>VZTE01000631.1:805720-854401 GCA_013397775.1 Eulacestoma nigropectus
GGACCCCCCCCTACCGGACCCGCCGCCTCCAGCCTGCTCCTCCATCCTCCTCCTCCCCCCTCCCGCTCCCCGCTTCCCTCTCCGGGAGCCCCTGCCCCGCTGCCAAAGCCCGGCCCGGGCCTTGTGGAAGTCCTTCCAGGAGGCAGCTCTGCTGTGTGTGCCCCGCGAAGTCGGAGGTAAACTTTTCCTCACAGCAATTAAGTGAGGGTTCTGGAGGAATTAATTAGTCAGAATGAATTAGCGTGGCCCTGGCGGTGGTGGTGCGGTGCGGGGTGGTCTCCCTGCTTCCTTCCACAGCAGCCCAACGTGAGGGAGAGCAGAGGAGGGGAGACCCCCGTTCCTGAGACCCCCTCAGAAATGGACAAAAATGTCTTTTCTCCCCAGTCCTGGTCTAGTGCACTGCCCGAGCTTCCTGCTACACGAGGAAGTTTTCTATTTATTTTAAATACACACCCATAAAACAATGCCCCCAGTCACCTTTCCTCTGTGAACTGACTTACAAGGCCCTCATGGAGAGGGATGATGAGGAAGGCTATGGGAAGCTGTAAATTTTTGTGGACCGTAAATTGTCCAGGATTGTGAGAATGAAGTATGCCAGTTGGAATATCTTTCTGATAAAGTAATACTGGCACTATCTGGAAGGGCTTTGTGGGAATTTCATAACCCTGGGTATTTAGAACTAGGTTATGGTGCTGAGTATCGAGTGTGTGAGGTGTAATTGCCATCCTCACACGCTGGCTCTCCTTCTCTTGGTCGCTGATATTCCCTCATTTTATTGCAGCAATAAAAACCTGGACTTGGATCAGAATCCTAGGTATTGGACTCTGGTGAGGGAGGAGGTTGTTACCAGGTTTTGAGAGCTGCAAAAATGTTTTTGTTTGAGCACATGGAGACATGCCTTTAGAATTACAATTTGCCATCTGAGGAAAAAGTGGGCACTTAAGGTGTTACCTTGAATGCAGCCACAATGCAGGGCAGAAAGGGGGTTTTATGAGACTTCATACTCCCAGCTGAGGTCTTTACAGACTTCTGGTATGTATGGTATTAATTGCTTTTCAATTTAATTTATAATGTTATGCTATGGGCATAATGGATTGTTTTGGGCCCAAGTCTACAATTTATATTCCCACTAAGCAGTGTTTGCTCATACACACAGTCCTCTCAAATGTGATGTGGCTGCTTGCCTGAGCATGGCATGAAGAGTCACAAGTCACACTGTTCATTCCCAGGTCTTTTGTCTGCAGAGTTTGCTACAACTCTGAAAACAGACTGGGTACTACTGACTTTTGTGTTACCATATGCCAGTGCCTGAAAAGGATGTTACTCCCTAATGGGCTGGTGTTCAAGTTTGAGGGAGCAGGTACCCAAAGGAAGATGCAGAAAAGGACTTCTCCTTCCCTGATTCCTGCTAAAGGAGCTGGGAGTGTAGCGTATAGCAGAGAGTGTTCTGTTCCTGTCAGGGGCAAAGCATTTCTCTTTCCTCTGAACACTGTGGAGCTCTGGGAGCTCACCTGGGATTCAGGGTGTTTGTTTCCAGTTGGCTTCCTAAATTCAGTCACAGTAAATTACAAAGTGAGTGTTAAGGGAGTATGCATATCAGACAGACACAATATGGATAATTTATGTAGGGAGAAGTGTTTAAATTGTTACCACACTTAACACGTTGTGGGAATGCTCAGCATTTCAAAATATACATTTGTAAAGGTCTTTCTTTTTACCTTGTAAGCAAATGTAAATATTTTAAAGTTCTACTGAATTCCCTAGTTCTAACTTCCTACTGAATTTCCTACGGTATGACCTTTGGTATTAGTTTCTGTAGTCTTCATGTGTATACATTTTTTTAAGTTTTAATGTAATCTTTTTAGTGTTTTTAGTGCTGTTGGTTATTTAAAAAAAAGGAAAATAAAGATGGAAATAAATAACAATTGTAAAGCTATGGAGAAAAGAAAAAGGAACTGAAAAAAACCAGTCTTCAAAGAATACCTAAGCAAGAAATGAAGCTAGGGGGGCAGAATCCTTACTTTAGGGTAATGATTGCATCTATTATGTCATCTATCTCCAGATTAAAAGAAAAATAAATATAAATAGCTGAGATATTTAACTTTACCGTGTGACTGCCAAATTTGAAACTTGACAGCCAAATCCAGTTCTTTAAGTATCCAGGCCTTTTCTGTAAACGATAAATTTCCACATTCACTAGGAACAAAAAAGTCTGCTTGCGCTTGTAATACAAATGCAAAGGTTTTGTTCTCTTAATAGGGGATTTTTATCTTATATTGTGTTAAGATTAGTGTTGTGTTACTGACTTAGCTGGAGTCAATCCTGATGAGTGCAAACAACAGGAATTTGGAATGGTTGAATGAGGTTTCGTTTTTGCAAGTTGCTCAAGGATGCTCTTACGTTTAAACATGAGTGCAGTAGTCCTCTAGTAACACACCGAAGTGTTTGGTGTGATCAGGACAGAACGCTTAATAGCTTGCAATAGTATAATTTCAAAAATTATGAACCTAGCTGAAACCTTAATGAATACCTCTTCATACTCCATTGCCTGCATACTCCTGTAGCCATTTGTAATAAGCATACTGTTGTGAGATGTATTATTTTATGTAGACATTTCTGGTTTATCATATTCATCAGTTACACGGAATTTTGGGTGCAGCAGTGTTTGAGTTCTCAGGTTATGCATTTTGGTATTGTTTCTTAGGGGCTCTGAAGAGTGCTTGCCAACTTTGCTCTGGAGAGGAGTTCAGAGCAGGAGTCCTGATCACCAATCATATCTGCTCTCTGAACTGATTGGAATTAAAATTAATCTGATTACCTTTTTTTTGATGCTTACTTTTAACATCTATGGATTTGCTGGCCAGAAAAGATGAAGAAGGAAATATCCTTTCTTTGGTGGTTAACCCATCCTGTGGTATAACTACGTCTGTTCTTTGTACTTTGTCTCAAGCAATAACTGCACCTCAAGAATAGTTCAGGGAACTTGCCAGGGTAGTGGCTTACCTGGTCCAGTACCCGTCAGAGTAGGGCTAAATTCAGGATTAG
Organism: Eulacestoma nigropectus; assembly: GCA_013397775.1. Taxonomy (NCBI): domain Eukaryota; kingdom Metazoa; phylum Chordata; class Aves; order Passeriformes; genus Eulacestoma; species Eulacestoma nigropectus. The sequence goes on from VZTE01000631.1 coordinate 808,766, forward strand.
GTTGCTCAGGGCTTCATCCAGTTGAATTTTGAAGGAAAAGTTGAGGAACAGAACTGAAGGTTTTATTTGAAAGAGCCTGTAACTTGTCAAGTAGAGAAAATCCTCTACAGTGTTATAGGAGACAGGGTTTGACGTTTTATGTTGGTCTGTCCCTGTGTCACCCACCCGACTGAGTTGCCTGTGCTCGACAGGCATCCTCTGGGTTGGAATGAGAACTTTGACTGTAATGTTGCCTGTTAAGAAAGCAAAGCTCCTTCCTCATTACCTGCCATTCTCCCTCACTTTACACTTTCCTGATGTTAAACTGAAATGTTTGAAGGACTGTAATTTTGCATAATTCCAACAGTTCCACTTGATACTGGCTGTTTGTGAGTGATGGCTTGGATTCCAGCGCTCCTGCCTCTGGCAGGCAGGTACTGAACAGGAGCAGCCAGGCATGGGCTGGCCTGGGGCTGGGGCTGCAGCATCTGAACCTGGCTTTCTGCATGTATTGCTGTGAAGTGCCTCTCTGGGCCCCAGTCCAGCAGCTCCTTCCATGTTGGCCAAAGGCAGAATCACATGGATTTGGCCAAACTGCTGTCGAGGGACTCACTGAAAATAAGTGCTTATATTTATTCCCTCCAAAAGGCCAGTTCTCCCTTGTAGGATTTAAGCTTTGGAACAGGAATAGCCACAATAAAAATTTCCCCATGCACTGCCAGCCCTATAGAACTGAGATTGTAGTGAGAAAAGGGTATCATTGATAAATCTTTTGAAAATGTACATAGTTGGAAATATTCCCTTGAGTAAATACAAGTATTTCTTTAAAAGCAGTAATATTTTGGTATGTTCTGCGTGTGTCCTGTTTGCATGTCAGTGACATATTCAAACATTCTTTGGGAAGGATTTAAGCATGCTGTAAAGAGCCATTAATACCAGCTCATCATTAGATCTTTAACATGTGTTTAAAGTAGCTTAGTACGACTGTAACTAATTACATAAATTGTGGCTAAGCAGTAATCACATGTGCATGATCTAGCCAGCTGTGGCCTATTTCATTCCCCTTGGTCATTAGCAGATGTTTAACTTGATTGAGGAAAAAACCATGTCCACAGCATGTTATTTAGTGATCTCAAACAACATTCAGAGTCAGAATATAATTTTCTGAACAGGAAATTAGAGGGACTCTACAAGCTCTCTTTTCTGACTGATAGATATTTTTTGTCCTCCGTTGACTCTTATATGGAATTTTTCAAGTATTTTAATCTCCTTCAGATTGACAATGTAAAAGCACACTAAAACTTAAACAAAGTGTTGTCTAAAAGAATTATACAAAACTTTTGAAGGGTTACTGACTCTTTCGGTCTGATTCAGCTCTGGATCATTTAAAGGATTTACTCCACTTTTAAATTGATGCAAGCAAGCACAAAATCATTTTGTTCCCTGCTGTTCGTTGTCCTGGGCTGGTTTCAAAGCAAATGAGCTGTAACTCAGACTCACAGGTCAATAAGGTACTGAGCTCTCTGGTCAAGGAAGACACTTAATTGAATGCTTAATTTAGACATGTAATTAATTCACTGTACTTTGCGGGGTTGAATCCAGGAAGTGCAGGATGCTTTTTATTAACTCTTCTTTCTCCAGACTAAAAATGAGATGATGTTTTTGTCTTGGAGATGAAGGCTTTGGATGCTTGTGTTTTGTGTCTCAGTCTCATGTTGCAAATTATCTTGGCAGTATTATAAGATGAACTATAATCTGATTTCATCGTTGTGGTTTATTTTTTTGAGACTAAAAAGAATGTATGGTATGGAAGAAAGTGTTTTTTAATGTGTTTTTTCAGGAGTTAGACAAACTTTAGCATTCAAGGGAATCTAATAGGCAGTCCTGCTAGCTATGCTAATAATTTTCTGCTGTTAGTTGAAATATTTAACTCAAAGCTGTTATACCCACACATTTTGTGACTGCTCATTTCTTGCTGAGAGTAGCTGTGCTTTAATTCACGTGCTGTGCCCACTAGATGGCAAGCGAGCTATGCACGGTGGAGCAGAAGAAATGCACATTATCTGTATGCACAAGGCTTTCTTCAAGTGCTTTATAATGAAACAAGATAGGTATTAGTGGTAAGCGAATGAAACAGCCTTTATATTGCTCAGACACAGCCTTGGAATTTTTTCTCAAGAGTGTAAGCACAGTTAGTATGTTCATGTTATTGAAATCTAAATATGCCTTGGGATCTGTAACTTTATTTTGGAAGTCAGCCCTAGTAGCAAGCCAACATCCTGGTGAAACTCCTCTTAGAAACTTCTAATCCATTTAGGTTCCAGGGTTTTATGAGGTGAGTCATGCTGAAAACACATTATTTTAAATACCTATGTATTTGTTTTTCTCCCTTTTGTAATTTGTCAGCTGGGGATTAACTATCAGCAGGTGTGCACTGTCCCAAATGGATAAACTGGTTTTGCCTGGGGCTGAGTGCAGTTCTGCAGCTAAACAGGGATCTGCTCGTTGCTGCTCTTAGAAAGGTCAATAGATTCTGTGTTAGAACCAGGGCAGGAATTATCAGTGTTTGTGATGGGGTAGAACATAAAGACCTCAACTGGAATGTGATGCTATTGCTGGGCTGGGAACAAAATGTACACCAGGTGTAAAGTAGCACTTCTGTGAGGATTTTCAAAGAATTTTGGTGCTGTTCTTACCTCTTTTCACAGCAAGGAAAAAATTGGCCAAGTACATAATATTGATAATTTGTTTGTACTTAAAATGGTAATTTGATTGCACCTAAAAATGTCTTTTTTCTAGAAAAAACTCCTAGAACTGCATTTCTATATTGCAAAGAAATTTGTAGTTCGTTAACCCCAATCTTTTATGCAGACTTACTGTCATGGAAAATTACTAGAACTAGGTTCAGGACAGATTGTATTAATAGCAAACTATTACAAAAATACAATTACCTTCTTCCTGTATTGCCATTTAATTGTGATCATTTTTCAGAACTTGTACTGATACCAGAAAAAGCAATCCATTTCTGTTTGTTGGTAATAAAAATATGATTCCAAACCCATAGATGGATATTCTTGGATTGAGCCATACTGAAGTTTCTTTGTATGGACATGTTATGAGCCTGCCTTCTCCTCTTATGTTCAGTTGCTGTTCCAGGAATCTAACACTGCTGTGCCTGCCCACTCCTTGTTTCTAGACACCCACTGGCCAGTGACAATACTTGCAATGTTTTCCAGAAAATGCATGGGCAGTGATGGCTGATATGGAGCAGCGCAAATCTTGGGAGCAGCCTGCGGTGGATATTTTTAATCCCAAGTACCTGTGCAGCCTGGTGGTGTGTTCCGAGTGTGCCTCCACAGCAGACCCAAAGAAGCTGCTGACAGTCACCGTCCCCTGGCTTGCAAAAACGCCTGAGGAAGGAGGTGGTTGGAGGCTGTGACTGTTCTGCAAAGAGGGGAAGACGATGGTTGGATTAGATTGGCAAAAAGGCGGTCTCGGAGATTTGGATGAAAAGGATGATTGATTAATTACTGAAAGGTGATAGCTCTAGGGTCAAAATACCTCACTTCCAGTCCCATTGAGATTAGGAAAATAGCATGGCTAGGGAAATTAGAGTGATTACGAGTGGTTTTCAGCTCCTGATTGACTGGCTTCATTGAAGCCGGTTCAGTTCCTATGGATTTCCTGAAAGGGTTTGGCTTGTCATTCCTCATTTCTGCTCGGCTTTCTCATTTGAAAATCAAATCTGTGGGCTGTATCACAAGGAGTGGTCCCTAGCCTCAGGGCAGAGTGGGGTGGGATGGCTCAAATCCACCTGGTTCTGGGCGGGTTTGCCCTGGGGCTTTCCGGCTGCATCCGCGCCGGCCGGCCCTTGGTTTGGGTCACTGCTCGCTCTGCCCGTGGGGCTGCAAACCCTTAACCATTACTTTCTTCCGTGTTTTTCGGTTCGAAGTGTCTGAACTAGGCTGAGGGCTGTGCTGCAGCTTGCCTGAATAGCGTTTGCCCGGAATGGGAGTGCAGGTACCGGTGCGTGCCCTGGGGCTGGGCGGGAGGGTGTGGGAGCAGAGGGAGGATCGAGCTCGGCAGCGTCCCAGCAGTGGGGTGGGAGGAGGCAGCTGGATTCAGGGTGGCTGGACATGTTTGGCCTTTAAGGTGGGTCCTTGCAGTGAACTTTTCTCGGGGTGCAGCTCCAATTTCGTTTGAGAGGTAGGGTTGGCAGCAAAGGGGGTCCCGCAGGTGAAGCCGCAGGTGTTATGTAGGTGATGGAGAGCGCTGGGATCTGGGAGTGACCTAAGGAGCTTATTTGTCATCCTCACCTGACACGTGAGGAGAAGGAGGCACTTGGCTCCTGATAAGAGTGCCGTGGGCAGTGACTTTCCGTGGGGTTCTAGGGCATAATCCTTCCACGTTATTGAGCCAGTGAATTACTGGAGATATGGATAACTTACTAGGTAAGAATTGTTTGAGTTGTGATTCAACAGGGACGTTGCAGCTGCTCGGTTGTTTGGCTTCTGAGGAAAAAGCATTTTACTGTTTCTTTTGTGCCTTTCACATGAGGGCTATGGTTTCAGGTATTCCTGGGGATGTTTTGGAGCTCGCTGTTCTGGAACCAGAGAACCCAGCCTCTGGATACAGGAGATAAAGCAAGTTGCTTCTATGCTGCGTATTACTGCTGCTCCACCCTAGAATTCATTGAATTAGATATCAAGAGTTTCATTAATTTCTGGGTTTCTAAATGGGTGATATGTTAAATTTTGTCTCTTTCATATAGAAAGCCTGTACGTTACTGCAGGTTCAAGCTAAGAGAAAAGGAATGTAGTGGACCTTCTTTTGACCATGAGACTTTGCCTTTGTCTTAAATTTAGGACAAATTTTTGGTTGAACTAGAATTGATGGGAGTTTTTGATTTAATTTAGAGAAGCCCAGCTTTCTTTTTTATGCTCTTGATTTTTTGTTAAACTTCAAGTAATGCCAACTTTTAAGAGAGAAAACAGTTACAAAACTCTTACACTGACAGGATTTGTGAAACAATTTGATAATACTTCCTCCTTCTTTGACTCCTAAAATACCAGGAGCTTGCTGTTGTACATGCCACGTTTTTATTACCTGCTCTGCATCAGTCAGTTGGTTGTGCTGTGTAGATGTTTTTCATTAGTATCATGGAATACACATGCTTGCAGCTAAACCTTATATAAAGTTTCGTATCTCTACCCACATTTGCTACTGTTGTAACACTACTTAGCAACTAAAAGTAAATCAAAAGAGCAGTAATGAAAAAACCACTCAATTTCCCTCTTTACGATAGAGACAAGGCTGTAAGCTGCAAAAGTCAGATATAAGTTTATCTCTGAAATTTTCAGAAGATCAGAGATCTGACATTGGTTTTATATTTTTAAATGTGAAAAGTTATTAGAATTACCTGGTTCTGCTTTTGCGTGTTCTGTATCTGGTGTTTACAGACCAAGGTACAAGGCTGAACTAAAAGTATCACCATACATAGTAATGAGTTAAAGAAAAAGACAATTATTTTTGTCTCCTTTTTTGGAATATCCAGAAAAGATGTAGTATTGTACTGTGAGTTTATTCTAGATCAGTATCCTAAGTCCCCTTCCTCCCCCAGTTGACAGAACAGATGGTTCATCTCTCTCCTACAATTTCTGAATCCTTCAAAATCCACACTGTGAGGAGCTGGGGATAGGTCTTCCTTTAAGAAGTCCTGTCCCTCTGGTCCATTTTAATTCTTAATTCCATGGCTGACTCTTCAAATAACACTTCAAGTATCACCCTGTTATGCTGATTTTTCTGGAAATTACTAAGGGATGAGATAGTGTGTAGAATTAATATTGCTGATGAAAATATCAATGCAAGAAGTACTTCGTCCCCACGGGGGAAATGTAAAGGGAGAATGTCTACAACCTCTTTTTCCCAGACTTTTTTTTATATAAACCTGTGATCTTTGAGCAGTCTGTGAGAGCTGTGGGCAGTGTAAACAGTTTGGTCTGTCTATACCCATGAATGGCACTTCAGGCAAAACAGGATTTGCAAATCATACAGGTGAGATAAGAGCTGTGACAGTGTCACGATAAAAGCATTACCAGAACTGCTGAGGGGAAGGGTGGAATCTTGGGTCTGTTATGAGTGACTATGTATTCATTGTGGAATAATGCCTATAAAAAGAATAAAAACATCCTTGACAGTCGAGGACCAAAATCTGCACTCATGGAAAACAGAAGGATGAAGGATAGGCAGAGGTGTAGCAAATGGACAAGGAGATCTTGAACACCTTCATTAGTAGCAAAAATAAAACTGCAGGTAAGGGGGAGGGGGGAAAGTAAGACAGTAAATTTCTTTTGATTTTCTTTCACCGTGGGGAACTTTCCATGACTTAAAGAGAACTATGGCAATTATGTAGCACCAAGTCAAGTGGGCTGTGTAACTGGGAATTTAAACCCATGCATTACTTACATTGATGGATAACTCTTTAGAGGAATGAGCATTTTGTTATGGTGATTCACCAGCTAGCAGCTGGATGCTTTTCCCAAAATATTCAGAAATATTCATCTTGCTAAGTGCAGCCAACAGTTTGTGCTGTTTGGGTAATATTAATGAGTTAACGTAAAAGTGTGTTATATTTTGTTAGTTTCTAGACAATGTGGGCCGAAGTCACATCCGTTTTTCTGCAGCACAAAGTAGTCGAAAAGGCAGACAGTGGCTAGGTAGGATTCCCACTTACACAGGAAGAATCCCTTGGTAATAGACAACCACCACAGCAGCTTGATTTCAGCTTTTCTCCAGTGCCAAATCGGTTGAAATTTCTGAGCAAAACAAGAGTTAGAGATTGGTTTTTGCTTCTGAGTTAGTCTCAGCTGTCAACAGTCCACCAAGAAAGTGGGTAGCAGCATATGAATTAGGGCAGTGCTGTAGCTTGAATTCTGTTTGATGTTCGTGCTGGTCTGACTCACGGTGTGATCTGGATTTCACCACAGCTGCGCTGGAGTTTGAGGTCTGAAGATGGAATTCCCCGGCTGCCACCCACTTGTAGCAGCAGCTACAGCTAGGATCGGGTACAAATCAAATTCAGACCTTTGTCATTGCCAATTTTGTGTCAGTCTCTTATTCTATTTCTTTAATTCCAATTCTCCTGCCCCACCTATGGGTACTATTTGCCAATATGATAAAAAGAAAATACTGTGTAAAATAAAGCACATACACACAAAGTAACAGAAGTCCTGTTTCCCATTTTCAGATCTCTAACATAATGTTCCCTTTCTCCTTTCCTTTCTCGCTCATTTTATGACTCTCTCCCATCTCAATTTCTCTCTGCAGTCATTGATTACTGATGTAATATTTCCCATATCACATTCAGAGCTATAAAAACAGGCTACAGTGCAAAAAATATTTTAGACAGAGGCTGGTTTAGTTGAGTTAGTGAGGTTATGTGTTGGAGAACAGTGACACATTCATTTATTTATCTGCAGGGAATTGTTAGTGAAGTTTCTTGTTTATGCCCTCTCACTCTTTCTACTGCTTCATTCTCATCTGTTTTCTGAGACTGCAGTGACCGTGTAGAAATATAATGTGACCTAAACAGCTCAAATTCATTAGAACATGATTATCATGAAGCAAGGGGTCTAGCAGAGACGTTTGAAATGAGGCTGTAATATAGGTAGCTTTTTTACTTTTATGAAAGTGTGAAAGAATGAGTTACATTTTCATTAAGTTAAGGCAGCTAGGTCTTCAGCATGACTGGTGTACCTGCTGTACAGACAGTGCTGTGAAATAAGCCAGAAGCAGCATTCTTCCCACTACTTCCTCCTGCTTTTATTGATTTAAGTGAGGCTCTGGGGTATCTGATCCTATCCTGATGCCTGAAGATTTATTCATATATCTCCCCATGCATCAGCATGATATTATACCACTTGTTCTCTGGAGAAAATAATTAAGTGAATTACTAACACATAAAATGCGCAAGTTAAAATGCTTAAATATTCCATTTGATGCAGTTATATATAGCTTAATGTAATAAGTGCAGTATCCTCTTCGAGTGCCATGGCTTTCATCTCCATTAAATGGAATACTAATTACCAGTTGATTCCAATTTTGTCAAGGTTGCTTTGTTGTTGTGTTCTTGAACAAGACCAGAAGGTGAAAAGGGACTAACCTGTATATAAATTAAAAGCAATCACCAGAGGTCAGAGCAATAGTGTCATTACCTTGGGGTTGTGCTTATAAATACTTTGCTATCACAGAGTTTTTAAAATGAGACAGAAACTTAATCTATTGACTGACTTCGTGGGGATGGCAAGGTAGTTCATCTTATGTGCAGGTATTGCAAAGGGAGAATAATAACCAAATACAACCAGTGATGGAGTTCAGTCTTTCACGGAAGGAGCTGGTGTGAAAATGCAATTCCAGAGCAGCTTCATGGAGCACTCAGCAACGAGTGGATGCACATAAAGTTCCCAGTATCCTGCTTGAGAAAGCCATCAAATAGCTTCCAACTGTGTGCAAGCTGCTGAGAGCTGGAACAGTTAATTCTTTTTCTGCTTGCCTTTTTTTTTTTTTTTGCTGTGTGTGTTCGAAAGGCTAATTCATTGAATTGAACATGAAAAATTATTTAGTTTTTGGGGAAAAAAAATTTTTTTTTAGTCCTGAAATTGCTTAGATTTCACTCATTATAGTGAAACAAAGTATTTATGTTTCTCCATATTATTTAAAATAGAAAACAAAAATCTATAATATTTTGCAACATTTTATCTTATTTACATAAAATGTTTTCCTTGGATACCGATCTGTTTGCCTGGGAGTAGAACTATCAGTCCAGGTTTTAAATTTTTTTTCTGAATTTTTGCTGTTTTGTTTCACTATGGAAACAAACATTTTAACCCAACAAATTCATAGTGAAAATACAACTGAAATTCACCTTTTTTTTGCAAACCATATAAATAATGTGTTTGTGTATTCTGATTGTATTAAAATCAGCCACCTCTGAACACACAATCAACTTCAGGGGCCAGATCCTAATATTCATCCATCTTCGTGATTCCTGCTACGTCCTTTTTCCTTGAAGCAGCTGTTATATAAATGTCCGTGTATTGTACTGGAAATTGAACACTGGCAGTGTAGGATTGGTGCATGAAGAGGAGGAATAAGAATTGTTCCAGCAGGGTGGTGAATGTGTGTTTGGATTGTGCAGGTGCCCACTCCGTTCACTGCATTCTTTCAGCACCAAGAGTTCAATTCAGTGCTGGCTAATTCCAGGAACTGAAACAGTGTCTAAATTCAAATGTCATCCTTTGGAATCAACTTTCCTTTGGGTCCTGGTAAGAAAACTCAGTGTATGCTGGCTCTGTTTCTGTGCATTGTTTGCTGGGAGCTCACCCATCCATAGCCCATCAGTGCTTGGCGCTTACTCCAACATCTCACATTTTTATGCTTTGGCTCAGAGTGCAAAGTGAAAAATAGATTAAGCTCTGCTGTTGTTGATTCACACTTCCCCTTTACCTGGTCTCCATGTAACAGAGATGTTGAACAGGTTCTGTGCTATGGCACGTTTACAGCCCGACTCACTTTAGCAGCTCTGCACCAAGTACAAGAAACTATAAAGTTTGGTTCGTCTTTTAAGTAGCTTTTGCATCATTCTGCCTGTCCCTCTCCCTGATATTTTTCTCACTTTGATGCTAATGAGGGGCCAGAGAATCCTAAAGCTAATTAACATTTCTGGTCATAGATGTGCAAACGCAAGAAGAAAATTGATCTGCCAATGTTGATCTAAAGTGTAGAAAGTAGTGATGCATTGCTAAGGCATCTTTCATCTCAATAAAAAGGAGGACTTTTTTCAGGAGCTGCTGCTGCTTTTTCCTGCACTATTTCTCATCAGCATATTAAACCTCTTCTTCACAGGCTTTGTTCAGCTGTTGAATAGCATTCTAGGTTGTGTAAATTCAGGGGAGTGTGGTTTGGGGAAAAGTTGGCAAAATGAAGCTGTAAATTGTTGGGAAGTGTTTAAATTGAGAGCAGTGTTGCAAGTTTCCCATGGAGATTTAAGTCTGATTAACTTAACAGAACTGAAATATATTTTTCAATTTATATTCAAATAATGTTCATTGTTATTTTCTTTAATACGAACTTTTAAGATCTCCAAGGGGAACATTTCTCCACAGATAGCTGTCTTCTTTACAACAAACCCAAGTGTTGCCATTGACCTTGAATATTTTCAAGAGAGAAGAGCAAAGGAGGCAAATAAGTGCAATTTCAGCTCTTGTTTACCAGTCATCTCTGAATGTGCCAAATGTCACAGCTGCCCACTGACTTTGAGGAACCCTATGGTATGGTATGAAGTCCAGATATAACATTTATTTTGATGGTATTAGAAAATGGCAGTTAATGCATTTCAGTTATTCAGGAGTATATTGTAATAGTAAAAAAATTATTCTAGGGTGAGAAAATTTAGCTGTAGTGTAGTTTCTCCTGTCTAGAATCCTGAGCTTAAAACTTTCCAGGGCCTCAACTTTGTGGTCAGAAGTGTGTTGCTACCCATGAAAAATATTTCATAGAATCATAGAATATCCTGAGTTGGAAGGGGCCCACCAGGATTATCAAAGTCCAAATCCTGGCCCTGCACAGGACACTCCAAGAGTCACACCCTCTGCCTGAGAATTTTGTCCAAACACTTCCTGAACTCTGTCAGGTTTGATGCTGTGACCACTGCCCTGGGGAGCCTGTTCAGTGCCCAACCACGTTTTCCTGATATCCAGCCTAAACCTCCCCTGTCTCAGGTTTGTGCCATTTCCTCGAGTCCTATGTCATGAGATAAATTTGAAATTTATTGTTACCAAACATAAGGATGGGATGAGCTCAGCCGTAATATTCTAGTGATTCCTGAATCTACACCTTATTTCTGGAGATGTTTCTATATTTCTTCTGGTTGCTTAGTGCTTATCCAGTCATCATTTTACATGAAGTACAGAAACAATCAATAATCTAGTTGAACATAATAATTTTCTCAGGAGAATCATCAACTACATCTCTGAGTTACTTCACCTTGAGGCAGGACTTGAGCCTGGGTGTGTCATGTGCTGGGTGAGATCTGTAAAACTGAAAGTGGAGTGAGAACATGAGATTCCAACTTTTTTTTGGGAAGAATGTATGTAGCTGTTTTTTCTAATTTTTGTTGGAAGGAAGCCAGCAGGATTTAGGAGATGGCACTTTGAAAGGATTAGTAACTCATTCAAAGTTATTAAGGAAAATTGGAGCAAGGAAGGCAAGGGGAAAGTTGGGCCACTCATGCTTGTGCATGAATTGGTAGGAAACTTAAAGAACAAGTCCTGTGACTGGGAAGGACTAGAAAGAAGTCAAATATTGGGGTTATTTGAGGCTTTGTACACCAACTGATATATTACTATGCTTTCTGCCTAGAGTAATGGTGAAAAGCAGGGTGTCAATACATGGTAATGCCATAAATTTATACAAATTAGGCAATTTTAGAAAAGACTACTAAGAGGTCTAGGAGAATGTAATAGACCTTGGTAATAAGATGTCAGATTAAATTCAATTTAGATAAGTGCATGGGAATGAAAGTATAAATCACTTCAGCAAATGCAGTTCTAAATTAATCCTTAAGAAAATTGCTTGATATTATATTGGACTATTAGAAAACCACTATTTTGATTATGTAAATGAAGATTATAGTAGAAAGTGCAATAAAGGCATAGATATTTTAAAATGGTATGGGCTCTTTTGTTGCAGTTCTTGATTATTGATCATTGATTATAGTGGTTCTATAGAGTGTTCCAGGTGCATGGGGATGTGCCAGATTCCAGTGGCTTGGTAAATACACACAAGCCCCGTTCACAACGGGTGGCTCTGGTGTCTGGCCTGTAGATTTAAAACTAGAGGTTTAGGTGGTAATGTAAATTTCTTTTTTTTCCCACCAAAAGAAGAAGGTTCTTGTGGTTTTTAAGTTCTGCTGGAGACCAGATTTTTGAGTTGTGTTGGATCTAACCAAGCTTGGGAGGCTATTTCCATAAAGGTGTGCAAGACCCAAAGTGACAAATTCCATGAGCAGGGTGTACCCTTACAAGTAAATGGTAATACTGTGAGCATCATTTTTTACTTTCCATAATGAAATGATGGCTGAATCCATATCTCTGAATCTCTGTTAAAAATAACAGCTCTAAACACAAACCAAGACTGGGAAATCTCCTGAAAATCAGCATTTTCGGCCTTGTTAATTCTGCTGCTTTCCTGGAAGCTCTGGAAATTCCGGTGCAGATGCTGAGAGCAGGATATCACCTGCATGACTCAGAGTGCTGTGTGTTATAATGAAAATTCTGATGAAAGCTGCTCATTGTGGCCTCAATCTGCACTGAGACCACTTATGACTAAATAGTTGCAGGTTTGACCATAACTCTTTTCTGAATTCTCTACTAACCTATGAGCTGTCTGCATGTTGAATTTTTGCTTTCTCCATTGCTTTATCAATCCCTGCCCGTTGTGTAGAAGTCTTGAAGAGAATTTGTGCTCTTTGTAACTTTGCAGCAGACTTCGTGTCATCCTTGTAGTTCTTATTCAGTGTGAAATATTCCCTTTCAGAACTGGTTTCTAATTGAGCTCCAGTAAGATTGCTCACCTTGTCACCTGTTAATATGAGAAGTTCTGTATTTTAGAGAGAGGACATTGATCACTTTATTTCTGTGTTAATAATAACAACTGCTGTCAAATTATCATGGAAAAAGGATGTCTCTTTTATTTTTTTTCATTACTGGCAAGAGAAGTATGCTTAGTCACTGCAGTTAATTTTGGTTATGGTTCCAGAGCCTTGTAGTGAGTAATTTCAGTCTCTATTTTTGGTTGTCTCTGGAGATTTGAAAAAATTTGGAACAGTTTTTAAAGTTAGGTTTTGATGTCATCTTAAATGACATTGGTTGCCTTTTCACATAATTTTGATTAAATCCTGCGCTTTTGTACTTTGTTTCACCAGTACAGCTAAATCTGTCATTCACTCCCAAATAATCCAAGCCCAACTTGCTTTGCAGCACAGAGGATTAATATAGACTGCTCACTGCTACATGCTTTAATACTATCTGGGGAAAAAACCCGTTTCCTCGCTATCTGTTTTCAGAAGCATTAAAATGTTTTACAATTTCAGTCCTTATACTTTGTCTTCGATAGCTCTGTTGTAAAACTGTGGAAGCAGTAAATCCTTTCTATCTTTAATTGAATCCTTTGATATCACTCTTTGGGGCACTCTGGGCTCTGCAGTTATTTGCACATATTCAGTAGGAAATGTCTGTTCTTGTAGTTTTTACTCCTTGTCCTTCAACATTGTGAATCTCATGGCCACAAATGTTTTCCATCTTGTGTGGACCCTTCTATTTGCTGCACAGCGCTCACTTTGACTCCTTTTTGCCTTTAGACTCTATGGAAATAATTCTGGGGCTGTTTGAACCCTCTTGCCACCTCTAGTGCTTAGCTCCAGCTCTGTGCAAATGAAACCAGCGTCACTCCTGATGGCCACAGCCCTGCCCTGACTCCTGTTCTGGCTGTGCAGTCCCACCAGTGGATCAGTGAGGCTGGGCAGGGAGGGATGAGTCACAGAGTCACAGAATCACTAGGTTGGAAGAAACCTTCAAGATCATCTAGTCCAACACATGCCCTAACACCTCAACCAAACCATGGCACTGAGTGCCACATCCAATCTCTTTTTAAACACATCCAGGGATGGTGACTCTACTGCCTCCCCGGGCAGACCATTCCAGTACTTTATCACTCTTTCTGTAAAAAACTTTTTCCTAACTCCAAGGAGGCTGCAGGAGGACCAGAGCGTGGTACAGAGCTGGTGCCACACTGTGGGTCCTCCACAGGTGCAGTCTGTGGGTCAAGGAATTGTTTTTTTCTTTTTTTCAGATTCAGACAGATTCAAAGCTGTTCTGTGGGGAAATATTGTCAGTCCAGTGCCTAGAAAAAAAATGTGTTTTTCTGAGTCTCTTAGGAGAACCTCGCTTTTTAGAGATAAGAATTGTTCAACTTTTGCACCCAAAAAGTATTTGCAAATGGCAGCAGTTATCTGAAACATTAGGCTTAAGAAGTTTCTCTCTTGTGTTGTTTCTTTTTTTTTAAAAATGAAGGTAGGGCTGCTATACAACATGTGGCATGTGAGTGATATCCTGCTTTGGAGACTTTCTAACACTACAATATTGGCAGGGATATTTCAAGATTTCTTTCCCTTTGCAGTCTCTTTTAGTTTGATCTTTTAGGTAGCAGAGAAATGTAGCTCTTTACCCTAACCAAAACACTCTGTTGTACCAACATTGTCCATACAGCTATTGAATTTTTTATATTGTGTAAAAACACGAGCAATTTCTTTGCTATTTACATGCTGCTTGTTCTTTGCAAGTTTTTTTCTTGTAAAAAACAAAAACCCAACACAAAAACCTCCTCTAGAACACTGTAAGAAATAAAGTATAGTAAAGTAAAGTAGCCAGTAACTGGGATGGATATGACTGCACTGAGAAAAGGATGCCAAGCTCCTTTAGGAATTACCTTGTTTATATTGCTTTTAAGTCACTGAACACGTCCATGGTGAAATATAGACCTATATTTACAGAACTCTGAACAGTGTCTAACTGAGTTTCAGACTTATGTAGTTAATAAAAGAGCCAATTCTCTTCAGACAGCCTTGAATTCTTATTAAATGTATAAGTTTCATTTTAGACAGCAGGTTTCTACATACTGGAAGCCTCAGGCTAAAGCAAAAAGCAAAGGGAACTTGTGTATGTTTGCAAGGATAGTGCAGAAGGGAAAATGCCTGTTTCTGCTGCCAGGGCTCCAAGTAGTTTAGTTGTAAGGTGAGTCTTTTCTCTTTAGGAAGGGCAGGTAAAAAATACAACTTACAGAGAAAGTAGTTTTATTTCTGTTGCTCTCAAGGAGCTAATGTACTTTTAATTAGAAAAAGGCTTTGAAGGCAGGTGGAGAAGGGAAAGAAACTGTTGTTTCTTAATGAAAAATTTTCTGTCCTGCACAAAAAGCAATAGATGTCCCCCAGAGAATTTTTACTAGAATTAATGGAAGTAGTGGTAGAAATGATGCTGTAAGGAATGAGAAAACAATGCCCAAATTAATAAAGCCTTACAGTACAGTACCATGCAGTAAGTGCAGAAACTTCTTGTTTTTCACAGTCTGAAAACAAAGGCAAAGAGAAGTCATACAACTTGAATATAGCATGGTTTTTCTGTTAGAGCAAGAAAGTGAATCCAAATTGTTAATTCTTGATGATATCTTCCACCCCAATTAGAAAACAGCATTTTTTAAGGCTTAGAGGTGGTAAAGTCATTGGCACATTTGGGATAAAAGGCCACATAGACAACATTGTCTGATTTGAAAAGCAGACCTGAATCAAATGAAATAACACAATAAAAGCTGCATTTTAAGTATGGTCATCTTCACAGCCATACCCAGTGTACTTGTAAAACCTACAAAAATCAGACTTTTTTTTCTTCAACTTGATTTCAGTGTTTCGCTGAAGAGATATTCTCATAACTGAATGGCTGCTGTGACCTTTGCCATCCAACTTAATTGCTTCCATTTCCAGGCAAAATGGCTCTCCTGAATTCTGCTTTGGTGTTTTTTTTTTTTTTTGCCTAGTGGAAGGCCAGTAATGCTTCCTCGTGGAGGCAATCCCATATAGCAGAAGGCAGGAGGGCATTTGGAAATGGATGTTTTAAAACTGCTCGTCTCACCTGCTGGTGCGTGGTAGAAGTGACAGCAAATTCCACATCAAGTAAGTAGGAAATTAATGTGTGTCACTGGCACTTCTGTCTGGGGCTGGGTCCTTCCAGGTGCCCAACACAACATGGATTCTTGAAGCAGCTGCTGCTGTGAATAAACATGTGTGAGAGTATTTATATAGAATGCAAAGCTTAAAAAGCGTTTTGGAACCGTATCACTGACATATGGCACAACAGTTTAAATGAGTGGAATCATTGTTCTGGTGCAGACTTTACGGATAACAGTAAGAGAAGTAAAGCTCAGGAAAGGTGCAGAGCCTTATGGAGTGATTTACAGAGGAACTGGATGTGACAACGCCAGTCAGTCTAAAAAAAAATAACAGCCCACAAGTTAAAACAGTGGAACAGCTTTTCCTCAGAGTGAAATGATGAAGACAAACAGATGAATGTAGGAGGAATAAAATAAATCAACTGTTAGCATGCTCTTTGAAAGCACTTTTAAAATGGAATAAAATTGCTTTTTAGTGCTTTTTAGATTTTTCATCCTTCTAAAGAAGAAATTAAGGTACATATTAAAAATGAAATGTTGCCTGATTCTGTGAGCACCTTCACATTGTGAAAAGTGTTATGTGAAAATGACGACTGATAGTTGTGAGAACAGATATCCTTCAACCCTATTTTTAACAAGTGCAACAAGATGACTTAACTGCCGTCAGCTCTCACGACTTTGGCCTCCAGTCCAAATCCACTTCATGCAAAATTCTGAGGAGGAAATGGGCTTCATGCTGGGAACAGAAAATTAAGAAATATGGGTGAGAGAGTGCTCCAGTTTGGTGCTTCTGTGTCGAAAACAGTCTGCAGCTTTCTGCCTCGACTTTACAAATTGAAAGCAGCATCTGTATTTGGACTCTGAAGCAAAAAAGAGCACAGCATAAATAGTCCTGATATAAGATGCTTAATATGTCAGTTCACCTAAGCAAATGATCCCATAATCTCTTCCAAATCCTCACAGAATGTTTCTGACTTTATCTCCTCCCTATCTCTACAAAAACTAGTATTCTTTTTGGTTCTGAATTGCAAACCCGATTTCCTGGGTGCTAAGCAATTGCAGCAAGTGTGAAGTTTTCTATGTCTGCCTTGCTGTGAAGAGACTGTTTGCAGGATTTGAATTTATAATCATGGAACTGAAATGATGATCTAGACTGTGTGGTTTTTGATAAATGTAGAACAAATGAAGTAACTGCAGTGGCTCAAGGCTGAGTCAAGACTTCCCCAATGTTCAGAATGGATTTATTGCTGAGGTCTCGTTTACTTCAGGAGTAATGAGAGTACAGTTCTTTTAAAAAAGAAAATGCCATCACAGATTTCTTGAAACAAAGCACTGAAAATTGAGTGTTGAGCAGTAATCTGCTTTCTGGTTCTATCTCCCAATCTCACAAGTTGATAATTACTTTCTAATAGCTGCCAAATCATTAAGGAGTGGAATATTTTTTTCCCTGCTTGTGCTGATAAAAGGGATAATCTTTTTATTTTCAGTTTTTATCCATCTCAGCAGAGGTATAGCTGCATAAATGATTTTGTTGCTACAGCCTACTGGATGCTTAAAAAACTTGACCAGATTAAAATTAATTTTTTTATCTTAATCATGTGTGGGTTTTTTTGAGGGGGTAAATGTCTCTTATTTCAGTTTGTTTTCAGTGCAGTGTAAGACATCTTGCAGAATTATTTTACAGTCTTGGGTATTTTAGAGAGTATTACTTCCTGCATCCATTTTGTTCTCAGAATAATTAGAAGAGGGAAGACATACCAATATTAAGAACAGATACCTTTTGACTAATACTGTAGAATTAGTTTTCAAACTAAAAAAGAAATGAAAATTATGCATACATGAAAAAAATTTGATTTTTATCATCAGAAACCCTGTGGAAATGGCAGTGGATATCACTCAGGATGACCCTCACATGCTCAGCTCCATTCGTATGGAAAATTCAAGGGTATCCCAGCTGGGTTTCCTGGCCACAGGTTGCACATGTCAGAGCAGAACTGCTTCTGCACCACTTCTTTTCAGTCATTCCCTCTCTGAATCCCCCTGCTTGGAGGCTGCAGTAAAACTTGGCAGTCCTGTGCTCCCAGTCTCCAATATTTGTTTATTCTCTTTAAACCTCCACGTTTGAAAATTATGTTCTGCACTTGGAACTCTCTGGTTTTTGTTGGTTTGGTTTTTTTCCTGCAATTTGCCATTTTAATGTAGACTTTCAAATCTATGAGTATATTCTGGTAATTTCAGCAAACTGTACTGCTTGCTAGTTAAAATGATGTATTTTTGATCATTGCATGGTGGGTGAGGTAAAACAAAATGCCGTTGTGGTGTAGAGTCTAAATATTTGTGTGGATGTTTCATTTGATAACTGCCATTCTGCTTCTGCTGTTTAAGGGGGTTTTATTGCTTGTTTTGCAATCCAATATAGGGACCCAGGTGTACCAGGGGAGGCTGAGTTATGTTGCATGTGGTTTCACAGAGGCATGTTAGTGTTCCTTAATCATTAAAGCCACGTGAATTGTGGTCGTATATCTTTCAAAACAGCACATGATTATAGCTCAGGAATGCATTAAGAAACTTAAACGTAAATTAAGTGCATGAAAAGATTGCTTAGATCTGGCAGACTCCATTGCATTGTGAATGCTTAGTGGTGGGAAAGGATCATTCTTACAATGCCTTCTGTCCGTGGGTTTAAAAAAGGCTTTTCAGGGAGTTGTTGTACCTGTCTGCAGGTGGGAACATTGAAACAGAGAGAAAAGAAAAATTTTTCCAAGGTCTCCTGGAAAGCAAATGGTGCAGCTGGAGGGAAAACCAGTCAGTTCAGAGGTCAGGGCCAGTTCTCTGTTACAGTGATGTACTGCCTCCTTTGCTTCCAACCGTTCCTGTTTCCCAAAAAACAAGCATCTCCACTACAGCTTCCAAGTGGAATGTGGTAAGTATTCTGAGGAACCTCTGCTACGGATTTCTACTTTTATTGTTTGCTTCTAGCAGCATTGCACTGGTAACCACATCAAGCCTAATTTTTTTTTTACTAGTTGATGCCACTATAATTCCAATGTTCCTTTTTTTGAAATTGAGTTATTCTGTATTTTGATATACAAAAATGAAGGTAGTTTACCCAAATTTTCTACATTACAATTCCTAATGTTCTTCTTTTAAAGAGAGAGATCCTCCTGCTGCAATATCTCATAATCCGTTTAAATGAATAGAAATTGCATCAAATGCAAAATTAGAGGAATGGCATTAGCTTTACGTTAAGTGAAGTTCTTATTCAGGTGTAAGTTATTAAAAAGGAGAGAAAAAAAAGGGTATTATTTTTCTTTTATTTCTTGACTATACATGAAACTGCTCAGTTTATTTCTGTGGATGGTGAATTCCTACCCTTTGGTGAATTCCTAGAACTGCCATCATACAAACCTTAACTTCACCAGGCCTGTTTCCTCCAGACCTCGCTGCTCTTGCTCTGACATTAACAGAGCCTGAATTTGTATTTAAGCTTTCTGATGGACACATTGCTGGTTAGAGTTGGTTGAAAATCTTTAGACAAAACATTTTCACCTCTCTGGTGGAGCTGGTAACCTCTTTTATTTGAGCCAGTTTCAGTCTGCAGGTCTGCTGAGGCCCTTTAGGTGTGTCACCCTGAGACCTGAGCAGTCCCACACATCAGTGGGCTTTTGCAGATGGCTTTCCTAGGAATAAGGGAAGCTCGTCCCTCTACACCAACCCCTCTGCTGTTGTGAGCAGTATTAGTAAGCCACAAAGATCTGTAGAATTTCAAGCAGGATTTAATATGACTAATCATCATCCCACTGGATTTGACTGACATTTTGGTAATGGCTTCTGTGCAGCAGAAATAAGCCTTTAAGAATAAAACATTTTCTGCATTAAAAGGATACCCTTCGTATAACTGCAGCAAACCTAACATGAGGAATGACTGTTGTGCACTAAAATTAGAGATCATGTGACAGACAAGATAAAAGCTCAGGGTTGCAGCATATACACAAGGATTTGCTAAATGGAATAAACACAAACAGATCTAATTCTGATGCTTTCTAACTTGTGCATGCCTGACTTTAGAAGTCAAAAGCACTTTTCAAGACAATGTAAGCATTATCTGAAACTGAATAGGTGCCTTTGTCTCCTTAGGGGTGGGGTTTTTTTTCATGAGACAATGCAATAATTTACACAGAGTATCTGGACTTGTTAAAATGTGTACTCTTCCCTGAAAATGGCAAATTATGTATTGCGTATACTTTGAAAATACTAATGCTACATTTTGCTATGAAAACGTAATAACATGATTTTTACTGGCATCCAGATGTGACCTTTGCTTTCTTTGAAAAACAGATTTTCAACTTCAGGACTCTGGTGTAGTGTGTCCTGCTTGTTAGCGGAGCACATCTTACTCTGTTTTTCCTTCTGAAATCCAAGTATTTGCATATAAATTTCAATCCATAAAATTGATGTAAGAATAACTTTGGTTCCAAGATTACAGTTAGTTACATGTGCGCAGACTCACAATTTTTTTCATCGTAATTTTATTGGTATCTTGTTCCTTGTAATTCCTGGCTGAATCTGTCATAGCACATCATTTTGTGTGGCCTTTTCAGGGGTGCTGGTTGCTCTGTCTCAAAGTTTCCTTTCGATTTTACTCAGTGCTGTATATTATCCTGAGCCTTTTTCTCTACAGCAGATTTCATTTTTAACATTCTGGTGCAATAAACGGCGATAAAATAAGGCAAGTTTTCTAACTGTGTAAGAAAATCATGTCATTGATGTTTTTTATTGAAGAAAACATTTAAATACTTTTTAAAGGTGTTTTAGTCATCTTGGCAATGTGTAGTGTGTAGAAGCTGAGGATATGTGACTCAGGAGAAAATGTGTTGGTACTCATTTAGGGAAAAAACTCCGTTTGTATTCGTGCAGAGCCTGAGCTGAGACCCAGGGGAGCAAACAGAACACTCTTCATCACATACAGGAGGAAATCTGCGGTTGATGTAAATTTTTATAACTCAGTTGACTCCAGCGGAGCGATGCTGATTCATAGGAGATGAAGTTTTTTGCACAGTGGTGGTATTTTCTTTGTTTATTTAAAACCCAGCTGTGCTTAATACTGGGCAGAGCAGCAAAATCAGGTTCCCTGACCTGCATCCCTGTCCTCAGCGAAGCCCTTCTGGGTTTACATTACCCAGACCAGGATCAGTACCTGCTTCAAGATATGCAAAGTACCAAGAGGCGTTTCTATGGTTTTTGTTTTCTTACTGCTTTGAGCCTCTTTGTGGCATCAAAGCCAGTTGAAAGCTGGGCTGACCAGATGGTTTGCCTGAGGAAGACTATCCTGGGGAGACATAGAACCAGAGCAAGGGATTACTTGCTTGGAGAGTTACTGAGCAGCAGTTGGTTAGAGTTTTGTTGGGCACGGGTGACTGTAAACTGGAAGAAAGGCTGGCATAATTTAGAGCATCCCTAAAGCTGCCTTTCACTGCACCAGGTCCGAGATGGCTGTGGGAAGAGTGGATAGAGGAGGGAATGTGTCCCCTCTTCTCCCAGCTGTGTGGGGGTGCATCTCAGCTTCCATGAAAAATTCAGTCTGTGCATTGTAATTTCGGCTCGAGAAGCCAGTTTTCTGTTTCCATTTGAGGAGTCCTGTTTTGTATGCAAACCTTCCCAAGCATCAAGATGAGAGTATCCTCGAGGGTGTGTTCCTGCTGCTTCAGGTACACGGGTTTGCGATTCATTAAACTCTGCTGTCTTGCATGACAATGTGAGTTCCTACCAAACCCAGAAATGTTCATTTACAAAAATGGCAAGCGTAGCCGTGTCACAGTCCAGCCCTGTGAAATGTATCTCAGTCACTGTGCAACTTGCAAACTTCACCAGTGTCACACAGCAAACAATGTCCTTTGAGTGGAAGGTCCCTGCTCGTGGCAGGGGGCTTGGAACGACACGATCTTTAATGCCTCTTCAACTCAACCCATCCTGTTTGGTTCTAGAAATACCAATTAAGAATTTTTAGGAGTTCTTCACAGTGTTTTTCAGTGGTTAAACTGGCCTACCTATTAAATCTCTAAGTCGCAGCATGAATTTAATTTTATAGTGACCCAAAAATCTTGACTGTAACTAACCCAGACACCACCTTGTTCTCCAGGGAGCATCATGATGGCTGAAATTTGTTAATAGTTTGAGCAAGTAGTTGCCACGTGCAAATGGCTGGCAGGTAACTTTTCATTCAGAACCCCATCGCAGCTGAATTGATGATGTGTGTCATATTGGGGGATGATATAGGAAAATATATCAAATATAAATTTGACATATTTGCAAATTTTTTTTTCTCAGGCAATTTGTATTGTTAAAAGCTGTGTCTCAATTTAGATGCACTCAGCTGGTACTTCTGTTGTTTATAGGAGTGTGAATTGGCACAGTTGTGATAGCCCTACCCTACGTACAGTTAACAGCAGGAGGAATTGGGTGTTTTGCAATTTGAGTAAATTAACCCATGAAAGCTGTATAAGAATGTAATTCCTTTGGCTGCTGCAAATATTTAGAGACAATCCTGTCCAAGCATCTTGCTTGGTGGTGGAAGATCACCCTTAGAATAAGGATTAATGTACATTTCAATATTTATTCATATGGGGTTTTAATTTTTAGTTTCAGCACATATTCACAGTTGCTCTCAGTCAAAACATCTGTCTTCATATTAACTCAGAGTGCTTCTGGTTGTTAAAAAAACAATGTTATGAGATATGGGGGTAGAATAATTATCTCTCTTATACAGCATTAAGAAATTCCCTGCACGGAGAAAGACAGATTTACACTTGCTTTGTCTTATGTGGGTGTAAGATAATGGGAGTATGAATCTCTGTAGGATAATAAAATGTATAATTTAGAATCTCTGCATAAGATTAATGCCACGCAGTTCTTTCTTTTTTTTCCCCCCTTTTTAGTTAATGAGGTTAGTATTTTCACAGGTTACAGCTTCATTTTCAGTTAAAACAATCAACTGACTGTAACATATTTACAGGATTTTGGATTTTAAAAAAAAAATTCTTAGGGTGATTGTTTTTAGGAATAAAATTGTTCCTTAATAATTTTAGTGTAGACTTTTAAAACTCGGTTTTTATTCGGTTGCCAGGACTTTTTATTAGGTATATTTTATGATACTGTTTTTAGCTTAGAAATTGATCCTTTTTAGAAATATGGTACCTTGTGATAATGAAGAAATGGAAATACAAGAAGAAAAAGTGATATGTAAAGAGGGAATAGGTTTTTTTTGTATCAGTGTTAGCACTGGTTACCAGCATATAACAAAAATACAATGATTTTGTGAGATACTTTGTATTATTAAGCTTATTACCAGGTGTCCATACTTCTACAAATAAAAGTTATTGTGTTAGTGAACTCTGTCCAGAGAGGCTGAACATCAGAAGCCTCTTAGAGCTCTTTGTTGCTGCTTTGTAAGAAATGTTGGAAGCAGCGGAATTAAGGGGTTGGTTCCTAGTCCTGGTTTTCCTGAGTGCTTTGGCATTTCACCTCATTTTCTGTGTTTTAGTTTACCCAGTGAAGGTAAGGGTCGCTGTGCAAAGCTGCTTGGGATCCCAGGTGGCTTGGCAGAAACGTGTGTCACAGGATGCTGTTCCCTAACTTTGTTGCTAGGAGTTCATGTTCAGCATACTGGTTCCAGTAAAACCTCATCCTGTTCTTATTTATCAGCTTCAAAACATTGCTTCTCACTGCACGAGGCTTCCCTCAGACAAATGGTTCCTGGGAACATTTTGTCTTTTGAAACTTCGGGTTGCTTATTGCCTAATTTCGTTTTAATGCTTTGCAACTGGATTGGATCCATTTTTTTTCTTTCTTTTTTTTTTTTTTTTTTTGAGATTGTAAATGGTTTCTCTTTGAGGCTAAACTTTCACATTTAATCTATAATTAAACCTAATCTGGAATTTAGGTTTTATTTTGGAGTGGAAGATCATTTCCTTTGTCAGGAAACCATTTAAGGATATCCCCCTATGTGCTTTTTACATGCCTTTTATATGTTCATTTAAACTACTCAAATGAAAGAAATGCTTTGGTATTCTCTGTAATTCAATGGGATTTAAACATTTCTTGTTGATACCATGTGATGTGTACTGTAGTACCCTTTCCTTAAAATCTTTTGCTGTAATTTTAGACTTCATGCTGTTTATTTTTAGGACTTATTAGAGAAGTGCTTTTTAAATATCCTTCAGCAGAGGTGGGTGTGTGAAACATGCTGCAAAACTTCAGTGCTTCCAGCAGCTGGCAAACTCATTTTGGTTTGTCCAAGAAAGCATTACTCAGTTATTATTCACATTTCTGGGCTCTGCAGTGTGCACTGAGCCTCACTGAGTGTCCTCTCTCTGCCCTGCACCATCTTTGTCATATGACAGTGATAATGCCACTATTTTAGGAATCAGTTCTTAACAAAATTAGCCATTATAATCCAGTTAGAGAGAAAAGAAATGCTTTGAAGATACCTGGCATGCTGTGTTTGCTGAATTATTGCAAAGACAAATGTTTACACCTCATGAGTGAGTTTATGAGAATATAATTTCTGGCAGAGCTCAGTTAATAGAATTAGAAAAAGTGGAGATGCCATCAGAGGCAAACAAATTACTTTATTTTTTTCCTAAAATGGAAACTGAGAGTACTCTGATTTGCTTTTTAAACCTTTTTACTGCACATTGTATCCTGTTTCCAGGAAAAAGAACAGACTAATTTTGTTCCAAATATCTGCTATAATATGAAACATTACTACAAAGATGCTTCCAAACCACAGTCTTCAAGGTTTGAAAGTGCTTTTTTTCCCCCCTTAATTCTTCAATCCATCTCTGTTTTAAGATTGCAGAGCTTGGTCTTTTAATTCATGTTTCTTTCTATTTATGGCATAAATGTGCCAGAAAATAGCTGTACATGCTTTCTTTAATTTGATAAAAATTCTGCAGCGTTTTCTTCTCTGATAAACTTAAAATTGAGTAATAATAGTAGTTTTACTTAGCTCTTAGTTTCCACTTTACTGGGTTAAAAAAGACTGTGTAAAAAATCAATTAGAAAAGATTTAATGAATAGCATTGTTTTTCCTTACTTATGCCTCTCATTGTGATAATTAAAAAGGCTTTTGTTTTTCTACTGTGAGAAGCTGCACTGCATCAAGGCCAACAGAGTGTTTACAAAGAAGTGATGTATGAGCTCTGTGAAGCCGTAAAATAAAGTGCAGCAAGCTGACGTTGGGTTGGCTTCTCTAAGTTTCAATTATTTCGGGTTTGTAATTTTACTTGGGAAATGGTGAAAGATTATTTATATAAATGCTAGTGATGTTGTTAATAATTGTGTCCAGGATCAGCATAGAACATCATTGATCAAACCCATTGAGGCTTTGTTTTAAATCAGGTGTGAGAAATTTGACAAGTCCATAGTTGTCTGATAGAGATTTTTTTTTTCCTGATACGCTTCAGGTATCAAAGTTAGAATTGCAGAAACATCAAAGAACAAACCTCAATTTACAAATCTGTCAATAACGGCAGCATTATGATTGATGTAATTTATTATAATATTACGTGGGGGAAGCTCAACACAAATGATTTCTGCAGCACTTGTTACTTATAGATTTTACAAGCAGTAACATTTAGAATAATGACCAACTAATACACTTCTCTGCAAACCACAGATAATAAACTTCAGTTGTTGGTTTAACTTGTGAATTGGTACCTCATATTGATATAGTTACTGTTGTCAATTTTTTAGGTGCCTCAGTCGGAGAGTTCAGTGTTTAATTTTGACATCATAAACCTTGCATTTGGCGGTTTAGAAGAACCCTTTGAGTTCAGTTTACCAAGCAAACTTCGTAGATATTGTTCACTCTTTTCCATTCTATCCATCCTTATCCTTTTGGAAACATTACCAGCTTTGATTGTATATTTGTGTTAAAAGAATACATCATGTCACAGGCTGAGAATCAGTCTCTGCGTAGCTTTTCACCCTAAGTAATCGATAATGACTTACTAAGAAGTAAGTATCAAGAAAGTATTTTCCAGTTTGATGTTGCCCTGTAGCTTCTGGGTATTCCTGTCTCTTAGAATCAGCAACTTGTGTGGTATCGAGTTCAAAGCTTAAAACATGCTCAGAAATAGGTTCTTAACAATTTCTGCCACTCTGTTAGTGGGAGTATTTGATCTGACAAGACTTATGTTCTCCAGAAGCTGTTGAGTACTATAAAAAAGAATTAATCCTCTAAGAGTAATTAATAATCTTTAATCAGATATTGTATGATTTTCTCTGAAATCAATATCCAGGTGGATGACTCAGAGCAGTATGACTCACACTATTTACTCTTTTGAAATATTGACAAAACAGTTTGTTTTAGGGGAAGTATATAATTTTTCTGAAATTGAATAAACATGAAAAAGTGCTATCTTGTGACCGAAGATGCTATCTATCTCCTGTTGGCATTCTGCAGGAGTAAAGAGAATTGGATTAGGTTTGACATCAGTAAGAAAGGATTATTGGTGGGGGTTTGCTTTAGGACTCAGAACCTGTTGCTGCCTTGGAGGTGCCGTAACAACCTTGTGGCTTTCGTGACATGCAGCAAAGCACACCTGTTCAACCGAGCTCTCAGAGCTGCTGCCTTCCCTTGGGAATAGATTTGAATGTTAGTAGATTTACACATTTTTGATACTAATGTTGGAGGTTTATGTTGCCATAACCTTAACTGTCAGGGTGCCTTTTTTTGTGGGCAATGAAAACAAAATCTGGGGAAGAAGGAGAAGAAACCTGGCATTAAATACTTGTTCTTCTGGCTTGTCAACAGTGGTTGAAGCTCAAGTGCAAAATGGGCAGAGGCACAGACCTCCCAACACGTGTCAGACACCTATTCTTTCCCACAGATGAGTAAAAAATCCTTGAGCTGGAAAATCAACCACTTTCCTTCACTGGTGAGAAATATTCTGCACAGATCTAAAAGCTTGGTGTGCATTATCGTGGCAGGGTAGAGCATGGCTGCAGTGGGACGCTCAGTGGCTGAGCTGTGACCTCTGCTCCTCACTCCTGAGAGAGGACAGAAGGAAGCTTTAAATTTCGGTGACAGCCCATGATCCTGCAGCAATTCTAGTCCTGAACCTTTTGTCCCCTGGCATGAAGATTTGTTGTAACTTGCAGTAGTATCAGAAGTACCATAGAGGGGTTGCAGGTTTCAGGAATAATTTTCCCAGCTCTGCTTCACATATAATATTGAAGAAATCTTCCTCTGTAAAGGGATAGCTTTTGGTTTTGTACTATAGCAACTTCTAAGTTTTGAGGCACAGTTTTTTCAGAAAGATATAATAAAATTGGATTGTGAAAACCTATCATCAGCATCTACCCTTAATATTTTGATTTAACATTAGTAAATACACATCCTTGTTCATATCCACATTGCATTGCTTTGAAATATTTTAATGCAATAGTCATTTGAGTGGTAGAAAATCTTGTGAATGACCTCAGTTTCATCTTGGGGAGTGCTTAGGAACATTTAATCAGATTTGTCAGATCAGTGGAAAGAAGTTTGCATAATGAAGTTTAAAGAACTTGCAGTAGTATTACTTAAATCAGGTAGGGGAGTTTAAATTGATTCTTATTTGTTGTTTACTCTTTCAGCTTTGTTAAGCTCCAATCTCATTTTTAACATTATTTACAGAAGGCACTGTCCGTGTTCTGACTTGTTGTTGTCCTGTTTTTATGCAGTTATTTCCAATGTTAAGCATTGCTTTAACTCGTCTTTAGGCTTCTAACCTGGGTTCTTCCCTCCACTGGTTGTATTTTAGAAAACTTTGGCTCAAAACTTATTCCCCAGGTTCTAAGTTGACTCCTAACAGCCCCCATCAGCCAAGCAGACGCTGCCTCCTTCCCTCCCCCTCAGGACCCCGCTGTGCACTGATGGGCACTGATCACTCCGCATCTGGCACAACTCTTACATCAGCCACTGTGAACGCACACCTCTCATGCTCCAGGGTGTTCAGAACACTCAGTGCTTTGTCTTTACACCCCTGGGCTAGAGACCAGGGAACCCAATTCAGTGAATTTCAGTGAGATTTGTGGTTGTACCTCCACAGACAGGCTGTGAGGGAGGAAGTCCACGTGCAGGGATGGGAACAGGTGCCCCAGTGAGAGTGTTCCAGGTACTGCTGGCCCATCCAGCTCTGTCGGGAGCTGTCACACACGGGTTTGCTGTGCCAGAGCAGGCTGAGGGTGCCAGCTTGTTTCTCCCAGGTCTTTTCTAGCTCACTGCTTCCTGCAGAGCAAACCTGTGTGCCCTGGGTCAATGTGAGCTCCAGATCACTTCTGAGAGCATGTTATATATTACACTAATATAGTATATATAGTATGTAAGTATATCTGGAGGCAGAATTTTTCATCCACTATTCATGTGATAGAGATGTAAAAGGGATAATTGTTTCTGAGCACAAATTAAGCCAGACACAGAGTGTTCTCTCTTTGTAGCACACCTCTCCTTTCCTATTTTTCTTTCTTTTTCCTAAGTTAGTCCCTGATGCCCAGTGTAGGTTTGCTTTCCAGTTAAGTATAATTTGGTATTTTTCCAGGAGCATAGTCATCTGTGAAGTACAGGCTCTGACTTTTTAAAAGGACGCTTTGGGATTGTGTTTATCAGATTTGGGGAAACCATACCTTATTAAGCGTTCTTTTTTTCCCCTGCCTGAAGGTTGAAAATTTTTTTCTGAAGTACATCAAAGCTAGAAAATGACAGGGCAATTATTCCTTTTAAAATTTATTCAATAGTAATCAGTAAACAGATACTGTCTCAAACCCACTCAGCATGTTTTGTGTATGCAGTTTGGTTTTGTGGAGGCAGATTGCTGTCAAGTTAGAAGCTTCAACACCATGAGATTCTACTGACAGGAATTTGATCCCATAGTGTTTGCTGGATCTGGGACCAAGTTTTGGCTCTGGCAAGGTTATTAGATGTGAGATAGCTGCTTTTTTCCTTCAGCTGATACCAACTGGCACGTGGTTTGTGCATGATAAATAGCCAATGGCAAAATAGTTTTACATTTGTTTCATAATTTGTATGAGTAATGGTATTATGTTTGCTTTTCCCCTTTCCTCTGTGAGTCCTGTGTCCTTTCTGTGCAGCAGAGCAGTTGCTGTACAGGAAAGGAGGAGGCCCTCCAGAACAGGCACAGGCTGCGATGGTGGGAGGTTTGGTTTGCAGCCTTTCAGGATAATGAGGAAATGGAATCTGAGTCTCCCACTACTGGGAAGAGTTTCCTGATCTCCAGGCTGTTACTCAAATACACATATCAACATAAGCACCCCTATCTTGGAAAAATCCCCTTGCCAGCTGTGTGTTACTCTGGCCATGGGATGTCTTGAACACACCCTGAGAATAAACCCCTCAGCAAACTGGATTTTAGATGTGCTCAGAGTGGGGTAATTGGAGCCATGCACAGAGGAGAAGCTCTCCACATTCAGGGAGCTTTAAGGGCCAAGTGAAGTGCCTGGGAAGCAGAGGCTCATCACGGGTTGGGAGGCAACTGTGTATATGCTGATATATATACAGAAATTGTTCCAAATAGTATAACCTTCTTTTGTAGAAGTGTGGGTATTCCACTATTGTCTTAAGGGTCACAGGAGAGTTTGCATTTTTGCACTGTTAAATAGGGTGAAGGCTGGCTAGTTGAGATGACAAATGCTTTCAGCAGCTTTCTCCACTGGCAGAGAGTTGAATGGTTCTCAACAGTGACTTGGAATGTTTTTTCCTGTGCATCTGAGTTTATCCATAATTACAGTGCAGGTATTTTACTGCTGTGTCTGATAAAAGCATGACATAACACAAATTATGCAGGCAGATTTTAAAATGACTGTGTGGTTTTATGCAAGTTTGTTAACTTTTTAAACTGTTGGCTTAGACAGGACGATGCCCTGAACGGTCACTTGTCGTGTACCCACAGCCCAAAATCCCCAGACAGGTTTTTGTGTGAAAAATTCATGCTCTGTATGTTGGACCAGCAGTTAAATGGATAAATATAAAAGCCTCTATGGTGGGTTCTCCGTTGTAGGATGTAATACATTATTCATGACACCAACCTGCCTTGGCAAGCCTAAATGTGTTTCTAGCATTAACTCAGATATGTATCCAAATCCAGAAACTGTGTGTGACATAGCATCTACCACTTTGATCCAAGCATATCTTACTAAGCCTCTCACATCTCTGTCAGTCACTTGGGAGGAAGGATGTGAATGGCTCACCTGAATGTTACTGGATTTGATATTTATTGTTTAAAAAAAAAAAAATTGTCTTTGGCTGTTGCCTTGCTAATTTATCCTCATTCCAAGTGGTAAACATGTTGGTAAATGTGAATGAAAAGCCTCCAGAGTATAAATAATAAATGCTTCTTCCAGCTGTACTGAGTGCTTTACATTTTTGAAATGATGCCAGTGTTTTTTCTTTCTCTTTTAAATGGATTATGTTTTTACACAGTACTATGCTCTCTGCTAGGCTCTGTCTGTGAAGGCCTTTATCTGTGCTCATAAGTGTTGATTTTATATAATTACTAGCATAAAGCATCATATGCTGCAAATTAAACACAAACAAATGAAATGAATATTCAGGGAATCCTTAGCAATTTGTGGTATTTTGTACTGCTCAGTGCAGATGTTTAGGAATTTCTCAGTTCTTGACAAGTAATAGATGATGTTGTTTAAAATGTCTGAATTATGAATATGTTTATGTGTTTTCTTATTAGGATAATGTTTGTGAATTTATCTTACCCGAATTATAATTATTACATTGAATGCACACAAATTATCATAGTAAGTGAAATCAAAATGTGTCCTTTTCCCCCACCTTGTCCCCCCATTTCTAACCATGAAATTGAAGGCACTGACTTAGATTCCTTCAGGAGTCCTTTACCTCTTCCAGTTTGGCTTCCTGAATGTATAAGGTTCATGTAAGTATATCTTAGGCACAAGACAAATGTATAAATTAGCTATCCTTCATAATTCCTTCGAAAATCACAGTATGAATGTAAGGTCCAGCGATCACTTAGGGGACAGACACTGACTTTTTTAACAGTGGAAAAGGTAATGCCTAGCAGAAAATCATGAAGTGAAATCTTAGAAGCATAGATTGAGTTAACCTTGGATTTTCTTGGCAACTGCTGTAGAGTGTTTGCTTTGCGTAGATCTGAGAGTTGGTCAGCAGCAGAAATAACTACAGTTAGCACTGAACTTACAGAGCTTTCGGATGACATGGTATGGTGGGTCTGCAGCGTGTCAGAATAAAACTGTGGGCACTGCACATTTTAATAAAGGGTGAAAGCAGAATTGTTTTCCCAAAGTAGTCAATTTGATGACTCCTCTTTTCAGAAGTAACTGCCAGTTGAGGACTAGAAAATAGGTTTTGTTGTCTGTCAGCATCCTGTTGAGACAGAGTTCAAAGCAAAGCATATAAAATCAGTGATAGGTTTCTCTGCTGAAATGCTGTTTATTCTTTAGATGAAGTGAAAAGGTGTAAGAGAAATGTG
Organism: Eulacestoma nigropectus; assembly: GCA_013397775.1. Taxonomy (NCBI): domain Eukaryota; kingdom Metazoa; phylum Chordata; class Aves; order Passeriformes; genus Eulacestoma; species Eulacestoma nigropectus. The sequence continues at coordinate 840,049 of VZTE01000631.1, forward strand.
CTGTGTTGGAGAATATTTTGTGGGAGTCACAAAGAAACCAAGCCATGCCAGTCTTTAGCTTTTGCATGGTTTTCCCTTTTTAATGTGGATAAATCTATTGCTAAACCACTATCTACAGTTTCTTTCCTGAATTGTCTCTGCTTTAACATGGATGAAATTCCAGTCAGTCGCCTTCCTTTCCTGAATGCATGGTCATATAATATGACTCTCCATTAAATAGTATCTGCAGATAGAAATTTGATAATGGCACCTTAAAGCTTATTGTCCCATGGAAGTAAATGAGTATTTGAGCTGTCTGTATCATGGGAAGTGTGATTAGGGCAAAAGTGCAAGAAGTTTTTCAAAGAAGGCAAAGCTTCAGTGATGAATGGAGACTTTTAGCTGTCAGAAGGCATCTGATATGCAACTGTACAGTGAATTTAGAGCAGAGATTTGATCACATTTCCTTTAAAAGAAGTTTATTCTCTCTTTTTTAGGTATAGGAAAATCTCATGAGGAATTGGTCACACTTAGACTGCAGAATGAGGTACTTAGCTGCTGTTTTGCTGTATTTGCTGCTCTCTGGACATGTATTGCCTCAGGCTGTTCATTCTCAGCTCGCCAAGGCATTGAAGCTCACAATTTCTTATGCTCCTTTTGAGGGCAAATGTATTTGATCTCTACTTCGTGCAGTGCAGTGTTCTGGCCTTGTTTCATCATCATGAGTTAAATCCTCTTCAGAATCCTTCAAAACCTCAAAGAGTCTTGACACAGCAGAACTTTTGCAGCTGAACTCTGTTGTGCACCAGGAGCGTGTCCCTGGCTCTTCACAGCAGCTCTCTGTGTTCCAGCATGGGGGCGGCTGCAGAGCAGGCAGCTCCTGAGCTGTACCTGAAGAGACCTCAAGGGTAAGTGCAGGAATTACTGGAACCGAGTGGTAATTGTGGAATAAAACCCTGCAGTCAATAGACACAGACAAGGAACAAATAGTCACCGAATCTGTGAACTCATTTAGGGTTTGGCTCAACACCAGCAGTAAATGGGAGCAGATGATAATCAGCTTCTGCGCTGTTGGTGCAGGAGGTAATGAATGAACTGCTGACTGCTGCTGTTCTGAGGAGCCCTACTGAGGGAGCAGCAGCATTTGGCCAGCTTGGCTTTGATTTCATTGCAAGTGTCAGGCGCTTGTGTCTAGACTGGTGCTTTGGCAGCTAATTGATCTCTAGCATTTGATATGCTAATTATTTCTTTCATAATATGCTAATATGTGTACTGTGAAAAAAACACCTTTTAAATGCTACGAGGATCTCAGAGTGGTATTTGGAACTGGAAAGTAAGAGCTGGAAATCTTGATTTATGTCAGTATAATATACAAATCACTGAAGGTTTCTAGTTGTGGGAATTTAGCTGGAAAATGAGAATGTTAAGACAGAAATTGTTTAGTCATACAGTGACTGTAGAGGGCATGTAGCAGGCTATCCTGCACAGCCCAAACAGAGAAAATGGCTGTGGATTAGGGAATATACTCCTCTGTCCAACACACTTTTTGTGTCGCTGCTATATGGATGTTCTTTTCTTGTCAGTGATTTGGATGTAGTAGTTTTTGCCATATTTCCTGCAGTGAGAGAAGGAAAACCAGATAATAGAGAAGTGTAGTTGAGCCACCTCCCTATTCTCCTCCAGGATAGTACCTCACTACGTTATGACTACTTCTCCAGCCAACTGTTACTTGCTGGCTCTCTGAGTTCCTACCATTTGACCATTCAAAATCTGGTGTTAATTGACTGGTTTCCGTTCATTCTCAAATTTCTCTTGTCCTTCTCCTCTTTGGATTTGCTTCACCCTCTGGGTACTTTAAAATACAGTCTGATGAGTCTCAGTCATTACTTTTCTGTAGCTCTGTGTGGAATTTTAATTGTATGTGTTCTTCAGGCTGTGACAGAAAGGAGCCATCGGGGAGAGTTTTCATACACATTTTCTTTTGTCCATCTCCACTCCGTTATTCTGAAAAACACTTCTATTAAATACATATTTGATAAGTTTGAAAGCTATCAAAGCAAATCTGCTGAAAGATAACTACTGAGGAGCCTTCCTAGGACAGAGCTGGGAGCACACATCGTTAATGTAGGACAGAGCCAGAGGCAGAACCAGGATCCTTACTGACCTTTGGAGGTCAGCCATGTTTGGCAATTTTAAAATTTAATTCCATTAAATATTTTTGAAAGAAAGCTTCTAGCTTCTCTTCTACACGGACAGCTTTTGCATAGACTAATAGTGTGTCCCAGTGCCACTGAGTAGAAAGGAATTAGATAACTAATATGTACTTGAAGTTTTAAATGATAGGAAAGTGTCTGCTCTATGTTTGGCTCCAGTCCCTGGCAGCAGATTAGATGAACACCTATCAAGTGTTCTAAGTGCATGGGCAGACTGTGCAACCATTACTGGGAGCAGATTCTGTGTCTGCTGTAATAAGCTTATCTCTATGCTCAAAGCCCTAATCACCTTCTTGTTGACAAGAGCGAGCCTTAGTTTTATTCACAGGGGTATAAGAAGCTGATTACTTAGCTCTGCAGACCAAACCAACCCAAATAAAACCACCCATTCATTTTAGAGAGCTAAGTGAGTGAACTGATTGATGAAAAAAGTCAGTGGAGCTGTGTTTACTGAAGTCCAAAGCAGCAAATCAAAATACTTTCTTATGTCAAGAGATTTTATGTACAATTAAATTCAACCAAAAAATTCTGCAAATTATGTGGAATCACCGTAGTGTTTTAGGCAAAGACAGATATATTTTTACACTGAAATTTTGTGTGTTATTCTTAGTTTCACTTTGAGCTTCTTCAGGACTGATATGAAGCTGGTGACTAAGGAGAATTTCTCACCCTGATACAAGTGTAGGTGATAAAAGTATCTGGTCTCCCATCAATGACATGTATTCCTTCTTGTTTCAAACATTTAAATTTCTTCACTAGCAAATCTGATTTTTGAGAGCAACAAGTATCTGATGTCCTGAATCTCCCTCCTTAGCTGGATTTCTTGAGGGAGTAATTGAAATTGAAATTGGCAAAATGTAATTTTACATTAAAAGAAGTACTCCTCAATAAATCTTACTTGTGGCCATTTACTTCTGGTTCAGAAAATGATTTCCTGGATCCGCTCGAACCCTGCAGCAATAGACTTGAGAAATAATGCTTGGAATAAATTGTGGACTTTTTCATCTTTTAGCCCAACGAATTCCATCTAGTTGAGACCATGTAGTTATACCATAACTGCCCCCTAGAGGCTTCATTGATGAGGCTAAAAACTTTGCCACTTTCATCTATGTGCATAAGATATTACAAAAGCCACAGAAAGTAATGCCTTAATATGCTTGCAGCTTATTTAGACCTAGCATCCAGAGGTGTTATTGATGCAGTTTTAACCAGGGACCTGCTTGGACTGGTTGGATTATTGAAATATACCTTAAATAAGAAAAATAATTAAAAATTTTAAGTGATTTAAACAATTAAATGTAGTGACTTCACTATAAAGAAACTTAACTGCTTCAGAAATATCATGTGCAGCTAAATTGACTTTAAACAAAAGTGTGTTTGAATGTCGAGTTGAACTTATTTAGCCGTGTTGGTTCCTCATGCATTTTCTTTCTATAAATATCTTAGACACTTATGAGTGGGAACATCCACCAAAAAAATCATGGCATAACCATTGTAAGCACAACAATAGTCTCCATAAGGTACAGCATCCACATGGAAGATTTGGTATTATAAATTTCATCCCGTCAACAAGAAAAAGGAAACATACCTTTGAAGAATTAAGTTAGATGTGTCAAACTTACAATGCTAAAAACGTGGGGGAAAATTCTAAGAATGACCTATGAATAAGTCAGAGGGGATGAGGAGAGCGGACAGATAACTGATACTGCATGGCACCGGTGAATGGTCAGGAAGAAAGAAATCACACGCAGAGCATGAATTCCAGATAAGACTTGTGTGCAGAAGAGTTAACAAATTAATGGAAATATAAAAGGATATCAGCTAAACATGGAGAGTTGTTCTCCAGAAAGCTCCTGTGCAAATATATGTGCCCTTAATATTCTATGTAATGGCCTTCAAATGCCAGCATACCCTATTAAAATGGTACCAGGTATCTCCCACACTCACATCACTGTGCTCAGGTGCAAGGTGCTGTTTGTGATGCCAGGAACAGCCCCCATCAGCAGCTGGATTAATGGCACTCAGTGGATTAATTAGAGGCTGCTCTGCAGTGTGTGCAGAACATTCTGACAGCTCAGTGATGCACCTTGGATGCATCAGCTTGGATTCTGTGGAGTGGAGTATTCCAAAATCATTTTCTCATGTGTGATCTTTACGTAGTGCTTGAATTTTTAAGCCTCTCTCAATAAAAGCTTTCAGATACTCCAGGCTAGCTTCAGATAAATCAGGGACCTTTTCTCTAGCCCAGCTGAGCTTGGAGCTACCCTGCTTTTCTTAGGATGTGTGTTTAGGTTCATTAAACATCTGCTGAGAAATGTATGTAACATAGAGAGTTATTTTGAGAAGACTGGAGTGCTTCTGAATGAATAGCAGTAGGTAAATAAACCACGTTATGAACTCGCACTAAAAGACGTAAGCCATGATTTTAACTTGGGCACGAGGATTGCTGAGTGGCCTTAGGAGGCTGCTCTGTCCTGGAGGTGGTGAATTAGGACATGCTAACTCAGGGACTCGTGCTCACCTGAGTGTTCACTGGGTTTGAATGAGTACAGTTCACAGATAAATACACCTCCCATTTTTACACAGTTCCTCTGGACTTTAGTATTCTATTTGGCTCTATCCATGGTTTTTGAACAAATTGAAAATAAACACCAGCAATAATGAAAACCATGGCTCAGGAGAATAATGCTGATGTGAGAGTGTACACCTGCTGAGACTCTGAATTTTGAGCTGTGATATTTCCTCTGTGTTACTAAGTATCTCATAAAATTTGCCCAACCTTCTAAGCCACAAAGAAAGATGCTGTAGATAAAAGGCCTTGATGGCAGTTGCTTTTTAAGCGGTTCTTACTGGACAATCTACTTGTCATAATCTGGAGCCCTCTGGTTGCTGCTCAGCAATCCTTTTGTATCCGAGTTCCACTTACCACAAGGATCAATCCGTTTATTGAAGAGTGGCAGAGCTGCAGTCAGCAATGGTGGTTTCGCGCAAGTTTTACCTTTACTGCAACTGGAGGGAAGCTGTGGAGTAAATCTGATTTGTAATGAACCTCGATGAGCACTCTGCCTTGCTCCACAGCAGCGCTTCCACTTGTTCTCACTTGGTTTTACTGTATCTTTGTAGATCCCAAGCATTGAGAGCTTGTATCAGATCTCTCCAGGGAAAAAAGAAAAAATCAGTTACCAGTAACTAATTCCACACTTGAACTTAACAGAAATATTACAACCTCTAACAATAGTTAGTCTTTTAATCATGAGAAGATGTTTAGTTTTCCCAGCAATTGCTTTCATCACTGTTGCATTGACTGCACCTTGTAGCTTGGCAAATGGAGATTAGGTCTGGTGATTGAGCCCAAAGCAGTGTTTTATAAAGCACAATTCTGAGTGGGGCTTGCACAATGGCAACTGAGTCAGACAATGTTTTAAAAATATTCCCTTTACTTTTCCCTTTATTTTTAGAATATTCCCTTCAGGGCCTTTCATTCGTAGACAATGTTTTGTGTAAGCATGACAACACTAAAAATTCAATGTGGATGCAAATTAGTAAACAGTATTTTGCAGGAAAAAGAATATTTTTCATTTATTCGTACATCGGGGATGAGATTCCAAAATCTCCTGGTTTTAAGAATTTCACTCGTCTCTCCACAGCACAGTGATGGGAGATCAAGCCAGGCCCATCTGTAACTTGTGGCACACTGCCGTGCCTGCTGCCTTTGACTTCCCAGCTCAAACAGCCACCTACTCTTTTACCACTGCTCTGACTGAGCGTGGGCTTTGGCACACTACCCAGCATCAGGATTTGAACTTACACTTTTGGATTTGTAGCGTTTCCTTGAGCAGCTCTGACACTAAGCCTGTTATCAGATCAAACAACGGAAAAGAAATTCCTTGACTTTTTTGGCTGTGGTGGCTCAATGGCTCTGTTCTGAATTATTTGCCACTGATCCAGACTAAAACAGAACCATACATCAGCTCTTGTGTGCTGAATGACTTCGAGTCATATTTTTTGGAAGATATCTGGGTCATGTTACGAGCTAAGGTGATTCTCTCGCTTTCACCCTTACAATTTTCACAGTCTATGAAATATTATTCCACTCCCGTAATCCCAAATAAAAATTATTTTGGTGTATGATTAATAATTCACAGAGTTAGGGGAAAAATAGATGACTAAGGCCCTTAGCATTGTACAACCTGATTGGATTTTGATGTACAGGCATCTAATTATTTTGAAATGTATGCGCTCTGCTTTTTCTTTGCTTATCTACTATCTACTGCTTATTGTTACTACTAACATTTTGGATAGTTTTATGAGAGCTTAGATTTCTCAAATCCTTGGTTGTTTTTTTAATAATTTCATTTAGAAGGGCTTTAGCTTCATAAGAACTGCTGTGAAAATGATCTTTAGTTAAACCTGTGAAGTGCAAAAATCATCTGTCAAAGCAGATGTACAAGATTTCCGCTGTTAATATCTCTTTGGCCTTTAATCCTATTTTTCCAGTTTGTGTGGGCACTGACAGTTAACTCAAGTTTCAATCAAACCTAGACAAATAGGATTTTTTCCTGCCCTACAGTCGGCTAGTCAGCCAGCCAGTGATTTTTTTCACACTGTTCAGAGACTCATTAGACCTTTGTTCAGACTGGCTAAGGCACAGCGAGGATGTAGAACCTGCTCTTTCATACTCCACAATAATTTTCACAGGCTGAAGATTAAGTATTTATAGGCAAAAGAATTTCCATTTTATTTGAAAATGAAATCGATGTAATTTGCAACTGCAAAATGTTGACATGCCTTAGAGAATGGAAACATTGTAGTGGGATCTGTTTCACCAATTAATTAGTTTAATGCCATTCAGTTAATGATACCTAAAATATTGCTAAGCACTTAAATGCAAAGAACTGAAAATTTTAACACTGCATTATTGCTATTTCAGTGTATGTTTTCTAATGAATACCCATCAGTCTGCAAAGAAAGAAATTTAGTTTGTGACATCATTTCATGATGGCATACTGTGTAAAAGATACTGAAAAAACCAATTAAATGTAAACTTCCCCGTGAATTTAGATATTAGATAATAAAAATATAGATGAGAATAACAACATTGCAATACTGAGTACTTGTATTTAATGTCAGTGGGGAGTTAGCTGAGTACTATAAAACATATAGAAAATGGCCAATCACTTCCCCAAAAGTCTTGTCATCTTAAATGATGAAAAGATAACAGATTAAACCAAAATGGAACTGGGCAAGTGGCAGGAGGGATAAGCTAAATCTGTTACGAGCATTAAAATCAAATAAAATTATTTATATCTACCCCACTTAAAATATGATTCCAGTCTTGCCAAATAGAGTTAATACAACGACAAGTAAATGCATTGTTGATAATTAAAATCTAAAAATTCTTGGGCTGGTTAAGTCTTCTCACCCACAAGTATCTCTTAGTGCAAATAACCGTACCTGAGCCAGGGGATGAAACACCCTGCACGGGTCAATAGTGGAGCTGCTCCTGAAGCCCAAATACTTCACAATCTCTCTGCTGGTGTAAATAAACTAATTTCCAGATTCGCTATCAAATCTGGCCCCAGGTGTTTAGTCTGAAGCATGGTGCAGCATCCTTAGCTAAAGTTATATAACCCTTTATTTTGTAATCTTCCTGTGTCAGTCTTCTTCCATCTGTGCACATTCTAGTTTCTTGCAAAAACTACCTCCACAGACAATGACTTTTTTTTCCCCTTGGCCTACCCGAACTTTATGGATCCTCTCCATGAATCATTACTTTGTCACACTCATTAGAACTTGAAATGAAAACCTATTGAGGTGACTTAACATCATCTCGGAACACCTGGCGCTTTGGCATTTCACGTGTCGTGTGGGTCATGGCATAGTAGCGTTTCTAATTGTCAGTCACAGAGTGAGACACAAAAGTGGTGAGCGGAGAAGGGAAATCCCTGGTGGGAGGACTCGAGGTTATCACTCTGCTCCTGACAGAACTGAGAAACGAACTCACCCACATGAAAGGCTGGGCTGCTTCTATAGTAATGTCCGGTAATGGAAAGGCACAGAAAGGTGTTCTGCCTTTTGTCCTGGATTTCTAATCTCTCATGTATTCTTTTCTCTTCTCCTTTGTGACAAGGTGGGTACATTACATTCTCTTCCGTGGATTCTGGCTCTAAATCCAAGGTGTGTTTCTGTATTAAAAAATGCAGTTAAGGTAACTTATGTAACATATGTCTGTGAGTGTGTGTGAGCATCTTGCACATGCATGTAGAGATTTGAATGGCTGGTCCAAACACGCATTTGTGGTCTATGGAAAGAAAAAAGACATTTCTAATACCACAGTGACAGTGGCTGGTCAAGGGACACAATTTCCTGGTCAGCCACAGCGAAACTATTCACCTGCTACTGGACTTTAAAGCTTGCAGAACTGGAAAGATTTCAAGGGACTGACATAATCTTGTTGCCTTTAGAAACCCCCCAAAGCAGCCTAAGTGTGGACTGTAATAATTATCCACACTGCAGTATTTGGAGATATAACAGGAGTACTTTATCCTGCTCCTGTGCAAAGCACTGAGACACCTGCCATGGAGTTTAATAGTTTCAGCTCCTGCTCTGAGAGCAATAGTCCGTGTGGGAAGTGGTGCTAATGGAGTCTGCAGAGAGGAAATGCCTCTCACGTGCTGCAGAAAGAAGTGCGATATTAGGTCTTTTCACAGTAGCATCTTAACTCTTCAAGAACACCAGATCTAAGTGGACTTAGGGTTTTGAAAAGAAACTCGAGCAAAAAATATCCAGCTCTGAACATGTAAAACCATTTCATATATTGCAATGTATTTTATATGTATGCAGACTTTAGCTAAATTCTGTGATTTGTCTTGCTCTTGGACAAAATTCACACAATTTCAGGGAAATGTGCATTAACAATAATGGAATAATAAAGGTCAGGCTGTCAGGGTTTGTGCTCCAATATAATGAACCTATTTCACTTCTCAGATGCCTTTCTAAGCCTGGCATTTTGGGCTAAATGTCTGTAGAGTACGGGAAGGGAATAGGTCCTGCAGTGGCTGACCCGCTGTCTTGCTGGCTGGTGAGCAGTGCCAGGGTGACAGGCAGCCTGTGTGTATTCCCACAAAGTCTCCTCTTCCTGTCCTTTAGTCACCAGCAGCATGTGGGAATGCTGGAGGCAGTAAGCTCCCTTTTGAGTACCTGATGCTCTTTGAAGGTCCCTGCAGTGAATCTCTCTGACAGAGTTAGTTTTTACACTGAGTTTTGTTGTCCTTCTGCTAGGAGGAAGATCATCCAAACTAATGATTCTCAGAAAAGTGATGTATCATTTAAATTATCTAGAGAAATCCTGATTTTTTTTTTTCAGATCAATGGAAAAAAATCCTATTGGCTTGAGAGGGGATACATTCTTCATTTATGATTTTCATAGACCAGCCTAGGATATGGAAAGAAAAAGGGAAAATGTCTCTTAACAATTGGTTTCTTCTAATATTCTATTTTATCCATAAAAACTGTGTAAAATGGGAATATAAGGAACACCTAAAGTGTGTTGAACAAAATCCTTATGCTGCAATATTCCTGGATGCTGTGACTTTTAGCTTCTGTAGGCAAACCAGAGTTTCATATCTTTTCCTGTAACTGGTTAATTGCCTCTCTTCCTCCTAAATTTCCTGGTAGTAACATTTGCCAGATGCCAAGTTTCTTGGAACATGCTTAAGAATCTTGGAGTTCAGTTTTGTGGCACCTCTCTAATCAGTAGCCAGGGGACTTTTCTGCAGTCAGAAGTAGATATTAAAGAATAAATATAGAGTCAGTTCATACCTGATTACTTCAGCAGACATATTAAGAAGTTACTGAAAAAATTGCATAATTTCAGGCTTCATTAATAGTGAATAGTTGTCTAGTTAATAGAGTAAATAGCTAAACTTGTGATGAAAGAAGTGAAATTGGTGGTTTTTGACAGTGATACATACTTAAGGAATTACACAAATGAAATATTTATTTTTCAGCTTCTGGAAGCTGTAAATGGCAGCCCAAGTTGCGTTTTCTTAGAAGAAAAATGGAATAAATAAACAACTATAACCTAGCTAATATAAACACTGCTCTGATGCAAATAATAAGCATCAGGTGCTGTTGTGATGCACAGTCATACAGCAATAGACAACTTCTGCCTCGTATGAGTTTATAATCTGAGAAATGCTAAGGAGGTGTAGAGAAATTAGACTTCTTTTTTTCAAATATCCCTTCTTACTGACGAAGCTGGAAAGATGGCACTTTTGAAAATTTCTTTAGCCAGTTAAATGCTTAACTTCCATTACAGAAAGACCTGATTTTCTAAGTCACCTATAAAAAGGACCTAAACTTGTATCTGTAGGTCTAGCTTAAGTCAGGCCTTTCAGATAACATAGACCAATATTTCACTGAACATCTGGATAATAATGAGTGGAACAAACCTGAAGTATCAAAAAAGATAAGAAGCCAATCTTTCATCTGAAGTCACTTGTACACTGCCTTTCATGTGCTTAAGCTACACCTTAAAAAATGAGGCACGTTCTCCTAATTTATTTAGAAGTTTTTGCAAAGTCGTGTTAGTGATAGTGGCCAGACAGATGTGTGTTAACAAAGATTTAAGTCAGATCCCCTGAATCCCAGACCTTCATCCTAAACACAAACCCTTTATATTATTGAGAATCCCAATGCATTTTACGTAGACACTGAAGTTCTGGTGTTAGACACTACAGTTAGGCATCAAAGACAGATAGCAGCTAGCATGCAAGTGCTGCTTCCAAAGAGAATAAAGCCCTTTTGAAGGCAATAGAAGCTGTCAAAGTTAAATTAAAAATTAAAAATCCATTCTGTGGGCTGCTGACACACTAGGCTGCCTGACAGCCAGGGAGCCAGAAATTTCAAAACCCTCTCAAGTGCAACTGTAAGTTGCCTGTGCTCTCTGTGCTTCCCCCTCTAACCCAATCAACTTTTATCCAACAGTGAAATATCACGGTGCCTGTGAACTGATCATCTTGGTCATAAGGAAAAAGCCCATCCTTTTTAAAACGTCTTGAGTGATCAAGTATTCAGCTAGCTTATGCTTTAGCATGGGATGTATTGATGTAAAAATGATAGACTTTCTCAGAATTTTAATGATTTATTATTTATGATAATGTACTGCTGCGTGCCAGTCTCTCAAAATGAAGATTTATATGGCCTTCAACATGAAAAAACACTGCCTACAGTCACAAGAAGTGTTTTAATAAATTATTACATGCGTTAAATTTAGGTCTTAGAATCTGCAAGTGGGGTAAAGTGGGGTAATTCATGTTGTTTGGGTTCATGGAGTCATAGAATCATAGAATATCCTGAGCTGGAAAGGACCCACAGGGATCATCGAAATCCAGCTCCTGGCCCTGCACAGGACAACCCTTACAATCCCCTGCAGTCCCACCCCGTGCCTGAGAGCGTTGTCCAAATGCTTCTTGATCTCTGTCAAGCTGGTGCTGTGACCATTGCCCTGGGGAGCCTGTTCAGTATCCAAATAACCTCTGGGTGAAATTTTTTTTCCTAATATCCAGCCTAAACCTCCCCTGACACAGCTCCAGCCATTCCCTCGAGTCCTGTCACTGACCACAGGGAGCAGAGATTGGAGCTGCCCCTCCTCTGCCCCTCAGGAGGATGTTGGAGACCTCGATGAGGTCCTGTCCTCTTCTCCAGGCTGAACAGACCAAGTGTCCTCAGCCGCTCCTCATACGGCCTCCCCTCCAGACCCTTCCCCATCCTTGTGGTCTCCTTTGGACACTCTCTATTAGTTTAATGTCTTTTTTAAATTGTGGTGCCCAGAAATGCACACAGGACTCAAGGGGAGGCTGCACCACTGCAGAGCAGAGCAGGGCAATCACCTCCTTTTTATTCTGAAAGCGCTGAAGTACCATAGCAAAATATTAAGGAGGTTAAGAAGCACAGTGGATAATACCTGTCTTTCCCTGTGTCCTCCACATTTATACCCCACTGTGTGATATCTGACATTTCTGAGTGTCTTTGTTTGGATTCTTTCCTGTTTTACTGACCTCTCCTGTCAAGAAGAAACAGTAGAGTAATAAAGGACAATACTTTTGTTGTCATGAGCAATTTACCATCATATACCTTACAGAACTCTGGAAGTCAGATGTTTATTGCTTGCTGCAGCTTGTATTATTCCTCAGCTTGTCTGAATAAGAGATCATGACAAAAATCTATCTATAATTAAGCAAAACCTTCAAGCTGTACATTGCTTGAATTTAAACGGATGCAGTGCCTTTATCACAGTCGTGCATTCAGTCAAAACCTGTTTGGGAACAGCTCTGAATTGTAAAGTGGGCTTTAAAACCAAGATCAGGAGTTTGAAGTTTATTTTGAAATAATGTGAGGTTATTTGCACAGGGTGCCATCATAATTCATCTTATAGAGGGTGGAATCAAGCTGTATAAAAGCAATTGACTACTGTTGTCCTACAGGCTGAATCCAACACTTTAAAATTATTTTATTACTTTTTTCATACTGCTTCACATGAAATTTGGGAGAAATGAGCTGTAATGCAATACAGATGGGACTGATTAATCTTACATGTAGAGCAATAATTCTGGTACATTATTCTGCATAAGCTTTAATATATCCTCGACTTATGTGGACTTCAAAGACCCTGTGTTGACAGGTGAGATGTTCCTGCTGCGCTTGCCTGGTCCTCCTCACTGCAGCATCCAGAATTTTAATCAGCCAAGTGATGAGGCAACGATATGCTGTTGATTTCGACGGGAGTTAAATGTCTAACCAGGCATTAGTCAGAGCCTCTGCACTTGAGTGGGTTTTCATTCATCCAGGAAGCAGCACAGTCTCCTGAGACCTGGTTTCCAGACAAAGGGAGTTCAGGCAAAGTTTCAGACAGAAATCGGAGCTTCTGGTTGCGTTTTGAACTGTGCCTGCCCCCGGTGTTCTCTCCCCGTGAATAAGCAATAGGAGCTGCATCTCAGTTGTCTGGCTGGACAGCGGCTGCAGCTGCCTGTGACTCGTGTGACTTTAAACAGGACATCGCTGGAGGACTTGAACAAATAAACTGGACTCCATGAAACAATCAGATTTAACTGTCCCTGTGGCACACACTCCTGGAAACTCGTTAAGTCATTCTGTAACAAAGCAATTTTCATACTGACTGAAAAAAAAGCTAAAATTATTTTCAGTTACTTATTCTTTATTAATATCTATTCATTATTATTTAAAAAGTTATGTATTTCATAGTAGGAGCTGCTCACCCTATGGTAAAATGTCTTTCATCTCCATATATAAACTTTCTAAAAATCTGAAGTTCTGCTCAAAGATTTGGGAGTCCTAAGAGCAGCCTCTGCTGATGCATAAGGAAATTGTCTCTCTATTTTTCCGGTGGAGGTAACAGTTTTTATTGCATATCCACAAGAAGTTTGCAAGAACTGTTCGGTGTTTGTATGTCACTTGGAAAACATAAAAGCCTCCACGGATTATAAATTTAGAGTAACTCAAGTAAATAAGGAGATCAGCATTAAAAATACTGGATGCCACCAACAATATACCTGAACAAAAATGGTCTTATGATCCAGCAATAGAATTATCGCACTCTAATGAGGAAGATGTCCCTGTTCTTTTCCCCTCCATCATAAATGTGAGTACTGGTGTACAGCTTGAACCGTTCTCGTTTTTCTGACGGCATTGTCTTTTAGCTCAAAGGGCTGGTCCAGGCCGGCCGTGTCCCAGGCTGCGTTAGCAGCAGTGCAGGCAGCGAGTCGAGGGGACGGGATAATCCCTTTGCTCGGCACTGCTTGGATCGCCTCGAGGTGCTGGGTCCGGTTCTGACCCGCTCAGTACCGGAAAGCACTGACAAGCAGGAGCGGGCTCGGCGGAGACCATCGAGGCGGAGGGAGCCGGGCTCCTCACGGCGGAGCGCGGTGCGGGGACAAGGGACAAGGGACAAGGGGCTTTCGCAGACACGGGAGGGTCAGGCCGGGCACGGGAGAAGCTCCGTCCTCAGGGCGATTCCCAGCGCTCGGCGCGATCCCGGTCCCGATCCCAGTCCCGATCCCGATCCCAGTCCCAGTCCCGATCCCAGTCCCGGTCCCGATCCCAGTCCCGATCCCAGTCCCAGTCCCGATCCCAGTCCCGAT
>VZTE01000631.1:854765-972762 GCA_013397775.1 Eulacestoma nigropectus
GGGATGCTGCTCGTGGCCGCCGGGCTCCTGCTCGCCGTAGCTGCGGGCGGGCGGGGGTCGCCGGCCGGGGAGCAGGAGAGCCCGCCGGGCAGCCGCTTCGTGTGCACCTCGCTGCCGCTGGACGCCGCCGGCGCGGGCTGCCCGCTGCCCCCCGTGCCCATGCAGGGCGGCGCGCTGCCCCCCGAGGAGGAGCTCAAAGCCACGGTGCTGCAGCTGCGGGAGACCGTCCTGCAGCAGAAGGAGACCATCGGGAGCCAGCGGGAGGCCATCCGGGAGCTCACCGGGAAGCTGAGCCGCTGCGAGGCCGCCGACGGCAAGTCCGCCGCGGGGGCGTGGAAGAACGAGGTGGGCAAGGGCAAGGACACGATGGGCGACCTGCCGCGGGACCCGGCGCAGGTCATCGACCAGCTGAGCCGCACCATGCAGACCCTGAAGGACCGGCTGGAGAGCCTGGAGGTAGGGCCGGGCAGCGGAGCCGCCTCACGTCTAGCGGGCACTTCGGGCACCAGTGTTGCCCGAAATCCGTGTGGAGATAAATCCAAACCGGCCCAGCCCCGGGGGCGAGCGGCTCGGTTGGCGTGTCCTGCTCTCTTGGTTTTTTATCTCCTCTTTTTAATGGTAAAAGCCCTCAGGGGCTGCTCTTGAATGTGTTCTCCCACTGCGTGGGGGAAGATTATGGTTTCCCTGCTTGTCACCGGCTTAGTTTCTTGTATTAATAATGTGTAAATCTCTCCTTCTGGGGATGGTGACTTCATGTGGTTTGAGGTACAAAGCTGACGTCTTGGGCAGTAAGACCTCGGCATATGGTGCCGAACAGACCAGTGGTAATGAGGAGATTGTGTTGGGCAGATGGTGCAATAAGATGATGTGCTTAGAGCTGACATAGAATAAAAAGAACCCGATTCTGTGCACCTCTGAACAGAAAGGGGATTTGGTCCAAGCCCACCGATAAGTGATTTCCATGAGCCTTCGGATAGTGCCCATGTTTTGAGTGCTGCTCATGGAAATGTTTTGTAGAGAGGATTCTCACAGGATTCATGCTGATTTTGTTTTGCTTTTCACACCCTGAAAGCCTCACATCTGTCGTCCTGCTGTCCTCCAGTCGGTGCTGATGTGAGGATGGCGAGTAACTTCCCAAAGGCTGTTCTGTGAGCGCTGCTTTGCAAGTGCAGTTTTGAATGAGCTGTTAGTATTACATCCTTTTATTACTATTGCTGGTGGAAACGTTATTTTGTTAGTATCTTTAAAGATACCAGTGTTATTTGAGAGTATGAGGTACCTTTTTTTTTTTTTTTCCAGTTTGAATAAGAATACTTTCACTGGTTAATGCTTACAGTTGATCTAAAGAGCACCTGGCTCAGGAGCTGTTTAGCTACAGTGCTGATAAAAGCACTGAGCATGACAAGTGCTAAAAAGCAGTACCTCTTCTGTACTTGCTGGAGAGCTCCGTGATCTTACTTTCTTACATGATCTCCTTTGAATCGGGAGCATATCTGCGTTTCACGGTTTCTGTTTCAGTGTTTCAGAAGTGACAGGTTGGTTTTTTTTTTTTTTTCTTTCTTCTGCTTTGCCCTAAAGCACCAGCTCCGAGCCAACGTGTCCTATGCAGCCCTGCCCAGTGACCTGCGGGAGATGCTTCAGCGCAGGCTCGGGGACCTGGAGCGCCAACTCCTGAGCAAAGTGGCCGAGCTGGAGGATGAGAAGTCTCTGCTTCACAACGAGACCTCAGCCCACCGGCAGAAGACAGAGACAGCCTTGAATGCATTGCTAGAAAGAGTGTCTGAATTAGAGAAAGGTAATTGCTCAGAATCGCTGCCCCATGCTGATTGATTTTGTTTACTCCTTCCTGCCAGTGCAGTAGACTAGATGTGGGCCTTGAGGGAAAGACATTAAGGTACTGGACTAAGTAGTAGCTGACAGTGCAAATACTTGGATTCTCCTTTTTCTTTTATCAAAGGCTTCTTTCTTGACAGGCAGTTGCCTGGCTTTGGCTTCCTGTCTCTTAATTTGGCATGTGTGGGTGGCTAGGATGAAACTCTTAGTGTTTGTGGGATGGAAAGATCTATAAGGAGGCAAGTGGAGATAGGAATAAGTATGGCATGGGTGTAAACAGCTACATAATGTCAAGCACACATCTAAGTAGGACTGCCTTTATTTGGACTGAGAGTCATATGGGCTAAATTTAATTAGCACAACTACCTTTGATGTAATGAATGGCATTTTACACCAGCTTTATTTCCTGCTGCTTTGGAAGTATGGATGGTGACCTTTCCTTTTGTTGCTGGTTATGACTTTGGGTAACTGCAGATACTTGAAATGTGCCCTGTTCTAAGGTTACAGCCTTCAGGGTTTACAGTAGGTTGCACATGGTCCACTGGGGGACACTCTCGTAATCCTAGTCATTCATTCTGATTCTTGGCTTAATTACTACCGAGATCTCTCTGCTTGAGTAGAGTCTGTTTATTTGAATTACAAATGTCTGTGGAAGTGACCTAAAGCACAGAACTCTTTCTGTATTGACTGTATACACGTACAGAGTGGACTGTGTAGGGCTAGAGTGGCAATAAATATTGCTGCCCAATCCTTAAATGATTTTCCAAGGTGAATAACTCTCTGCTTAAAAGCAGCTTAATGGGCATGCCTTCCAAATGGTACAAACATGCATATCTCATGCATTTAGAAATGCAGCCTAATGGACCCATTTGTGTAATACTGTATCTATTCTTCTTTCATCTAAAAAGTGTGAAGAAGGGGAAAAGGGAAGGAGGAAGATGATCTTCTACTGGCTGTCTTTTAGTATTTCCTGAGAGCCAAGATAAAGCCTAACCTGCAACTGAAGTTATGAGAATTAGTGGCATGTTAACATCTTATGTGTCAAGTATAGATAGTCCTTGTCTCTGAAAGATGTGACTCATATCAGAAAGAGAGAGTGGTGGGAGAACAAGAATGTGTAATTCAGTTAGGCTAAAAATAACCTGTTCCCACCTTTATTTTTTTGTGTGGGGAGTGAGGCCTGTCTTAAGTCTCCAGGGAAGTGAAGAATTTGGGACAGAGACCAAGATAAAGTCTTTCTTTTAGTTCAGTGTAATTTGCTCTCTATTACTGTACAGCTTAGCTGCTCTTGTTTCTCTGTCAAATCAAAGTGAGGATAATACTGATCTAAGAACTTTTTTTTTGTGTGTGTGTATTAAATACAGACAATATTTGATCTGACCTCATTTGAAAGTAATATTTCTACTGTGCTTTTATTTAAAATGCAGTATTGTTTAGCATTTCTTCCCCACAACTACCTGGAATGTCATAAGCTCCTCAAAGTCCTGAGACTAAATAGAGGAAAAAACTAACCTTATGAGGTGCCACTGTAAGCTTTGGGCTTTACCTGTAGTTGTGACAGCTGTTTTAGTTACCAGTGGGGCAGAAGGGTTTAAAACTTGTACACCTGTTGTGGTTCCCAAAGTTTTCTGTTAATTTTCTTTCAATGGTTGTCTGCATTGACAGCAGGAGATGATGCAGTAGAAAAAGCAGGAGGTAGAATCCTGCAAATATAGTAGTGCCTGGACAATGTGATTTCTAGCTTTGCTGGAGGTACAAACAGATCATTTACTATGTCTAAACCTATTTCTCTACCTATGAAAGGGAATAAGAATATTTCTTGCCCATCTAGCCCAAAAATAATTTCTTTTAATGGGGTATGTTTCTGTTTTTCTCTGTGAGGTTGGTTGTAGCAGCCTAATGGAGGTTGTTCAACATTACCCTCAGATCCTGCTTTTTTTTTTTTTGCTTGGAATTTAGAACATTTCAGGTCTCTAAGTCCCTCAAGACAGATTCAAGAGAAGGAGAAGCTTTTTCTTCTCCCACCCCCTCGTTCTGTGAAAAATGCAGCCAAAACACTTCAGTTGCTTCTGAGAATGGGAACTGAGAGAATGCCAGTGGTTTAAAAAATGCCTATGAGAATTGTGGCAACCTTTTGTGACAACAGCTTTTCATTTGGGCTGGAGTGTGAAGTTTGGCAAGGGGATTGAATTTGTTTCAGGAATGTGAGCAAAGGAAATGAGTGAGTCTCAGAAGAACAGGCTGCTAAAAAATTGAGGGTGACCTTACTACAGAACTGTGGGGTTGTATTTTGTGGTACAATGTGGGATTTATTTCTTAATACCTAATTCTAGAGAATTATTTATAAGCATCTATATCAAGTATATGATACAGAGTATTGTAACTTCAGAAAGTTTTGGTCTTAAGAGTTCTCAATTTTCTAAGCATGTCTCAGAATATCTCACTGGTTTTTATCACTTCTTTTAGAAAAAGCTAGATAATAATTTCTGCTTTTATGTTAAATCAAGTGTCTAATCTTCCCATTGTTCATAGCTTGATTTTGCATTTTTAATTCGGATCACTTTGAACTCTTCCGATCTTGTCCTGTTTAGCTGATGGGACAGAAATCAGTTCAACTGAATTTAGCTGCTTTCTGGACTATGCCAGTGTAGTCTTGTTTCAGATTTGCTGCCTGAAATGCGAGTGTTAATCTGTTTCTTAGCCTGAGATCTTACCACAAGGATGCTGCTTGTGTAGCAGGAGTAGGGAAAGAAATGCTGGTTGTGAAGCACTGTGATGCTTTAATAATGAGCATTGCAGAGAATCCATTTCATTAACAGTAAATATCTTTTAAAACAGTTTGAACTGTTTGAAATAGGCAGGCATCCAGCCATGAACTAGGCAATGAAGATGTTCTGCCATCTATTCTTTGCTCTAAATGAGCAGAAATAAACTAAATAATTATTACAATGTGGATAAAATCTATTTGTATTTTTATGTGCAGCAAAATCAACATTCATTAAGTACTACTTCAATATACTTTTTTTTCCCTGTACCTCTCTAAAGTGATTAAAGCCAGAGATTCTCAGTATCAATTGTGTCTTAGCCTGAATTACCAATGCATTGCTTTGCTTAATGTTGAAGGTTTTTCTTGCTCCATGTAATTGTAGGTAACAGTGCATTTAAGTCACCTGATGAATTCAAAGTCTCCCTTCCTCTTCGCACAAACTACCTGTATGGGAAGATCAAGAAGACTCTGCCAGAGCTCTATGCTTTTACTGTGTGCTTGTGGCTGAGGTCAAGTGCTTCTCCTGGAATTGGCACTCCGTTCTCTTACGCTGTTCCTGGGCAAGCCAATGAAATTGTCCTCATAGAGTGGGGGAACAATCCAATTGAACTGCTAATTAATGATAAGGTGAGACTTGATGAGCTCTTTGTTGTCGACATAACCAGAACAAGGCCTGACCCCTTGGCACCTTTGCACTGACTCCTTCCTTCCCTCTGAGAGCAGCCTTTGAGGTGGTGCTGCCTGCTTGTCTCTTGTCCACTTGCTGATTACAAATTGCTTTTATGAAACTTGAAACAGAAGTTAAATGGTACAGACATTTGTGTGTTGAGACAAAGCAGCTTGACACGAGATGTTCACACACTTGTGTGTTGTCTGAAGTTACAAACAGGTCTTGGCTTCTTGGGTTGTTTTAGTTGTATGAAACACAAGCAATATTTGAAGCCACACTGTTGCAAGACCTGTGAGAGCTAAGCCAGTTGCAGTGTTTCTGTCCCTCTAATTGTAGAAGTTACAAATGAATTAGAAGTTAAATGAGTTTTGCAGAAGACAGAGAGCAAAAGGCTCTCCACATAATGCTCTGGTTTTGTTACGCTTGGTGATTGAACATCAGTTTAAATCCAACTTTTCTGACTTCAGCTGTAACTACTTCATACCATTGATGGATTCTGACAAGCTTCAGAAAGAAGCTTGAAGAAAACAAGACCCACTGAAACTTGTCATTAAACCAGTATTTAAATGCTTCCTTTCTCCCCACCTTCAGTTAGGTTTCCTGGTAACTCACTGCTCTCTGAGGGATCAGGTGTTTACCTACAGAACTCAGGTGGTTCATCATGTGGCTGATCATGGACTTCTAACAGTGCTGTCATTCTCCCAGATCAATAACCAATTATTTTTAATGGTTTGTGGAAGAGAAGCGAACTTGAGTTTGCTTATCTTTAGCAAGAATTTTTTTTCTCTTCAATATTATGTCTGTAGTATTGATATTCTGGGAGGCTTTTGTTTCTTCCACATCACAGCTGCTCCATAGCCCACTGCATTTGTGTCTTGATGTTGACCTGAGTACGTTTTCAGAACAAACTCCTAAAGGACCGTAATTCCTCCTTATTGTGGGACCTATGGAACAGTTCCCAGAAGTTTTCCTGGTAGCAGACAAATCCATTTGTCAATGTTGTTACTACAAATGGTGCTGGCGAGCCCCAGATTTTAAGAGGAAGATTTTAACGTGAGCACTGGATGGAAAGTTATGACTAAGCACTGAGATTTAAACCACAAATGCCACAGATTAATATGCAGGATGGGGGTTGGTCTCTTCTCCCAAGTAACAGGAAAAGAGGAAATGGCCACAAGTTATGCCAGGGGAAGTTTGAATTGGATATGAGGAGAAATTTCTTCACTGAGAGGGTTGTCAAGCACTGGAACAGGCTGCCCAGGGCAGTGGTGGAGTCACCATCCCTGCAGGCATTTAAAAGAGGTGTAGATGTGGCACTTGGGGACGTGGGTTAGTGCTGGCCTTGGCAGTGCTGGGGGAATGGTTGCACTCAGTGATCTTGGAGGGATTTTCCAACCTAAATCGTTTTATGGTTCTGTGGAATCCTGCCAAGTGGACTAACTCCTGCCTCTCAAGTTTTTGCTTTTGAGGACAGAGTAGATACTGTCCCTCTTTACATGCTGGGCTGAACTTCTAGATTTGGGTTGCCACATGCATTATTCTGTTTTTTGTAGGTTGCTCAGCTCCCTCTCTTCATTAGTGATGGAAAATGGCATCATATCTGCATAACATGGACAACCAGAGATGGAATGTGGGAAGCTTTTCAGGATGGAGAGAAGCTTGGCACTGGGGAGAATCTTGCTCCTTGGCATCCAATTAAACCTGGAGGTGTCTTGATCCTGGGTCAGGAACAGGTGAGTGAATGACAGGTTGTTCCAGGGTTTAAAGGAAAACAAAATCAAATCTCCCTGAACAAACAAGAGCTGTGAGAATTTCTCTGTTAAACACAGTATCAGACTGAAACAAGGCAACAAATACTTAATGCAATCACACACTGGTATATTTGTTTCACTTATTAAATATTCGGAATATTCGTGGTGTTGTTAAATCCTTTTAGAATATTGAAGAAAAACCCAGAGGATTTTGAAGCTTGCCTTTCTAGTTAGCATCTCACAAGTACTTGCCTGTGAACTGTGTGGCTCTTGGCTTCACATTTTTTCTCTACCTATATTATACATTTAGTAAAAAATGTAAATATTGTACCAAGTAGCAGGAAATCCACTTTCTTCAGGATTCCCAGGTTCACAGTGGAGCAATGAAAAATTAGTTTTGTCTTGATATTGATTTTAGTAGATACTTATCCATGACATAAATGACAGAATGGCAAGTTGAGTACCCTCATACACTCTGCAGAGCAGAGGCTGCAGCTCACTGCCGAGTGTCTGGCAGGTTTCCTTTCTCTCTGTCACACCATTTGCCTGCACTGTGCTTGGTTCTGTCCTGTGCTGTCGCTTCCATGTCGGTGTGATCACCAAAAATGACTGATTCCTGTCCTTGGGTAGTGAATGGAGCAAGCAAACACTTCCAGGCTTTTGCAGTGGCACTTTGAATCACTCATTTCAGTCAATCACTGGTTTGTTACAAGCAGACAAAGCCTGTTTATTTAGACCCAAAGATCACATCTCACAGGCCCTGCAGACAGTTGGCCAAGGGCTGCAGTTATGGTTTAATCTATAGCCATAAAGCTTTCAGGGTAACCTTACACATCTCTGCAGTTCTTGCAGGAGTTGTCCTGTGCTAAGCTTGCAAAGTGGCTTTTAAATTAGCCTCAACATTTAGAGCTGCCTTCCTGCTCTGCTGCTGGAGGGCAAGGTGGTTATGTGCAGCCTTTTTGTGGTGTTTTGCAGTCACCACTGTTTGCCTTCAGTTGTTTTGACACAATTCAGGTTGGAGCTTGTTACTGTCCCATAGAATGCCTTGTTCAATGTAGCCCTTCTAGAAACCTGAATTTGTTCACCTCTGTGACCTGACTCTGCACCTCTTTCTAGCAGTGGGGCTGGGTGGGGAGGGACTTCAGGTTTGAAGAAGAAATTGCCAGAATAACCTTCTCATCTAATCCTAACTCTCATGTGCCTAAAGGACACGGTAGGAGGAAGATTTGATGCAACTCAAGCCTTCGTTGGGGAGATGAGCCAGTTCAATATATGGGACAGGGTCTTAAAAGCTGAAGACATCATGAATATTGCCAACTGCTCCATCAACATGCCTGGCAACATCATCCCCTGGGTCGATAACAACGTGGATGTGTTTGGAGGTGCTACTAAGTGGCCTGTGGAGACGTGTGAGGAGCGTCTGCTTGACTTGTAGCTGTGATCACTTCCCATCCAAGTGCCCCCTTTAGTAGGACAATCTTCTGTGCAATCTAAAGCACTTATTTTTCTCCTTGCCCTTCCCCAATCTTAACTCCTTGAAAAAAAAAAAAAAAAAAAAAAGAGAGTAAACTGCCTCAGTGCAAAGATAGCTGCTAGTTTGGGGCATCGAGCCTGACTATGAAAGGAGCACTTCTTGGCTAGAGCAGCCCTTGCTTTCTAATGGCCTGATCCAAAAATACCCTTTGGCCTGCAGCAGCCTTGTGGTTGGGCCTGAGCTTAGACCATCAGTTCTTCTGCAGGGAGGGAGAACAGCTGTGCACACTTCCCTCTCATGTTCCTGATAATGTGCAGTGCTGATAATCCTGCAGCACTAGGATTAACAGGCTAAATGTGAACCCTTCCTTCCAGTCTGTTGTCTCCCCTTCGAACTGAAGCCATTCTTTTTTAGCCCTTTTTAAAAAGAAAAAAAAAAAAAATCACTTAATCCTTACACTGCAGTGGTTATGGTGCAACTATGGGTAGAGCAGAACAGCCACTGTCTGAGTGCAAGGCTTTTGCTTTTTAATTTGCAGATTAGAATTCCTTATTTTATGATAAAGAGGTGATGTATTTGAGACACATTGTACCAGTTCAATCTGAAGAAAGGGCTGTTTAATCAGCACAGCTCCACTGAAGCAGAGGTGCTTCAGGTGAGGTTCTGTCCCAAAGCCTGTCCTTTGCTAGCCAGGATCCCAGCTTAGGTGGGTGGATGAAAGATTGTACTTGTGTTTTCTGTAGGCTGAATGTACTGAATTCCTAGTGACCTGGCTTGTAAACTTTTCTCCATTGTTTCTCTTGCTTCAGTCAATGTCTTTATTTTTTTACATATCAAGCTGTGATTAAGTGAATTTCCATTTTGTTTTGCTTTGAAAGGCCTTTTTATGAGCAAGTGCCAAAGTTCAGTTTCTGCTTGCTGAGAATTGCTATCTATTTTTCCAGCATAAAAGTCTTCTGCACTGGTTTATATGTTATTATAATGGTCCTATGTAATATGAAAATGTGCTGCTTTTTCAAGTCTTGTTGACTGTCTCTTCTGTAAGCACTGGGCTGACTACTATATTTTTTTATCATTTTCTCTCAATATTTTGCAAACAGTGTTGCTGTTTCCTTGGCATTGATGTGACTACTTGGTTTGTGGCTCGCAGATAGCAAATGCACTGTACTGGGAAAGAGTTAATACTTTTGTTATTTAAAAGAAAAAGGATTTAAAGGGGGGGAGGGGGAATTTATAAAGCTAAATATCATATTTTATTTTTCATATGTTTGAATTGTAAGAATAATATGGTGACAGTCCCATTTGTAGGGTAAAGTTACATATTTCCATGAATATATAGTATGCTGTTCTTAAAAGAAAATTCTTATAATGAACTTTTAATTAAAATGCATTGTAAAATGAGTCTCGTAATTCTTTTATAGTCACACAAGACACTGAATATTCTTTCATTGCTTCTATGAATTTACCTGCTGTGTCTCTAGACTGGTAGAGGTACAGTCTTGTAAGAAGTTTTCTTTATTCCCTAAATGCCTAAATCACAATCTTCAAGCAGAGGGGGCTTAGGTGGGTGGAGCCTTAGCAGGGGAGAGGGTCCCTGCATTTGGGTGTGGTGGGAGCTCCAGCTGGGCTCTGCCTCCTGCTGCCGCCCTCTCCGAGCCTCTGCTCTCTGCCCTGGCGCGGGATACAGAACATGGGTTCAAACTTCATTTGATGCTTTTGAGAAACTGCAAGTGGCCCCTTCTGGGTGGAAGCAGTGAAAGTAGGAAACATGAGTGTCCCAAAGCAGGACTGCTCACCAGGGAGGTGACTGAAGTGGGAGAGCAGAGGCACCGCGCTGGTGCAGGCTGTAGAGGGCTGTCCATGGCTCTGACAGCAACCAGATGATCTGCTTGAGGAGCTAACAAGCTGCAGGTGCTGCCTGTAAGGGAACAACCAGCTGGGGCACAAATGGTTATCCAGCTCTGCCATCTTTCTCTGACCAGGGAGAGTTTGAGGTTCCCATGAAACATTTGACAACTTTATTTCAAGTGTTCTCGTTCTGATTGGCTTTAAAATGCACACACACACTGCACCCCCAACCTACAGCAGGTACTGTCCCTGCCCTAAGGGAAAAACAAACCACAAAACTCATTTCATATCGAAAGAATCTGTGTTGTGAGGTGAGGAAAAGAAAAATTCTCATCTCCCAGGGGCTAGTGCCCAGAAGAGGTGTGAGCCCTCCAGTCAATTGACCTTTATTTGTCTGCTTTTTTCAAAATAAGCTGGAGGAGCTAAACTCTGGAGTTACACATGCTTCACTCTGTTCTTAAAAGGTGCAAGAGTGAAATTGTCTTGGACACATTGCTGAAGGTCCTGGAGCCTGTGTGGGTGGTGGGGTCTGCTGCTTGAGTTCAGTGCTTGGTTGAGGGAAGCACAGGGTTGTCTTCTATTAGTGATCTTTATTCAGAGAGTTATTTAAACACTCACAGCCTTTAGCAGTAAGCACCTGAGTAAGAAGCCCCACCTGCATGGGAAGGTGTTAATGGTGGGGGCTGTACTTTGTGCTGGGCACAGTGAGAGCCCTGGGCTGGAGCTGGGGAGGGGCTGGCTGCTTTCTTCCTCACGTTCTGCTCGGGCTGCATGGAGGAGGAATACAGCAGAACTTCTCTTCAGGGTGGAAGTAATACATAAAAAGTTGTTTTCTCTAAGGTATGTCAAAGTGCTCAGGTGAAAGGTGGTTTGGGGACATTCGTCTTTTAGCCAACTGACCTAGAAGTGGGATGGTTCTTCTAAAGATTAACAACTTAGCCCTCAGGTTTTGGGTTGGGTTGGTTTTTACTCACTAAATAGTTCAGATGGTAGGGATTTTGGAGGAGGGTTTTGGTTTGCTGGGTTTTTTTTAGACACTGACTCTTTAGTAAAAGCCAAAGCTAAGGAGTGTATATTCCACTGAAAAGGGTTTCTTTCTTTATTGTTTTATATAGATATATATTCATATTATTCTTACCTGTGTGTGGTAGTACCTTTTCATTAAGAAGAAAAGATGTGTTGATTTCTGTACCTTTATCTTGGGAGTGAAAAGCTATGGCTGCTACTCTGCTGCTCTGCATCCTGGGAGTCACGTGTTTTATATGAATATATAAGCAGATGGCAAAACAGGAGTAAATATTACCACATTGCAGCATCTATATTGTTTATGGAGCATGGAAGTGACAACACAGCCTTCAGTTCCCAAACTGCTCTGAATGCACAGCAGTAATAACTTATGGAAAGCTGAGTGACAGCACTTGGAACATGCAGCAATGCAGACTTCTAGAAAATGTGTTTTTGTTTAAAACCAGGCAGAGCTGGGACTCCTGAAAGCAATATCAGTGATCACAACAAGCCAGCATCCTGGGAGCTGTGACTGGGCAGGTCTGCAGGTGGCAGCTCAGCTGTGAATGCTCTTTAGTCTCTGTATTGCACCATCCTCTCTGTATGTCCTTGGTTCATTGGCTGTTGGCTGACAACAGATTGAGCATTTGGCCTGTTTAAATCCAGGTTATATTTCTTCAAAGATGAGGTTTTTTTGACTAACTGGCTGGCCACTAGAAGGTGTGGATCATCTCAGGTGTTTGGTGTTTGATTGAAGGCTCCAGCCACACACCTGCTGTCTGTAGGTGAGGGAAGGAGGATCTGCCTCTGGGATCCCCTGTGCAGGGGAGACAAACTCCTGGATCCAGGCAGCTTTTGGCTGGGCTGCACTTGCTCACTGAACTGTTGGTTTAGGTCTCAGAAATGCAGGGAAGACCAGCAAGGCTCCACCCCCATTTTTATGCACACTTGCCCAGTGTGTGAATACATGAGACTGCCAGGGAGAAACTGATTCTGTTTTGCTTCAGAGAGCAGATTTCCCTCAGACCTTTCCCAAAGGTGAAAAGCAGGTCTGTAGTGAAACTGCTGTGTTGTGTTAGGTGTTTAAAGGTGTCACTTTCTCAATCAGGGTAATGGTTGTTCTAAAAAATGCTTATGTAGCTATAGATTGGACTTGTTTCTTTTTTGCTGATGGCACCTGACTCTCTGTGTAAGGATTCTTCATGCAGCTGATTTTATTTACCCAGATTGGGAGGGAAGATCAGCTGCCTTCTATTGCATCATCCTGAATCCTGCTAGGAGTGCAGAAACCCTAAAAAGAGACACTGGTCTGCCTGAGGCTTCTGCCACAGATGATGAGCCCTTGATGTTGCAGTAGAAATCTGAGGCAAGACACAGCAAGGGCCCTGCTGGTGAAGAGAGTCAAGTACTGCCAAACTCCCTCCAGAAATGAAAGGTCTCTCTTGGTAGCCAGGGAATCGGGGTGGGGGTTGAAGGTGATGTGGGATTTTTCCAGAGATCTTTCACCAAAAGATCTCTGGATCTTTTTTTCCTCTTCGCAAAGAGAAAGTTGGACCTTGATAATGCTCGTGGTAAGCTGTGAGGCTTAAATAATACATGAGTTTTTCAGAGCTAAAAATCTTCTGGAAAGAATTGAATTAATTGCCCCCCTGGCTATAGCAGTTTCTAAAAGGCTGCGCTTAGAAAAGTATGAATTTGCACAAGGAGTTCAAGGGGCCATTTCTTTCTCCACAGGAGTGCTGGGCTGATGTTTTGGCAGAGCTTCAAATGCAGAAGCTCCCTGATGGCTTGATGCCAGCGAGAGAAATGGTTTTATTTACTGGCGATGCTCTGGTGTTTCACCTGCGCTGCTCCCAGCACGTGTGTCCAGCTCCTGGCACCGCTGCTCCCAGGGGCTCCTGCCACGGGAAGGGTGCTGAGCAGTCATCTCTGTGGTACCCACTTGTTCCCTCGCTGCCACTCAGCTTGTCCTGACTCTCAGGGGCAGAGCTGACCTCGCACAGGGCTCTGTGGCACTGTGCTTCCCCTCTGTGCTAAAAGGAGTTTGCAAGAGGTTTGCCCTGGTTTTCGTGTCACCAGGCTGTTCCCAGCAGCAGTTCTGGAGTACTTTTTAAGAATAGGTACTCAGAAAAGTAACAAAGGCTATTTCTTAGGAGGATTTAGGTGGTTTTTAAGGTACTAGATGCTCTTTTACATTTTGTCTTTCAAAACACTTAAACCAGCTTATGAGGAACTTTAAATCCTTACGTTACTGTAACAGAGTTCGTCACGCAGGCTTATCTCCCCTACTGGAGATTGCTCTGCTGACCTCACCAGATGAAAGGAAAATTCTTTAAAGGGCGACCTCATATATTAAAAACAGTGTATTAAAACTTCTGGGAAACAGCACTAGCTAAGCAGGGGATTGATAACTTTCCTTTTGTTTAAATTTTTTATTTTACGTGGTGTGGGCTGTTGATTTGCACCGGGAAGCCTGATGTGCTGTCCTGCTGTGGTGCCAGAATGGCTGTTTTTTCCTGTATCAGGCAGCAATTGGTTTTCCTCCCATTTTAGAGGGCAACAGAGCAGGCAGCTGCCTCCTCCCTGATGCAGAGCTGGGGAGAGATTGTCCTGTGCAGCTTTATTCTACCTCTGCAGCTGCCAGAGGGTCTGGGAGAAGTGATCTGCACTGACTTCCAATTTTATGTGAGATTTCCCTGCAGGAGATATTTGTGTCTGACAAAACAGGACAGACCTAGATTTGCTTTCCAGGGATGGTGTAGCTCACAGGAATGAGCTGTGTTTTAGGCCAGGGTTTCTTTTTATTTTTTTTTGCTTTTCTGCTTTCTTTATGGCAGATTATAAACAGTTGAAAAACACCTATAATAAAATAGAGATATACATGGGCAAATCATCCTTTTTTTTTCCATTAAAGAAAGCTGTTACTTACTGTGTAGGGAGTACATATCCTCCTAAGAGATCAAATTATTTATGGCAGTGCACTAATTAGCTTTTTCAAGCCTTCTAAGGTCTTGCAGATACTTGGAGCTGCAGGGATAATTGCAGTAGGTAAATACCTCTCTGCATCAAGTATAATTTCACCTAAGTGGCCAACAGCTGTCAGCGTGTGCTTCGGACTTCTGGCCTGATGGGGGCTCTTGTCAAGTGGAACACTGGCACCTCCAAGGCTTTGCAAGGCAGTGGTCACAACTGCCTGGCTGGGTCACTGTGGTGGCCACAGGTATCCAGACAATTCAGGAGGCTCCCAGAGCCGCTTTGGTCTCCATTTTCACTTGCACTGCAATATTTATGCTGAGGCTGTACCAGCACTCTCACCTGCCCATCATCACTCTCAGTCTGGTCTTGGGGAGCAGCAGATCCAGCTCCCTCCTCACGTCCATCAGCAGCTCCAGGCTCTGTTCAAAAGTATTTGGCATTGTTCAAATATGCTGCTATGGTTACCCAGGCACCACTGACTGCACAGGTCAGCTTGGAAGAGCTTTAGACAAAGTATTGGGGACAGAATGCAGCTCTCGCTTGTTAATTTAAGACCTGGCACATCAGTTTGAACAAACTACACGGGGGATAATGTCTTTCTTTTTTCCCTACGCTTGGGATTTGGAAAAGACATACGAAGAATATTGCCTTGACGTGAGTCCAAGCAATGGCAGTGGCTCCTGCTGAAAATAGCAAGCAGCCTGTTTGTTCTGGGAATTGCCTGAAGGCTGGCGGGGCTCTGTGTGCACGAGTGGAAGGAGGATGCACAAAGCCTGGGGAGCAGCAAAGGCTTCCTCAGCT
This sequence comes from Eulacestoma nigropectus, assembly GCA_013397775.1. Lineage (NCBI taxonomy): Eukaryota > Metazoa > Chordata > Aves > Passeriformes > Eulacestoma > Eulacestoma nigropectus. The sequence goes on from VZTE01000631.1 coordinate 869,891, forward strand.
GTGATGAGCAGAGCCTGGGGGGGGGCTGGCTGCAAACAGCCACGCCTGACAGCCCTGGGGAGGGGAAGGGGCTGGTGTGTGACTCTTGGGCCTCAGGCTGCCCTCTGATGGGTCAGGGGTCAGCTGCTCACTCCTGGAGACGGGGACTGGCATTTTCAGGGGGATGAAGATACAGGGAGCTGCAAGGATGACCTGTTGAGGGCTGTAGCCAGGATTTTAATCTTCCAATCCTGTTCAAATCCATGAGCTGAACTGGCACGAGGTGTTTTTTGGGTCCCAGAGATTCAGTGACATCTGGTTCTGTTCTTCACCATGGGCAGAGTTTGAAAAAGGATGGCTGTAAAGAGACTTTAGAGATGTGTAGTGGTGCCCTCACTAGGCTGTGCCCTTTAATACCTTTCTGATTACTTTACTAGGACTGACTATGCCTGATTTTCTGATTACACTGAAGGCAAAATTTGTGTAGACTTGAATGGGAGAAGAACAGGAAACTGTTTGAGACAAGTCTGAACATGCTGGTAAAAATGGTAAAAATGAAACAAAAAAATCTGGTGTGACTTTAAAGCTATTTTTAAAAACACAAGCTGGAGCGGGTTATTCTGAATCACTGGAGTCTGTTATGTCTTTTTCCTTTTTTTGTTTTGTTTTTGTATTTTCACTCAGTAATTTTAAGGATACAGTGAGAAGGCAAGTTTTTAGAGATGGGTTATATGTGTTAAAAGGGGAAATGTGCTAGCGCTTGCTGAGCACAATAAATATCACTGCCAAATAAGCAGGTCTCTCTTCTGAAATGGCAAAAAAATCGTAGATGAGAATTTATACCAAGCCATTTCAGAAAACAAGAGAGGGTGGAGGATTTATTGCTTTAATTGAAATACTAGCTTTGCCATTTTCCTTGAATGTTTACGTGTGAAGCTGGGTGTTGCTTGGCATTTGCAGACTTGGGGCAACATCTTTGGTGGATGGGTTGTGTTAGGCGTTGTCTCCCTCATTCTCTCCCATCCTGCACCAGACCTTGGGACAAGTTTCTGGCAGCTGAGGGTGAGGACTGAAAATAAAAATAATTTGCCTTCATTGTAATAGGTAATAGCAGAATCTTCCCAATATCTCTTGGCTTGTGTCTTGGTTTTCCATTCAGTGCTTAAATTCAAAGGCTGGTCGTTCACACACTTGTTTTTCCATTGAAGGATGCAGATTTCAGTGGTGTTCATTGAGCTAAGAAGTAGCAGTTCTCTTTCTGTAGTTGTTTTTCCCTGTTCATGGTAGCAGACTTCTTACACTTGAGGAAAGACAGGGAGGGGGCTGAAACAGCATAAACCACTTGAGGGGAGAAGTGGAAGGAAACTGTGACCATGGCAGTGTGTGAGGTAAGGGGAAAGCTGTGTCTGGATGCAGCTGTGGATGTTGGAAATAATGTTTGTTGTGATCGCTGCAGGTATGGAAAGAACTATCTTCCCCTTGGACTTTGGCAAAAAGTCAGGTTTGTGTTTTGGGAGGCTGGACTGCACCTACAGGCTTCAGATGGTGTTTTTTTTTTCATTCTCCTGTCCTGTGAGGAGTGCGTGTATCAAACCCTGTTTTGTTACTGGGAGGACAATAATTTATTTTTCCAGATGCAGACAGGAGTGCTCTGGAGCAATCTGAATTAAATGCCAAGGTGAAAGAGTGTTGCTGTAGAAATCCATGCCAGACTTGCAAATGGTTCTTGTGTGCTTCTGGGGATATGTTACTGATAAAGACTCTTCAGCCATTTCTGTTTTTTCAGTGGTATTGAGAAATGGTTCTTCACAGTTGCTTTTTAGCAGCTGTATGCTACGGTTCAGAAAGGTGGGGACCTGACTGTGTGATGGGATGATCAGGAATCTGTTAAAGCTCTGGGAACAATCCACTGGCTTTAGAGGGCTTTGGATTTAGTGCCTCTGTTCGCTGGAGTCTATGCAATATGCAGTGTGTTGCATCCAGGGGTTTTTTCATCTTCCAATAAGGACTTGTTAATGTGGGAAGAACTCCCAGAAAACTTCCACAGCACTGCCTTCTCCTTTCTGCTAAGCAGACAAGGCTGTTGATGACGATTGTTTATAAATTGTGCGTCTTGAAGAGCTGACAGAATCCTAAAAAAAGATCCTAAAACATTGCTGTGACACTTCCTCAGCCTCCCTTTGATACCTCTGCATCTTCTTGGATTAGCAATGCTGTTGTAATAGTGCACGGCACAAATCCAGTTACATGAGCTCTCTGCTACTTCAGTGTACTCTGAGCAGCATTTCAGACATTATTGAAACATTTCTGTATGCTTTTTGGCTTTGAAAAATACAAATGTGAAACAGAAGCCCATGAATCTTTGTTTAATCAAAGTATACCTCTAAGAACAGTGTACATGGGTATTGTATAACAAGCAGGGTGAATTCCAAATAGGACTTTGAAAATCCATCTGGAGCAGAAAATCAAGACTCTTTGGAGATTTTTAGAGAGCCTTGCTTGCTTCCTGGAAAAAAATCACTGTACTGTGTTGCATTATCAATGTTTAAGTGACAACTGCAAGTTGATTCAATTAGGAGCTATGCTAAGGTGTACTGTATTTGCTAAAGCACAGTTTATCTCTGAAGCTGTGAATGTTGCTGCCTCACTGAAACTACGTTGGTTTCAGTGACTGAGACTTGCCTGTTGACAGCCTCGTCAGTTGAAAGCATCAGAAGAGAATGAAATTACATTCTGGGCCTTGCCCCAGATGGGAATTGCTGTAATTTTAAAGCTCAAAAAGGATGGGAGTGTAACAGAGCAACATGACAACAGCAAGATTTATTAGTGCTGCTTTGGTCTTGGCTTTGGGTCATCTCCTGTCTGCAGAATTCCTGTTGATGTCCCATCTGGATTTATATCGAAATTGATGGTAGAGTAAAGCTCTCTGATCCCATCAGTTCACATTTGCATCACTTTCTGTTCTGGATGTGCTATGAAGGGCTGGAAGCACCACTTGTTAAAGTAGTTAGCAGGCGAGCAGAGGAGAATGCAAGGTCAATTTAGCACTTGCAGAATTGAAATTATTTTCTGAATTGGAAGGGTGGGGGAAGGAAATCAAAGCTCATGTCTCTGAGTTCAGCTGTGTTTCTGAAGCAGTCCCTTAAGACAGAAAAGCACTTGAATAGAGCCATTAAGCTCTAGTTTGCTCTATATTTTGCTGCCATAATTGTTTCAGAGGTCATACTTAAATGCACACAATTTGGGTTTGATGTCTGTCTTCCTCTAAACACACACAGCTGCTGAGGAAAAGGAAACTTCATTGTGACTATTGATTGCTACTGAGAGCAAGTTTCCAAATCTTAGTCTAACAACTCCTTTGGATTCGTCTATCCAAAGGTTTTGTGTCCCCTGAAAGACTTTGTTACCCCAATGCTTCCCATGGGTACAAAAATCGGGACAGTGGTACCTGTTACAGCTTTTTTCTATTTAAGCTGCTTGTGTCATTATAGTCTTTAACCGCTGCAGGTGCTAAGAACTAAAACTAGGAGGGAGCTGCACACAGACTAAAACAGCTGGAAGGAGGGAGTCAGTGAGAGTCCTTGAGCAGGTCATGCTCAAGACCTGGGCGTGCAATCCACCCTGAAATGCAGATTTTGGGTGCAGGTCACATAAATGAACTTCCAAGCAGGAGGGATGTGTGCTTTGGGCATCCTCTCTATCCCCTACATCTTCTGGCTGCCTTGCCCAGGTGTCCTTTAGAGGGTGTCCCTCTCTTCCCTCTGGCTACTGACAGGACAAACAGGCTCACACAGCTACAGGGAGTTCTTAGCTCGCTTTAATCAGATGCTCCACCGAAAAACCTGGCATTCAGGTCATGCACTGCTCCATTCAGCTTCCAGCTGAATTAGTTTGCTTTATCTCCCATTACTTTTGGACTAAGACAAACTGTTTATGTGTGTCCCGATGGGTCACTGATGCAAACAGAGTATTATTGTGGGTCTGAATCAACACTGCAGCACAAGCATCAGCACTCCTGCTCTCCTTGTGGGTATCAATTTATTTTCTAGATGAAGCTGTAGCGAGGGAAGGCTCATTCACCAGGAAAGGTGATTGAATGCAACTGCAGCTGGTTGATTAGGCTGGGCAAAGAGAAACACTCATGTGTCACTCAGCACGCTCTGCTACGTGAAACAAGGGGATTAGATGTGGTGAATTTCTAGTAATGAAAGCAGGCAATCGGGTTTGTCATAAAATCAGCTTAAAAGAGCTTTCTAGATTCCAGAGAGAACTGAAATAACTTGACCTACCTTGGTCCTGTAATCTTTAAATGCTGCTTAACATCTGCTCATCAGCACTTGGCAATAATATTTATTATGGAATTTTTAACAGCAGACACCATCATGTGTTGAAATTAATAATGCAGAGGGGTGCCTCGTGGAGGAAAAACATCATTACACAAGGGTTAAAAATGAAATGGGAATATTTGAGTTCAATTAAGAAAATCTTTAGAAGAAAGTTGCAGCTACAAAAATCTGAGTGAGGTCACCAGCCTGGCCCAAGCACCTTTCTAGTCCCCTGCAGGTGGTTAGCACAGAACCAGTTCTGCTTAACGGACTGGGGAATTGTAGAAACTCTCCTTAAGGGGTAGAAAAGGCAGATGTGCTGAAGATGCCTTTAAGATTTGAGATGTTATTTGGAAGGAACTTTCTTCTCCCAGGACTGGCATTTCTGACTATGTTGTTAACGTTGGAGATACAGAAGGTGCCTGACATTAGGTGGGCTGGATTTGAGCCACTATAAGCAGAGGAGAGCTTGAAGTTCCTTATTGCCCACTGTGTATTCTTGAGAACTGTAGCACGGGAATTTGAGAACTCTATTCCCAAGAGTTAACGAAAAAAAGTAAATTGTAATTCTTGGCTTGAAAGATCTTCGAAGTAAAAAGCTCTGTAGACCCTCACAGGTGCCAGTTATTTCTCCACTGAGCCTGTAATCCTCTCTGTAAAATGGATTCCCTAGGAAATGGTGTGAAGATGTCAGCAGGTGCTGAATCCACATTTCCCACTGCAGTGTGTCCCAGTCAGTTCTCCCAGGCCTCAGACCAAAGGTCTTTTTGTCCTAATTTGACTTTGCCTGGTTTCAGCTTTCACTTGCTGGTCCTTGTCATGCATCTTCTGTCCTTGCCAGTCAGCTGTGGCCATCCTCTGCCTGTGGCATAAGGAACTAGGAACACTCTGGGCTATTTCTTGCACTTAAAACTTTTGTGCCTTTTTTTCTCTGCTATCGTGAGTCTTTCCCCAACACTGGGTCTGAAGCAGGAACTGGTTCTTGCCAGCCCTCTCTAGTGAAGGCGAGTATCATCTGCACTCCCAGGCACTGTTCTTGGATTCATATATTCAGGGATGATATTGGATAGCTTTGCCACTGGGAATGCCCAACAAATTGCTTGTTCTTTTTGTTGTCCAAATCCTTTATTCACTCTGATTCTAGGATGCAGTTTCTCATGCTGAATTCTTGTTGTTCCTAGACATAGAGATTTGTGTCTTGGCTCTATGGAAGCCTATTTTGTTGGAAAGAGCTCAAACTTTTAAGCCCCCCCAGCCACTCTATTGGCCTCTTTCCACCCTAATTTACTGCTGTGTTGTCCTTTGTACAGTCTGTAAGTTCTGTGCTAGTAGAATATCTATTAATTTCTATATTGAGAGTGGTGAGTATGCCAGGCCTGGTATGAAGCCAACACTCACTTGTTTACTAATGCTTCCCTGTAGACATCTACTTTTGAAGATCTGTCACTTACCCCACTTAATTCTTTTAATATGGACCTTTAATTGAAACTACAAAGTGGTACAATAAATATCTTAAAACTGAAATCCCAGTAGCCTTCAGCTACCTAATTTGTGTGTGTGGTCTTTCCTCCCAGCAATTCCCCTAGAGCTGGTCAATACCTGCTCACTTTTACTTTCTTTCTTTTTTTTTTGCCCCCCTTTTGTTAAGGGGTTGGATCTCAGACTGCCCAATACAGCCTCTTCTGTTCCCCTACAAATAGGTACTTCTTGACATTAACATTCTGCTGAGAATTCTGCAGCAAGCTCAGGTTTTAGCACTGAACTCCTCTTTAATTTGCCTCTGAACTTTTCTACCCGTTTTTTAAAACTTTCGTGGTGTCCATGTCAACTTTGTCTTTCATGGTAGCTGAAATAGAAGGGCTGCTTTGAATTTCTGGCAAATGGCCCCGTCCCAATTCAGTGAATCACTTCAGCATGCCCTGATCTGTAGAGTTGGACCAGAGATTGGTATTTTGTTATGGTAAATGCATCATTTTCAAGGTAGGGGGTTTTGTGTTTTCATTTTTTGTTTGCTTGTTTTTGTTCTTTTCTTTCTCCATGAATTGCAGCAGTTCTCCCCCTTCTCAGGTGGAGAAGATTTCCTTTTCTTTGAAGAACCTGTCTGAATTTTTGCTCTGCAAAACAATGCAAATTCTACATAGAGTAACAATTCTGCAGAGTATTTGCACTGAGGATAACCTGTGGTTTTCTGCTACACAATATGTGCTATCTGGCTGTTGTCCCTTACTCCAAAAGCAATTCTTTTAATGTGCTATTGTGTGCAATTAATTAAAAAATAAGAATTCAGGGGTCAATAATAATGTTGGCTGCCAAATCTGGGTATGTTTTTCTTACACATGCCTTTGTTTGCGAGGTCTCAGATTTTCTACAAATCTCATTTATGAGAAAGGGAAAGTGATGGGCTTGTGTTCTCTGTGCTGGTCTAAATCAGTGGGCTCTGCTGCCCAAACTGAGAGCCTCACATTTGGTCCACAGGCAGTTCTTGCATCCTTCTCCCTTGCCAGGCCTCTCTCCAGGGCTGCTACAAACCAGGATTAACCATCCTGGGGGGGAGACAGAAGCATGTTCAGGGAAGGAGGTGCTGCTGCATCAGATGAAAGCTACTCTGCCCCTTGGAACACCACAAAATACCTGCATCCTTGGTTTTTACAAGAAAATACTTAACAACTCAGTTATTTTAAAGCTGTTCTATCTCCATTGATATGCTCAGAGAAGTATTACTTTGTCCTCCTTGTTAGAAGTGAACATTTCTTTCTTTGCTTTATCTCTGTGCACAGCATGTCTTGTTGTTACATTTAAGTTGCTTTAAACTCTAAATCAATAATCCCATTAGGAAGAAAAAAGGGGTCTAGTAGCAATAAGTACAATTGCAGAGTTAATCAGATCATCTTTATTCGAGTTGTAGACTGTGTTTCCCAAAGATGTTCTAGCTCTGCAAAATCAATAAGGGCACAATAAGTAGGTTTATTTTCTGGGTATCAGCAGTATGAGGGTGGGGGCTGGATGCCTGGAGGGAACCAAGGGATTTTGCTGCCTGTGAACACAGCAGCTGTGGAGAAAGAACTGTTGCTGCCATGGAATCAAATAACAGAAAGTAGTGTGTATTTTGGGCACTCAAGTGTCTGGGAAATGTCTGGGGGAGGTATAGATCCAGGAATTTCTCTCTTCTTAGTCCATCCCCACCAGTTTCGCAAACAAAATACGTCTAAAATAACACTGCATTTTAAATATAACATTTTGAGTTGGTAGCTACTTGTTTTAGAGTATAAAACCCACCTGATTTTACAAATGTTCTTCAGAAGGGATGGATGAGGTTTTTCTTACCTCCTCTTTCCATTTTAATTTCTAAATCTGGTCCTTACTGCTGATCTCTTCTAGTTTATGCTACACAGCTATAAAGACTTCAGTGGAGATGCACCTGGCTGGTCTGGTCAGATTACAACGAGATTTATCCTTTCTTAAACCAGGCTTTTCACAACTTCTTCGGAGTAGAGCTGAGCCCTCTTCTCCACAGCCATTTCCCTGTAAATAGCTACCGAGGACAATAAAACTGAAGCCACAAAAAGGATGGGCCTCCTTGTTGTTTCATTATTGTTAAATATAACCCCTGCCGTGCTGTGGAATAACCAGTGCCCAGCACTGCTGTATCTTGATTGTTACTCAGTGATCCTTTAAACTGAACCCAGCTGTAGTTCAGCAGATCAGTGTGCTGCTTTCTCCTTGCACTGCGAGGAGCAGCAGGCCTTGGACCCGTGCCTTAAATATTTAGTATGCCTGTGTTTGCTAATAAAGACTATTTAGGAGAAATAATGTCTCACATTGACACCCTAATACTCAAGTGCAGCTGGCTGAAAATGTATCTCTCTGTGGCTCGGGGCGGCCTTTCCTCTTTGGAAATGTTGTGGCTGCAGCACAGACTCAGACTGGGAGAACTGGGGGTGTGGGCAGAGCCAGAGAGGCGTCGGGCACGGGCGGATGCTGCGCTGTGGGTGCTGCAGAGGGAGAGGGGCTTTGGGCGCGGGGAAGGAGATGAGCAGAGCCTGCCAAGAGCTGAATTCCGCTGGAGCCGCCGTGGTGCTCTCTGTGGTTAAGCACCTGGGAGCTCCCGCTGGGAAGAGCTGTCCTGTGCCTGCATTCCCAGCCAGCCTTTGGGCACTGGGAAACTCAGACATCCCCGCAGTGAGAGCTCAGCCTCCTTTTGTCGGGTTTAGGTACTAAAATTGCCTCTTGGTTTTGTCAAGACTTGACCAAGATCTTCATTTGCGTGGTTCTGAAAGCCCATACTGTCTTGGGCTGTCAAATTGTTCGGGTTTTTAAAATATAACTAATTTCTTCTTGAGCATTATCAGAGTTTAAATGATTATTAAGGTATTCACATGCTGTCCTTGCCAGTTGGTCTTTCTGAATTTGATGGTTCGCTTGAACAGCCCAGGCCTGATTTTGCTCCAGGTAAAGTACCTGACAGTGAAATGTAGCAGCAATCAGCCATGCTGTGCCTGTGCACACACTGGCTCTCTGTTCACCTAAGAGAAGTATCAGAAAGAGCATGGTTAAGAATAAACACAGTGCTCATAAAGTGAAGCTTGGGAAGTTTGGAGTGGATGTAAGATAAAAAGAGTTTCAGTGAGATACACACTTCTTCGAAATCGGCTTAAACAAATTGACATTTCCCAGAAAAATAAGAATCTGTAGATGAGTGACGGTCTACTTGCAAGAAGACTTAGGGCTCAGCGGGTTTCTTTTTGTTCAAGTCTTTACAGTTCTCTACCCAATTTGAACTCTAAACTAAAATTTAAGTATCAAGAAGGATTCTTTTATTGGTATGAATACCGTGACCTGCACTGTTGTGAGGAGTGGGAGGTGAGTCCACATCTTGAAGAGCTCTTCTTGGTGACACTTCTGACATTCAACCACATTATTGCTTAGAGTTTTATAAATTTCTATTTTCAGTTTATTTACCACCTGCTCCTAAGATTTGTATGAAATATGCTAGGACAAACACAAATCCAAATAGCTGGCTCTTACACATTCCCAAAATGAGATCTGAAAAGAAATGCTGCAAAAAAGTGAGAAGCAGTTTATAAATATTACTGTTTAATAACAATATAAACTATATAACTGTATAACTATAAACTCTAGTAACTATATAAACATAATATATAAAAATACATATATATTGTGCATGTGTGCAGGTATAATATACAGACACACTTTTATCATCCCTCTGACATTTTGTCCCTCAGCTGACCAAGGTGGAGACTTTGGTCAAAGATAGCAAGAAGTTTCTGAAATTCTACTAAATAGTTAAAAAACTGCTGTGATGAAAACGAAAAATTATTGCTTTTATACCAAGGCTCAAGGCTGCACAATAAAGTGTGCCTCTCCTAAGATTCAGTAGGGTTAAGTTGTAATGGCTTAACCCTATTGTTGCACAAAATTACCATAAAATTTTCGAAATATTAAGGTTTCTCCTCAGCAGAGGAACGGCTGCATATATTTAGATAATGATATTGGAAAGATAGAAAATAAAAATGGAAAATGGGCCAGACTGTAAATGCCAAAGAAATTGCTGGCCTCTGTGGCCATTATCTCAGAACCTGGTGCCATTGTGAAGAAGGAGAAACTGACTACTTTAGACTGCTTTAAACGGACTTAGAACACGTATGGGTTGTTTATTTTTAACTTTCTGATTCCTCACGATTTTTTTTTTTCCCCTATGGAAAATAACTTTAATGTGTATACAACACTGTGCGTGTGGGTGCTTGTCTTGTATGAAGAGATTTAATACATACATAAAGTGTTTGTGTGCACACAAACGTGCACACGCTTCCCCACACGTGTGGGAAGAGGGAGCGACTGAAAGCAAGACGCAGAATCTGCTTTAAACCACGCTGGCAGGGCAAAGCCACCCACAGAGCTGTGGCCAAACCTCACAGGGATGTCTCCAGGTAACCACAGGAGCTCTGTCCTTTGCTGCGGTGGGTTACCCAGGGCTGCGTGTACTTTGTGCACGTGTGAATACTTCATATGGACAGCACAGAATCTTTCACCTAATTTCAGCTCCACAGCTGCAGCTGTGCAGAGCTGTCTGTGCTCTACAGTCACTTGATCAGCACCATAATATGTAGAATGAATAATATATATTCCTGAAGAAAGAGCACTGGCTGGGAGAAGACCCAAACTGAATCTTGGGAGCAAAGGAGTGAATCCTTGGCCAGGTCTCATTTTTTCTGAAGCTCTTTGAGCAGTCAGGTGGTGGAACAGAGGTAGGGATGTGTCCAAATGTGGTATTTTAGAGGAATATTTAATGTGTATCTTGCCCCCCATCACTTCAAGCATATGGACGTGTGGAGAGAAAGGAGGGTTAATCTTGTCTGGTATAAATTAGTAAGAGCTGTGGAAAAAGAACTTTTCAAAGACTTGCTTGCTAAATAAATTACTGGTCATGTTTTATTTAAAATGCTCGTGCTGCCAGCAGAGAACACAGCAAACAAGCACACTTTCAATTAAAGTAGCATCTAGGATTTTCCTTCTGGCACTCCTGTGCCTTCTTGCACTTGTTCAGTTTTATTGCGTGCCACAAACAACTGAGAAAATCCCGTGTACACACGTGGTACACGTGCACACGTGGTGTGGCATGATCCAGCTGTTTATCCCCTTTTCCTGCAAATGCCCTTTTGGTAGAGCAGAGCTGGCACCCTCTAACCCCTGTCTGCTTAGGGTCTATAATGTAGGAGCCAGCACTGGCCCCCTTGGGCTGGGCCTCATGCTCTGCTTTCCCCAAAATCCAGAGTGGAGCCGATCGCTGTGGCCGGGGCTCGGGCTGTTCCCTGTGTCCACCCACGTGCTGCTGTGGGAGCTGGGGGTGGATTGGTGCCAAGCTGCAGGCTGGCAGGGGGTGGGGTATGGAGGATTTACATTTTTAACAGGACAGATGTTTGCTTTCTTTTCTCCCAAGCATCTGCTCACATGCTCTATTTTGGGAAGTGGTGAACACTACTTTAAGAGTGAGGCTGAGGTTACAGGAGTTTGTCAGCCTTATGCCATCAGAGGCCATCATGGGATTTCTGGCTGTTCTTCATTTAAGACTAATGGAGGAAATGTGTGGAGAAAATGTTTTCTACCTCAAGGATACTTGAACGTTTCTGGAAAATTTTGCCATTGCAGGACAACTTGTAGCACCCTCTGTAACCCTGGAGGTGCCAACCTCTCCTTTGGCTGATGGTCAGGCTTCGGGTTCAGAGATGAACTTTGTCCCAGGAGAGCATTTGTTCATTTCTCTGTCAGGTTTTTCTTCCTCAGCTGCTCTCATGAGACACCCAAAGGGCTCGTTGCCATCAGCGTTGGGAAGTGTCTGTGCAGTTTTCAGCAGGTGAAATATAGATTAGGTCTTTTCTGCTTTTACCTTGAGCATAACATTGATCAGTTCACGTCAAAGCTTCTTTCTGAAAAATCAAATAAAAGGGCTTTTTGGAATGGCTGGAAGGCAGGGGATGGTGTACAGGAATTTCTTAGGGGCTGTGCTGTGGCTGATGATGTGTTTCTTTGTGCCTAAGAGGCTTTTTTGAAAGAAATATCTCCTGAGAGAAGGACAGGAGCCTGAGAAGCTCTCCTGAGCTAAAGGAGCAGCATTTCCAAGTTTGTAAGACTTCATGTGGCACTGATAAAGAACACCTGAATGAGCAAAAGATGAATATTTGAGGCAAAGAGTGCATGGTTCTGAAAATTTGGAAGGACATTGACACATACAAGGCATTTAGCATTAAATGCAATGGAAATAAAGCCACCAGCCTGTGAGCACTTTGAGATGATCAATTGCTATGCTTGAGCCTTTCTTGAGGTGAAAAACAACAGATCACTGGAAAGCAGAAAGTTCTAGATTTATCCCTCCTCTGCCTGTGGGGGTAGGATCCAGCACAGTGCACACTTACTACCTTGGAACACCAAATCTGACCCTCAGAATGGTGACACTGTCTGTAAGATTAGCAAATCTAGAGACATTGTAGTGCATGTTTTAATTGCCCATGTTGAACCGAATCAGAGCTACATTGCCTAGAATCCCCTCTGGATTTTCCTCCTAGACCAATCATGGTCTGTTGATGAGCTGTGTAGAGCAGATCCTTGAACTTCACTCCTCCTTGTGCCTCTGGGCATATCCCTGGGAGCTGGGCTCCTACTCAGGTTCATCTGCCTTCGAGATGAAATTACGTGCTGTTCCACAGGACCATATGATGAGGAAAAAGTGTTCTTTGTGACCTGTCTCTGTTGTTATGAATACCTTACGGTGCCTTTTAAATTGTACCAGGGACCACGTTAGCAGCAGTTTCCAAGGGTTTTGTGTGCACTTCACAACCTCAGAAACTGAAAACCATGTCAGATACAATCATTGCCTGCAGGGTAGGGTGTAGCCATCCGCTCATGCTCACTTGTTCAATTAAGCAATCAAACATGGAACTTGTTCAATTAAGCAACCAAAACTAGTTTTGCACCCTGCACAGAACAGTTTGAACTAACTTCTGTAAGTTTTCAGCCCGCCAACTTTCAATGTAATCCATCAGAATAAAAGAAGTGTTGATCTTTTTCCTGTGGAAAGAGTCCCAGAGAGGCTGTAGCAGCTCTGGGACTTCTGAGGCACAGTAGCACCTAAAGCTTATTCCTCTTCCTCTGTGCTGTGAGAGCAGTCCTGTGCTTAGGGAGTTTCGAGGCAGAGAATTAGAGCTGCTTCTTCACCTCTTGTGTTGGAAAGTTGCTTCATCACAGTCAAATTCAGCCCCTCTGTTGTCTTAGTGATAAAAGAACCCAAGTTAAGGATACATTGATGGAAGTCATTCTCCTGGATTTAAAACCCTCCCAAAGTTGTTACTAAAACCCTTTTTTTTCCAAAAGTTGTTTCCGCATTCAGGCTCTACCAGTTGGGTCCTTAATACAGCCACTTGGCCAGTAACACAAGTGAAACCTGTGCTCTTCCAAAGCTTTATTATGAATATGAATAAAACATTTTCTGGTGTTATTAAACCAGCCTGGACTAAAGCAGTGCGAATGGCAGCATTCAGGGGTGATCTCTGTGTCAGCCTGTCTGCTCAAAAATAGCATTGCAAGAGTGGCAGTTTTGCCTTTTCTTTAATGCAGTAAAAGTTGGAGTTCTCTTTAGGAAGCACAGTCAGATAATTAGATTTACAGAGAGCTATGAAATGACTTTTTGTGCAGGATCTAGCATACAACAGTCCCTTTCTATGCTCCCTATGCTAATAACTAATCCAAAATGCCATATCAGAGAAGTCGTATGCACAACAAAAGAATCTGTGTCCAGCAATCTGTGGTCCTGGCACACGTCCTCCAGCAGCATCTTCAGTATGTGTTGAGAAAGCCATTCCAAATTGTTGGATGCTTTTGGATTATATAAAACTTTTGTGTTATCAGCATTAGGTCCTCTAAGGAAATCACGAGATTGGTTTAAAATGCAATTATGGACATTACATATATATATATGTGGATAGATAGATAGATAGATAACACTTTTACAGGGTTTCTGTCTTCAGATTTTTCAGCATTTGGCCATTATCTGAAGTCTCTTTCCAGAAAGTTATTTTTCTTTAGAGAAAATTTAAAAAGAGATTTTTGTATAACCACATATGCCTGTTAAGATCAAGTCCTGGTTAAATATTTTGGTATTAGCCCTGGTGGTAACTGAATGAACCATACACAGTACAGAAGACATCTCGTATTTACAAACAAATAGCTTACAGTCTAGTAATTAATCCAGACTTTAATTAGGCAGCACCTCATTATTATTTTCCAAGTTTTTTGTAGTTCCTTGTCTTGTTTTTATGGGGCCCAGTTTGAGTTAAATGCTCCCAGAACCATTCCAGGATCATGAAGTCATTTGGAAGACAGCATATTTTTAATTACATTTCAAAAGCTGCAGCGCTTTAGTCCCTCCATCCCCTCAGCAGGAAGGAGATTAGGGCCCCTGCCAAGGGACTTGCATCAGCCTCTGTCAGGCTGGGGCTGCCTGGGCTTTAGCAGCTTCGCCAGCACTGTGGTTTCGTGGGGGTGCAAACGCAGAAAGAGCAGCCCTGCGTAGGTAAAGGGGAAGGAGCCTTTCCCGAGGATCTTGTTAAGGTGTTTGGACACGCAGGGTGGAGCAAAGCTCTGGCTCAGGCCACTGACAGCTGATCTGTCCACCAAAATGCTGCACTGGAGTGGAAGCTGCAGAGGTTGAGCTGATTGCAGGATAGCTCCACGTATTTACCAACATCCTTTCCAACCTTGTTTTAGGTCCTCCAGAAGCTTTTCTACTTTTCCAGCATTTCAAGAGTGTGTCTGTATTGCGTGGACAAAATCTGATCCTTTAGTCCAGACAAAAACAGGTAAATACTCGTGGCAATTTCTGAGTGTGGCTGTTTGATAACGTGTGTCTGACACATGCAGGTTTGCTAAAGAAAGTCTTGATAGTGAACTCACCCTGCTTCCTACTAGGCATTTCAGTCTGATATTCACACCTCTGGTTTTTTCTGTATTTAAATTCAGTCTCCTGAAGCTTTGTTATATCTAACAACGGTTTTCCTTCTAAGTGTTTTTGTCTTGCAAGGCCACGTGTAGGTAGGAGGGCTTTACCAAGCTGGGAATGCTTCACTACTACTTCAACGGTGCTCCCAGGCATAGCTCTGCACCTGCAAAGGTGCACACTGAATTCACTTGAAGACAATGCACAAATGGCTTTCGTTGCACTGGTTTTGGCTGGTGCAGCTGTGCTTGTCAAGGATTCGGGAGCTCCTTAAATCAACCTGTATAAGCTGAAGAAGGTAAGATGGTTCAAAAAAAAGGAAAAGCAGAAGAAATTAAGTGATAGAGTAGCACCCACTAAATATTTGCAAGGGGCATTGAACATGCTGATTAGGGGAGTAACTTCAGTTTCATCTAAGAAAAAAAGGTAAGTCTTTGAAACACCTCTAGTGTATAGCAATGCAGCAGTGTACCACTGGCACAAAACAAACCCCCTTTGGTCAGGCAAAGGGCGGGTATGTCACAAACACTGCTGCGCACAGGCTTTGGTTAGAGAACAAGTAGAGGACAGCATTTTAAACTTTGCTTCCACGTAATGCTGATTTTAATGCCAGTTCTAATGCTGCAGCTGCCTGACATCCAGAGGAGATGGAAGGTGGTACTTCCCACTGCTGTGGTTCGGAAGGCGTGATTGTTATTTGTGTAGCAAAATCCGTCTGACAGGTAACCCCATGTTCCAGTTAATCTTAGCTGGGCTATAAGTAGATCCTGTACCAAATGTAGTGACTCAGTTACTGAGCCTGATGCTAATGTCCCTGACATCTGCTTCAGCCTCTGTGTTCCCTAAAAATGGATTGGAATCAGGCTTAGGGGTGAGCTGGCATTAGTGTAACCCCCACTTAAATACTGTAGGTCACGCTGATATCTGGTGCCAGTAGAGGTGCATTAGGATAGATTTGCTCCAATGTATTTTTTGTTTGTCCATGTCCAAGGACACAGCTGCAAAAGATTGGAATGGGTTTTCTGACGCATTAAGAGACAGATCTACTATTTACTCTGAGAGAAGCGGTCTTATTTAATATTAAGTTCCAAATTTCCTTTATGTGTTTACCAGCCACCCAGAAGATTAGGTGCATTAAAATAGTGAGTGTTCCTTTTTCATAAATTGTCTTCTGCCTCTCTTAGTTTGTGAGTAATGGACTCAACCCTCCTGTCCCTTGTGTAGCACTTACCCAGGACTAGCATATTCTGGTTTTTCAAACAACAGTGAGTCAAGATATAATTTCAGCTGCTTTCACTTCATGGATTCTTCACTCTGTTAACCAAATTCATGTTCCATTTGCTCTGTCTCACATCTCCCTTTGGACTGGAGTCTCGACTAGTGTGCTTAGTCTGTATATAACCTGGAGTCTCTCTAGGAAAAACTAAGGATAAATTCATCAGGAGGTTGCACATTTAGGGCTTTGGGATGATCCAAATGAGACACTGAGACCAGGCCGCTCTCCCAGCTCCTCTCTGGTAGTAACCAGATTGCACCATCTTGCTTGAACACTGCCAGCTGCACTGTAATGATGAATTGTCATTGTGATTTGGTTAAAACTGGCTTTCAAAAGCTGGGGATAGAAAGGGAGAAAACCAGATGCAAACCACTGGTGCCTGGGAATCTCCTGACACCAGAGTTCTTTGTCCAAGTTTTCTGCAGCTTTCGGGTCCCCTGCCAGACTTGTGACTAACCATACAAGTGATGCAAACTATTCTTATCTCTAGGATCATGCACAGATAAGATACACATATATATAGCTACATTACTATAGGTTCCATGCTATGTGTCTAACACCATCTGTCATGTACATGTGTGGGTTTTAAGGGAAGGTCTTTAAAATCTGAATCATTCTTGTCTGAAACCAACTCAGAATGTTAAAATAATTTCAGAAGTGGACTTTGACTAATGATTCAATGTCTTGGGGAAAATACAGCTTTGCACCCAGGCTTTGATCACAACGGAGTTTGATTGGCATCAACATTAAGTATTAAAACATACCTCACTAAGCTTCAGGAAAGGCTATGTAGCTTTAAGAGCTTGGAAAAAAGATCTCCTTGTGCTTTTGCCAACATCCTGTTACAGATTTCTCTGCTTCCCTCATTCTTAATGATTTTAGTGGGAAATATGATGGATAACTGAAATAAGATCATTCTGTTTCCAGTGAAAGCTCTACTACATTGATTTCTTTTTTTCTGTGTTGCTGTTTGTCAAAAGCAGCTGATGTACAAAATTCGGGTGTCCCTGGGAATTCAACCTGTCGCTTCTGTTAAATTTTGACTACTGCTTGTACCATGAAAAACTTAACTGCTGTGAAAGGTAATTTATTTTTGCTGTAATGGCTGATCATTAATAGGCTCAGTAGAAAACTGCACAGCATTAAAATAAAGCTCCTGTGTATAGCTCTAATAACACTTATTTCTGTAGTAGGATGCTATGTTGATAGAGCAACACTTGGTGCTCATATCACTTTTTATTGTGGGATCTGAAGCATTAAACAATATTATTCATGCTTCATAACAGCCCAGCAAGTGCTATCACCCTGGCTTATTAGACAGGTAAGCTGGAACAAAGACAAGCAGAGATTTGGACGGAGATGTGATACACTCAGCCTTGCAAAGCCGTATCTATATGCATAGGCTTAAGCTTAATGCTTAATTCTAGCCCTGTTCAGTCACTCGGCTGTTTTACCAAATCTGTGTCTATGTAACCAAAATTCCTGGTCAATTTGATTAACTGTCAGATGATCCTTCCTAAAATTCACAAGAAATCAGCGGGATTTACATACAAGCTTATTGTTCAGCTCCAGGTTGGCTGTTCTGCTGGATGGGGGCACAGATGAGGGCATGTCCTTGAATGCAGCTTGTGGAGCACTGAGCAGAACACCTGGCTACGCCCATCCTCGTTCTGTCATTTCAAGCAGCAGCTTTCATGAGCATTAAACTCACCCAATAACAGGGAAATATCTATTTTTGGACTACCTACTGCAGCTGCTGTAGCAAGTTGCCCTCTGGAGCTCCAGCCTTGCAAGAAAAGTAAATATTTACCTGTAGGCTGTTGTTAATGGAAAAATCCTTCCATTTATGTTTACAGTGGAAATCTCACTGTAATTTGGTTGACAGGGTTTGAATGCTCTTCATTCATTTTACTATAGGAACCCTGAGTGAATGGCAGCCAAGGCAGTGGGGAACCATGGCCATTCAAAAAGTGTGGTTAGTTTATTTACCTGCCTTCCTGGAGTGTTGGTTTGCTGGTTTTGTTCTTAAAAAATCCTGGAGATCTAGACAATATAAATAATTCAGTATGTAAGTATCACATTTCTTGGAATGCTAGCATGAAAATTGCTAAATATGCATTTCATTTAAGCTTGATTAGGCAACTGATTCTGTTCTAAGACAGTCATAATTAAAATGTAGTCTTGTGAGGTTTAAGCCATTACAGGGACCCCCGTGCTCCATGTGTAGCATGGCTAATTAGAGGGGTCCCCTTTGGGCTGGCAGGCTGGAATGGGAGGCAGCAACTGGTCTCCCAAGTGTGGGGCTTGGAAGGGCGATGGGAGAGTGGCTCATGGCAATGGAAGAGCTGAAATATTGCAGAGGCAAACGAAGCAGTCCTCCTGCTGATCTTGTTACCCTGCAAGGGATGCCTCAGCCTCCCTGTGCCAGTGGAGCCACTGCTGCACATCTCCATGCCCTGCCCTGCTGGGAATTTCTGTTGCCCGCTCAGGCCAGAAGGATGGGGCAAGCAGCTGAAATGAACCTTAGGATGGAGAAGTGTGGGGGGAACTCTGGGCTAGATCCCCTACAATGGCTCCAGCAGGAGCTGGGCTGTGGATCTCACTAGAGACCCATCAGTGTTATAAACGGAGTGCTGCTGGGAATAGACTAAAGGAAAGCAGTTTCCTAAAAATTGCTTGGGCAGAGTCATGGGGCACGGTGAGGTTCTCCTATTTTCAAAGGTGTTCTTGCTTTGGAGCTCACTTTACCTTTGGGAATTTGTCAGTGGTATTATTTTTGATGTGAAGCCAAACTGAAGGCTGTGTCCTGCAACCCATCCTTGCCTGAGACAGAAGATATGCCCTGGAAATGCAGATAATGTTGCAAAGTTGGGTCACTGAGCTGCTTTTCTGGCTGGTAGAAAGGTGAGACCTGCAACCAGAGATGGTTGTGGGTGAAATCCGTACGTGCCCCTTTGGCTTTGGCAGTGTCTTGGTGGCTCTGTCACCGAGACCTGGCAAAAGGGGCCCTGGATGGGTCTGGCTGGGCAGTGGGGACAGGTGTCCTGTGCTGTGTGACGCAGCTGGGTACGAGTACATGACCAACATGAGGCTGTTGTGTTCCAATTCTGGTTTGTTCTGCTTTCTTGTTCTTTGTTATTTTTCCCCCTCTTCCCTCTCTAATCACCAGAGCTCCCTGCTGCCTGCAATTTGTCTGGGCAGCTCTCTGAGCCACAGTGAACACGTCCGACAAAGCTTAAATCTTGATCTGAGCAAATCTCTTTTAGGCTTTCTCATTTCAACAAAGCCCTTGTTCAGCTGCATCAGTTCCAAGGAGTGCCAGGCCACTGCTCAGTCAATTATCTGTTGCCTTTAGTACACACAGAGAGTTTTGACATAGCCCTAATTCATAATGGGGGAGCAAACTCTCTTGGGGTGGGGTGAGAAAATCAGGGTGAGAATGAACATCAAATCCCTGGTCCCCACAAATTCTGCAGGGTCTCCTCTCTGTTTGCAGTTCTTTCACCCCTTTCTTTTTTGATGTCTTGTACAACTGGGAACTGGTTGCTGCCTTCTGGTGAGCCTTTCTTTAATTGGGACAGCTGGTAACGGGACATCTTCCCTTGGCTGCTGTAGACCTTCCCTGACTGCAGCATCTTAACCCTTTTCTCTGTGGCTGATACCACCCCAGCCAGGGCAGTGGTGTTCTCCAGAGAGCCTTGCTGAGCTCAGCAGGCTCCCAGAGCAGGAGATGCGCTCTGTCCTTGCTGCTTTTGGGCAAGGCTGAAACGAGGCAGGCTTTAGGACATTAGGTTTGTTTCTCCACATTCCAGTTGCTGATTTTCTTTTTGTTACACAGCCTGAAATATTATTTTCTGAGGGCCTGTATATTTAATAACAGGTTTTGCATTCCAGTTTACTGTGAGGCTTTTGTGTGCGTGTATACAAACACCAGATGAAATGCTGAAAGGTATATTTGTAATCTGAGTTTATAAGTGAAGTGGGTTGCTTTTCTCTCCCAGAGGTTAATCTGCTTCTGCACATCCACTGCCACATCTTATACAATTTGGAAGTGATCTCTTAAAGCAAAGATGTTTTTCTTTGCAGGCTGCTTATTGTAACTAACACATTATGTCATATAATAGAATTCTGTTCAACAACACTCTGTTCTGTTGTGCAAACAGCGCAGAAAAAAAGGAGGGGGAAAGGGGAATAAATAAGCAGACACACCAGCAGAAATTCTCCTTTGCTGGTACCCGAATTGCTCTCAGGGAAACGGACACATTTGTATTCTGTCACTGCTACCATGACCAAAGAGACCTCCCAGTCCCAGAGCTCCAATTTAGAAAGTCTTGCTGTACCGGTGCTTTGAAGAAAAAGTGTTTCTCAAGTGAAAAAAACGGTGATTGTGGAAATGAATGGCCGGTGGCACTGTGGGGGATCTCTGACACTGCTCTCTGGAGCGGGATCCAGCGTGGGAGCTGGGTCCTGTGGGGCAGGGAGGCTTTGGGTGGGTGGCATTTCTGATCCACAGCGCTGTGAGTGTGGGAGGGATGGGCTGAGCAGGGAGCAGGGGGAGAGCCTGGCATCGGCTGGGGGCAGGCTCCAGGCTGTGTGGCTCCAGGGAGGCTTCCCTGGCTCAGAGCCTTCCTCTCCACAGCTGCGTCTGTCTGAGCACAGGAAAATACCAGGGGGAAGAAGGGCAGTGGCTGCTTTTTAAGGTATGATCCTGCAGCCCCTGCTGAGGTGCCTCTACCCAGCACAGAACCTGCTGGCTGATACTGAGCTGGGTGTCTGGAGCTGGGCTCCTGTGATCTGATATTATGTATTTGGGCACAAGTTCTCCATTTCTCCCCTATCCAGCATTAAAGAATCATATCTTGCTTTAAACTCTGGTCAACCTCCATTCCCCAAGTCTTGTGTTTCAGGCTTACTATAAATTATTTAAACAAGAAGGCAGCTTGACTGCGAAGTGGGCAAGTGCTCTTTATGCTAAAGGCATAGATGGCAGTCACGCAGCCTCTAGAATTTAGAGAATTTACATACATTGCTATGTTATTTCTTTTTTTCTCTGAAAAGGTGGCATAACTGTGAGTCAGCATTGTGATATGTCTGGTCTCAAGGACCTCACATGATGTGCTCTGAGAAGAGGACACTCCAGGTTCATATTTTTCCACTGTTTCAGTGAGTCTTTGAAAGCACACCCCCTGCCAGACAAATTATCTGCTGGTTCCTTGGCAATGTAGAAACCCTTGCCAGACCTGCCCCAAAGAATGTGCCCCTGCTGTGTGCCAGCGTCAGGCTGAGATTAGAGCTCAGGTGTCCTCATTTCCTGCTCTTGATAATTGCCAGCAGCTCCCTGGTGTTGTGCAGTGATGAATGAACAATAAGAATTCAAGAAACTTAGCAAAACCTAAGCTATTTCACTGAACTTTCCGTTGAATAATGGTAAAAAAGGGTGCTAGGACTCAGTGATGTCAGAAAACGTGAAACCAGCCAGCAGCTGCCGGGGAGCGAGAATAAGCAATCTCCAATGGTTTGCAGCATAGCCAGCTCTTTTTTTTTGATGGGAAGGAAAGATGAAACACTACAAAGATATTCCCAGGGAGAAAATAGATGTCATACAACATTTAAATAGATCCTTTCAAGAAGGAGAGCTGCAGAAACCTTTGTAACTAGCTCATGAGTGTGAACCTGCTGATTTTTTTTTTAAAAAAGACTGGTAGGACAGATAGCAGGCTTTAAATATACAGCTCTGTTGTCTTGATAGCTTAATCCTATTGTCCAGATTTTGCCTGAATGTACCAGGTAATAATAAAAGCAGTACAGGAAGCAGGTCCATAACTACAAAATGAGTGTTTAAAAGAGCTTTGTACTCTACAAAGCAAGACATTTTGAAATAGAGAACTGGTTAAAATGGGAGTTTTAAAGACTACATAGGGATTCGTGGTAATAGAGAGAACACAAGTGGCAAAGAAACTTCTCGTGTAGTGGAACTGAAATATTGATATCTGGGAGATCAGGGGGGAATGTAAGAAATGGAGAGAGCCTAGAGGTGGCAATTGCTTTCCCAGGAAGCTGTGTGCACTATGGAATGAAGGCAGCTGTCCACTTCGAAACCAGGAATGATTTCAATTTGATCTGTTTGTATCAAAAGGCAGCTCAGTATCTCTGCATTCATTTTCAGAAAAATGTAATAGCTGAAAGCACCCCTGCACCTACATAGCATATATGTTAGGAAGCAGCTCTTTAGAGACAGGGTGTCCACTGGTTTTTTTGGTAAAAAATGCTGGCTAAGTGGATGAAGAAGGGAAGGAACAGGCTGTAAGTTCCCCTTAGTGCTCCCCACCCTGTCCTCACTGCAGATCTGCTGCAGTTTCCTCCTTTCCTGTCCGTGAGTCCTTGGGGTTGGCTCTGCTTTTGGTGCTCATTGCTCTGGGGGAGCCCAGTCCTGGCCCAGGTCTTTCGCTGCTCTTTCCTGCAGCAGGACCTGAGATCTCTGCAGGGAGCTCTGGCAGAGTCCTGAGCTCTTCAGTTTTTCTAATTGTCCACGGGAAGGAGTTGCCCTGTTCCTTGCAGCACCACTTCCACGGCTGCTGAGCTGTCCCACCTCTGTGCTTCACCCTCATCTTCCTCTCCCTCCACTGCTCCCTGTGTTCGCTGCTCAGAGGCTGCTGCTGCATGGACACGTAGTGCAGGACACCAATGAGAACAACCCTGCTTAAGCTGGTTCTTGCCAGAAAAGAAAAATCCAGCTGGATACCAGCTTGATTTGAAGCAGTTCCACTGGATTTATTGCGGTCTTAGTGTTGAACCCTAATTCATTAGTATGTGCTGATGAATTTGATTAGACCTGGCCTACGCACTAGAAGATCTGAATATTTTGGGCTGCAATATGTCTGTGAGTTACAAGATGATCTGTCTTTATTTCCTGCATTCATGTTGGGAGAAGGAGGGCCATGTCTGAAGAGACTGATAACAGCTCTGTGTGTTTTAGAGCAGGGGGTGCAGGTGGCCATGACGGTACAAATGACTCATCTCCAGAGGTGCTGTCAGACACTGACTTCCTTCAAGTTCCTACACAAATATCATTTATACTCCTCTGTCAAGGTGATTTCAAAGTATCTCTTGGTACTGTGATGGAAGCAAAAATGTTGTGAATTTAGACTTTTTCTGCTGGTCATAAGGAGGAAAAGGAAAGAGGAGGCTTTTATACCGTTTTATAAAAAGTTTACTCATAATGCATATTTAAAAGAAAGATATAAACCAAAAGATGCAAAGGAGGTCTTTCCTAAGAATTTTTTTTTGTGAATTCTGTAACCCTGCCTTTCCTGTTTCAGTCACTAAATATGAATATTAAGTAAAAATTCTTCAAACCAGCATATTAATTAATGCATCATCATTTTTGGACCCTATTTGGCATAGGCAATGCGAAGTCTGTCTAGAGCTCAGAGCTGCCTTCTTTTCCCATGTCATGTTTCCCAAGGATGGATTTTTCTTCAAAGCTTTCACTGGCATTGGTGCAGAGTCAGGATTGGCTGATCCTGCACAGGGATAAGGGGGGAATTAGGGGTTTGCTGCAGAGTTTAGGGGGGTTTAGTTACAAGATGTTTGTACTGGGAGTGTGGAACGAGGCAGCCCGTGGATGACCCCCTCGTGGGCACCTGTGGTGTGCCCTTTTTCCGCACAGAGCTCTTGTTTCTCCTGACATCCCCACAGAAGGGGATGTGGTGCTGAGCTGGTGATCTCTGCACCGGGAGGGCTGCGCTGCTCGGGGCTCCTCTTGCCCCCATGGTGGGTGAGGGAGGGGAGTGTCAGTGTCTGTAAATCAGCCCCCAGGCACCCAGAAGTTGCATTTTAAAATTCTGCAGTGGGTTTTAGAAGCAAAAAGTGCATCAGTTCTGTGGCTGTGAGCACAGCCCTGGTACAGTGGGGCAAACCTCCTGCTGATGGAGGGACCTGGAGGACTGAGAGCGACCGGTTGCTTTTACTGGTTGTACTTAAAATACAACTCTTCTTGTTGCAAAGCTGATAAAATTTTGAGAGGTTTCTTGTGCTTACAGGCTCAGCTGAGCAGATTAAACATTACATAATGTGCCTCTCAGGGGCACTGCATGATTAATGAATGCTTACAAAGTGCTTTGTTAAATATGACATAGTACTAAGGTCTCTCTTGTAACAGAGGAACTGAGGAGGAGTTAGTAGAAATTGTGTTCCCTGAAAAGGCATTCTTTAAGTTTTTTTTTTTCCTAAAGTAATCTACTGAATGAAGTAAAATAAACTTTGAATTATATGCAACATAAAGCAAAGCACCAGATTTCTCTTCTTGTGTTGGAAGAGGAACTCAGCTGCTCAGGAACTCAGCAATGCAGTCACACAAACTTTAGAAAAGGCGATGTGGAGGCCAGTAATTTAACTGGCAACTTTCCTGTGCCATCAAGCATAAGGAAGGAATATAACCTGGAGCTAAAAGGAGGCATTTTTGAAATGATTACTGCTGTGATAGCTGAACTTTGATTTATCTTTATTATTTTGCATTGACATATGAATCCAAGTGGAGCTTTGCCTTCCAGATTTCTCTGCAATAAAAAAATACTTTGGACATAATAATTCTAAGGACTCCATTTTGGAAAAGTGGGAACAGTTAAATAAAAAATACTCCAAGGTGTATGTATGTCTCTGTATGAAGCTGGAAGAAAAATTATAGGTCCTATTATTAAAAATCAATATTTATAAAGACCCTGCCAGGGCTAATTGCATAGGGCTAGGCTGATGGCTGCTGAAAATCAGCGTGGATATATTGGCTTTCATTTCTGACAACTGAAGATCTGGCCTTCAATTTCGGTGCCTCTAATTTAAACTCAGGATAACCTAATATTGGTGTTACATGTGTCTTTCTATACCTTCTCCCAGAGAGAACGCTCTCAGTGTTGAGAGGAAAAATCGATACAGATTCACGTTTTGTATCTTCATGACACTTCCTTGCAGTGGCTGTCACTGAGAGTAACGGGGGACTGAGATCAGAGGCAGAGGGATGGCAGATTAAGCTCAGTTTTGTAAAGGATTTTAAAAAATTGACCCTGTTCGTGAGGATTTGCAGATCTTACCTACTTTCTTCTGAGGAGATCCTAATACTGCTCTGATTTTTCCAGTTGCTTTGTTTCTCAATTACATTACAGACTTCTTTTTTTTTTTGTTTTAAAATGTATTTTCTCCTTTTTTCTTAAAAACAGAAAATGGGAAACAAAAGTTGCTGTATTTGTGAAAGGGAGAGGTTCAAAATGCTGGATTTTTAATTTGCTTGGTCATTTTACACTGAGAGGGTAAAATGCCAGCACGGTGATGTTTTGCATCCATATTTCACTGAGATAAGCGAGGACATGTGGCACAGTGTGGTAGAGGCCAGACATGAATCTAAGTTTTGCCACCAGCCTTTCAAGGCAGCCCAAACCTGACTTGCTGCGTTTAGTTTGGACAGAAAATCAAATCATTCATTGCTGTGTCCTGAGAAGCTGGTGAGTGATTTACTACTTTGGGTTTCTTTTTAGAGACGAGATGGAGCATTTGCTTAGGGTAAGGCTATGACTGGTGAAAGTTCATTCCTGAAAACCCAAGCTTTCCTTTTGCTGCCTGGATGGGAGCAAATGGACTGGCCAAGCACCTGAGTTTGCAAAGAGAGAAGTGGCTGATGGCAATTTATCTTCAGCTGGGAATTCGCCAGAAGAGTCCAGGAAGTGCAAATTAGGCTGTGCCTTCCTTTAGACATCTGATAAAGGAGATTACAGACACACATGGGTGTAGGCCTGGAGAGTCCAAGAATTCTTAAATCCTTGGAAGGACAAGCAAAACTCACAATACTGGCAAAAAAAATCTTCGCATGGCCACATTTTCAGCAATGAGGACATTTTCTGACTTTGCAGTTTGCATGTTTCAGACCATAAGAGTTCTTTATGATTTATATGCTATGAGCACAAGTTCCTATAGCACTTCATTTCATATCATTTATTATTGCCCTGAATGCTAAGCAGTATTTCTTATTGCCTGTATAAACTATACAACCACAATGATTTATTTCTTGAAAAAGTACCAAAATTTTATTTGATTAAAAAGCCCCACAAATCCCTTGAAATTATCAAGTACGTATTTTGTGACATATTTTTTTTAAAAAAATTAATGTTCCTGAATATTTAATCTTTTAGTAATGTCGTATATAAAGTCAAGTAGTTAACTGACATTTGGATTATGATTATGAAATGCTGTACAGCATAAAAAATGTGGTGTTGTTTTCGGAGTACTGTACCCAGGTATATAAAACTGCTGTAGGACGTGATGCCCCTTCATAAATCTTGTGGGACTGAAACATTAATAACTAAAATTAGTTAGTGATTGTGTTGTTAATGCTTTCAAAATGAAAAAGGGCTTAATGCTGCTTTGCTTGGAGGTATTAATGGCCACAGTTATGGGGGTTGTATGTTTTGTTTATCTGCAGTGCTGCTTAGTGGTGATGGATATACTCACCTCTTTCATTTATGGTAAATACAAAGACCAATTAGGAGCTCCTTTGTGTGGTGATGGATGGAACAAAAGCCAGCTGGGACCCAAGGCAATGAGTTGTGCAAAACTAATGAGCAACAGAGCCAAATGGACACGGGTTTTCCTGTAGATTAATTGCAAACTCTGGTTTGACTGGTTAATGGTTTATCCTTCTGTAGTTTTGAGAAGTGAAAAAATTAAGACAAAACACTGCAAAAAGAGAGAGGGGCAGTGCTTAGCCCAGGAGAAAGCCGTGAGCAAGAGCTCCTGGTGGGAATGGTGCTCGCTGGGAAGGCAGTCTTGGATTTCTGGAAAGAAAATGTTATCATTTGGGGTTTTTTACTTGTGTGTTGAGAAAGGAGAATTGTGTTATATCTTTTTTTTTTCTTTTGTGGTAAATAAGCAGAACTACACCCAAGCAACACTTTATCTGTCTCAGCTTGTTTTCTTTTCATTGGGAAACAAGTCGGCTACTGAGACCTGCCTCCACCTTGGGATCAACCCCTTAGGAGAAAAGGGAGCACTGAGAGGAAATGGGAAATGTTTTGCTTTTCCTTTGTATTCCACATGTCACAACACAGACCAGACTTCTGTGGTAGGCAGGGTGGGAATCAGGAGGGATATCAAAGGTGAGGGTGTTTATGGTTGTATTTAAAGCCTAAACCCAAAATTGCTGGATTAGTTTATCTGCAGAGTTGTGAGCAACACCGATGAGCTGGGAGTGGAGCCTGAGTGCAGCTGGTGACTTGATTCACGTAGGGCTCAGCAGGCACATTAAGAATTATCTACTATAGCATTTAATGTTATTATTGTTTACTGATACTGCTTCAAAAAGAGATTCAAGGATTTCTAGGATGGGAATGCAAAGGGTTGTGTGCAGGGGGAAAAATTCTCAAGGGATTTTTTTCTGACATTGATGAGAGCAAGTTGGACACTTGGGATTTATGGCAACCTCCTGACAGCAAGATAATGCCTTGGGGAGGTGGGCTAAAAATTGCCAACAAGCTCTTTGCTAAAGAATACTGGGCTGTGTGAGTCATTGGGAATGAAATACAGGAGAATATTCATTCTCAGCCCACCAAATAGGTTTAATGTTTACCCTATCATAAAATTGTCTTTACTCATTGATTTGAGAACATCTTGTTCACTACAACTTAGTCACAAATGTGTCCTGGTACAGTGACTACAAAAGTCCAGTTGGAAGAGCTGGTGGCTGTGTCTATTGAAATTCACCTTGCAGCATGATTTTTATTTTTTATAGGAGTCATTGTTCTGAAGCCTTAAGCACTTATGAGAGGCTGTTCTTATTTGTTCCTTCAAAATGTCATTGCTGCGGCAAATTCTTGTTTAGAAGTGTATCGTAGTCTGCTTTTTCTAAGGAGTGGTCTGTCTTGCCTGGTGTATTAATTGTATCCTACAGGTTCAGTTGTGAAAATATAAAGGTATGCAGAGCACTGTGGCAAGTTGTTTCTTTGTATTTGTATGATTTCCCTTGATTTCTATTTATATGATTCTATATCTGTATGATTTCTCTTCCACTTCTAGTGGAAAGACATCAAAACTTCAGGTGAACAAACCAGAGATGCCTGAACCTGGGGGTAAAACTCTTGGAAGAAAATGTTATCTTGTGATCCCAATAATGAAACGGAGAAAGAGCTGCTTTCATCTGACAGCTGGTAAAGATTTTTGTTTCGAATAAGGAAAATGCTGTTCTGCTCAAGGGTCCTGCCCCTTTCTCAGGACAAGGGAATTGCAGAATAGGACAATCTTCTTGTGAATGGAGAGGAAAAGAAACCTGCTGCTAAGCAGCTCACGTAGCCCTGGTATGTACTGTGTGTTTAAAGGCTGACAGGTGACCTGGCCAGAGGCTTCAACCCACATTTACAACAGCATTTCAGGACAAATTGGTCCAGGATACTGGGTGGGAATCAGGAGAAAGAAAAGGAGCAGTGATTCTGTAGTTGCTGGCTTTGTTTAAAAAGCAAATAAACACTACTTCTAGAGAATACTGGATTTCTTCCCTTTTAATGGAACCAGCATCAGCATGTCTTGCCTCCCTTCCTGTGCCTGCATTTGCCTGTATTTTCTGTATGAATTTATGCCCCAGCCCTGTTCCCTGAACCCTACAGACCACTCGTGGGTCCCAGTGCTGCAGGCAGCAGGGGTGGATCCCCACACTGGCGTGCAGCCCCTTGGACACCAGCTCTGCCCTGCGAGGAGATCAAGGCTCCAGATTCCTGCAGCCCTGGGCAGCACAGGTTTGCTTTGAGCTCCGCCACGTAGGGAGATGTTACAGAGCAGCCGAGGGAGGGATTTTCATTGCCAGGCTACAAGAAGCCTTCTGAATCTCTTCAAGAAGAACAGCCCTAAAGGCAGGTACTCCAAAAGGCAGTCACCTGCTGCAGAGAGGCTCTTTTGGGTACTCATCCTCCTTGTACACATTCTGAACTACCCCTCCAATACATAACATTTAGGTCTGACTTCATTAAGCTGGAGACCAAGCTGAGGCCGTAGGCCAAAAATCCCATCTGGCCACTTGGCCCTCGCTGGGCTGCAGTGAGGAGCTGGCGGGGCTGATCTGTGAGGATCTGCAGGCTGGGTGGGTTTTGCATGGAAGAAATCTGGTCTCTGCTCGTGTCCCTGCGGTTTCACAGGGTCGCTCAGTGGGGTAAATGACTCTGTGTTTTGGCTTAGGGGCTTCTGGGGTCAACCTGTGTTAATGTGTTCTGGCTGTGAGGTGGCACCCCAGGCAGAGGGGGCGGAGGAGCTGCTGCTGAAAATTTAAACTGTACCTGCAGAGGCTCTAAGATTTGAGTGAGATTTCACAGGTGACAGCCATTGCTCAGTACATATTCCTGCTTCTGGGGGCTTGGAATAAATTCCCCCATCCTCCACAGAACTTTGATATAGATAGATAGGGTGCCTCCTATTGCAGCTAAATATTCAGAGATAAATATTCCTCAGCAGAGCATTGAGGGGGTGAAGAACAAAAAATTTCAAATTTGGACTGAATTTTTTGGCTTCCTAGCTTGAACCGTGTCTGTTCGAGGACCATGGAAGGTGACCCTCCTCTCCCCGTGGCGTCACCTCACATGGTCTGGACCCGTGTGATGTATTATGAAGTGTCTTTTCTGAAGCACGAAATGGAGTCAATACGTGAGAATCTCGCCTTTCATTTTGCAGGGGAGCAGGGAAGGGAGGAGGTGGGAGGGAAAAGCGTGCGCTTCAACCAGCTCAAAATAACCATCAGAGAGCGAATAAAAAAAATTCCCGGAGACTTAATATTTTTAAGACGATGTGACTTTTTAAGCCAGCCACCTGACTTTGGGGAGGGGAAGGGGGCTGACTCATAATATTTGAATACTACAGATTGGCAATACCGAGCCTCGCTGCTTTCCGGGCGGGCGTAATTACTGCGAGAGAGTGAATTGCCTCCCTCGGATCTTGGAAGGGAGTAGTAGAGCAGAGGAGTAGCTGTGACTCAGACGTGGGGATGTGCGTGAGTCACGGTGACTCTTGCTCGGCAATTGCTTGCTTAGAGCAGCACTTAAAAACCTCCCGGTCCATCCCCACGCAAAGCTGGATATTTATTTGCAGCACAAACAGATACAACTTTAAAAGAAATACTGTTGCTGGATCAGAAAAATCCAGCTGTGGCATTTTGCTGTCTTACAGGTGAATTAGAATCTAAATGGAAATGCTTTGATTCCCTTCCCATCACAGAGGCTGATTTCAGTACTTGCATGAACTCTAACCCCTAAATGCTTCAGAGCTCCAGGTGTTTGTGAAGCAGACATCAACACAAAGTTTGAACAGTAATGACAGTTTGATGACTTGAGATTTTTATTGTTACTTTCATTGCTTTTGTAAAGTATTTGTCAGTCATGTCTGCAGAGCAGGAATTCTAATGAGTAATTGGCGTTGCTATTGTTTATTGCTTTCATGTGAAATCTATTTTATTTATTTGTTTGGACTTCAGCCCAGAAGTGGATTATTGTTTTATCCATATCCAGTTTAAAATATTTGATTTAAGCTTTCAGCATGCAAATTAATCTTCCTGTATTTGTACATGTAGAAACTGTGCAGGCTTCTATTTATATGATATTAAAGATAAGGGACAAGGAGCAATGAAAATGGAACCAAATATTTACAGCTGGGAAAAAGAGAAACAACAACATCTGAAATTATACTCTACACGAACCAAATGAGAGAAAAAAGGCCTGTAAGAATGTAAAAGTAGTT
This sequence comes from Eulacestoma nigropectus, assembly GCA_013397775.1. Taxonomy (NCBI): domain Eukaryota; kingdom Metazoa; phylum Chordata; class Aves; order Passeriformes; genus Eulacestoma; species Eulacestoma nigropectus. The sequence goes on from VZTE01000631.1 coordinate 900,732, forward strand.
GTCTTTGCTGCCTCTAGGAGATATTTGTAGATGTCGCAGAATGGAAGTGGTTGGTCTTTACTTCTGTAGCATCTGGGTTTGCCTTGGCCCCCAAAGAAAGGCAGAGCTTGGAGCATCTGGTGTGTTTATTCCTGAACCTTCAGAAAAAAAATGAGCTGCTGGGCTTCAAGGACATCCTGGTTGGCTACAAAACTCCTAGATAAGCCTGGACAGCTCCTCAGGTTTTATTTCAGTGAAATTTCACATTTCGCTTTTATGTGTGTCTGAAATGGGGTCGAAAGCCACAGACTTGAATGTCATTTTGTGGAGGAAATGGCACAGCTCTTAATTTGAGTAGCATTGAGAGGAGCTTTCCTGGTGCCCAGGGCTGGCAGGAGCTCAGCAGCCAGGGCTGTACCACAGCAATTCCCTCAAGTCCCACTCCCATCACCACCAGCAAAGTGTGGATTTTTTTCCACATCCGAAGAGACCAGGATGAGGAGGGGGCATCTCCTCATCTCTATTTCCCACTCCTTGATTAGGAGTATTTCAATTTTTACAATTCCTTGGTGGAATCACTGTCATGCTCAATGAAATTTTTGTCCTATCGGTCCATCCCCAAGTGACCCAATGGTGCTTCAAGACTAGAAGATACTTGGGGGAATTTAGAGGGGATTTACTATCAAAGCGATTCTGATATCTATAAAAGTTTTATTCTTTAAAAGCAGTTAGAAAACAAACTGTCACCCAAATCCTTTATCATAACATTGCCCGGCCTATGATTGAAAAGGATGAGCTGGGGAGGAAAATTTGTATGTTGGGAACATGAACAGAAGATACAGAGTAGCTTGTTCCTCGTTGTTCTTAGAGTCCATATCCTCTTATTTTCAGTAGAAATACCAGTTTTCTCCTAGGTGAGATTTCACAGTTACTGTAGTGCAAGTGATGCTGAGAGGAGAAAAGGTTTCTGTTTTCTTCCACACCTTTTAATTTTGAGAGGGCTAAGAATAGTTCTTTTTTTTTCCAAAAGGCTTGGGTGCTCCTCTTCCTTTCTTTTCCCTATTTTTCTGTCCTTTTGTATATTTTAACAGCATAGTATTGTGCTTGTGTCTTCATGGTCTCTTCAGGCTGTACTTGGCACAATTAAAATGAGCTTTGTAGATATTTTATTATTACTTGTACACAGGGACTTTCTGTGTGTCTAGTTATCCATAGCCAAATGTGCTTATTCAGTGGCCCTAAGGTAAAATCCTTTTAACATTAAATTCAAAACAGTGTCCTCTTGGAGTTCCGTGGCCTGGCATTTAATTTCACCAGAAGAAAGGTATGACAGCAACCGCTGATCTCATCAATGTTCTGCTTTTCCCTAAATTGGTGATAAACATGGGCTGTGGATAACCTTTGAAACAAAAAGTCCCAAGTCCTTTGGGATTTTGCACATGGGTTAAAACTCTGATTATCAATATTGGCACCTCCATTGTCCTCAGCCATTTCAATAAGGGCTAACACCAGAACCGTGAGAACTGAGTATCTCAGAAAACTGAGTTTCAGGTACTTTCCTGTCTTGAAGTTTTGTTCATTTCTTGGTCGCTCTTGTCCCAGTGGGCTCCAAATCCCATCACATCAAGTTTTGTAGGAGCTGAGTGAAGCCCTCATGTCTGGAGCCAAATTAGTCCTGGAGCACGTTGCTAACTCTGAATTGCAGTTTGGAACCTCTGCTGGATTGTGCTTATTGAAATTTGTAATGTGTTTAACAGTGCTTGGCCAGAACTTAATTGTATCCAAATAAGTAAGTGCTGTCCTACACAGGAATAAGCTTGGTTAAAATCAGTGCAGTAAATATGGATATTACCATTAATTGCTTTTCTCCTCTACACTTTAAAGTACACTTTAAAAGTAAAAATGTTTTGCTGGTTGATGCCTGTCCTTTGCTTTGCCATTTTGAGGGTGACCCTGGTCTGGTTTGACACTCAAGCAGCTTAGATTTTGCTCTGGAGTAAAATCAACTTTTATAGGCAATATTGTTTTAGAGTTTTGCCTTTTATTTGAGCTGAGCTGGGCTGCCTTTCCTGAGGCAGCTGCCTGATGCACAGTGGAACCACCAAGCCATTGTAAAGAGGATGAGCCTTGCCAGTAATACATCTACCAATGTCAGCTAGAGCAGAGCTAATGGCACTTTAGTTAATACCATTTCATAATTAGTGCATTCAAAATGCATTGCTGCTGGACACTGCCTTAGTTTTCTTTTCTGCGTCCCAGTTCGCTGTATTGATGCATTTTCACATCTAAAAATATCCGGGCTGTTTCCATGATACACTACACTTCAGTCTGCACAGAAAACGAGTCCCTGTTTGACAAAGGAGTATCTGCATTATATCCCCTAGCACAGCGAGCCTCTGGTACCTTCACTGGATATTTGTGATGGAGGAGGGCGTTTGGTGTGAGAGGTCCTCACCTCGTGGCAAAGCGCAGTCTGGGAAACACAAGTTATGAGGGAAGTTATGCCTGTGACATCCAGCTTGACTCCAGCTTAGAGGGTTCATTCCCCTCTCTCCTTCCAGGCTGGGACGGGCTCGGCCCAGTTCTGCACTCTCCCCTTTGTGCTCCCTCATTGCCATTCTATGTGAGTGCCTCACTGGAACAGGCAAGTCAGAAAATACTCAAAAGGAAAATATATTCTTGAAGACCAACATAAATTTGTAAGGGTTTGGAGAGTTTCCTAATGGTTTTTGTGCCAGTGGAGCTCGAGCTCTGGCAGGAGAGGTGGGGTATTTTTCCTCTCCCTTGGGCAGCACGAGGAGGCGATCGGCTCGCGCACGCAGAGCTTGCAGTCTCCAGGATGAAACGCTTCTCCTGGGTGTCGTGTAGCAGCTCAATAATAAATAGGCTGTTGCTCCTCAGATGAGCTGATTTTGAAACCCAGCTCCCCTGCACTCCTGTTCCCAGTAAGTCCCATCTGGAGACTCGTGAAACTGGAGGGAGACAAGGTCTGGTGAGGTCTCCTCCTCTCAATCGGAGCGTGGTTCATGGCCCCAGTGCGTGGGCAAAGTGGCTGTGCAGAGCTAGAGAGGCAGTGTTGACAGGTGGCAAGGAGAATGTGGGCTTTTTTGGTTTACTGCTTTTTTATTTACTTTAAAATACTGTACCCCCATTACCCCAGGAATGTGGTAAGCCTGGGAGAGCACATGGTGCTCCAAGGGCCCCCACCTGCTGAATCTCAGCCTTGGGTCTGCTGTGCTTGGCATGTGGTCCCTGAAACTCTCCCTGCACTGCCACAGGTCTGCAACAAATCAAGCTGAGTTTAGTGGAATTAATTTGAGTCTGCTCCAGGATAGTTGGCAGAATAATTTGGTTCAAAATAGCATCATTATTACCACCTATGGTACAGCTTATTGGATGTAGTGCTTAATTTTAAGAGTTTAATGTGGAGCTGAGTAAGAAAGGGTTTTCCTGTCCCGAAAACTCATCGTGATTTTCATCCCTCTCCCAATATACTTTGTTTAGACTCTTACAGGGCTTTTCTGGGAGCAGTGGGGAGCACCTGAGAGCAGCAGAAGGGTGAGACGTCACCAGGCAGGGAAATGCAAGTGTGAGGCTTGGCCCAAGCCCGTGCCTTGCCCCATCCAGTGTTTAAGTCTATCTGTTATTGCAGGGCTGTTGCTCAGACTTCACCATCCCACTTGAAATTACTGACTCACCCAGGATGCAACAAATATTTCCTAATGGAGAGTTCTAAAAACTGCTATCAGTCCTACTGAAAAATGTAGCAATCTGACATGTCTAATGGAGGTAAAAAAACCCCATCAGAAACTTTCTGCCATCTGTGGTTTGTTATTCCTACATAAAATGTATATTAGCTACTTGTTTACTTCTGGAGTTTTGGGATTTATAATGAAAAGTGATGCCAGCACCTTGGCCCTTTATAACCAGAGGCTGATTGTCAGCAATAGCAGCTTGATGCAGGATTTCAGGTACCTTTAGTGCTACTTACAGTTGTAATTTATGACCAGCATTCTTCTGTTGGTTCATGCAGGGCTGCAGATATAAAATACCAACTTAAATATTTATGTAGGTAGCACATCTTTGTGAATATTTCTTCGTGGTAAGGAAATGCTGTTTAAAGAGCAATACATTTCATTACAGTGGGAATGACTATGTGAAAGCTGTCAATGTTTTGAACAAAATCTGTGGATGCCATAAAGTGTTAGGATTACTCATTCGCCAAATCTGTGCTTTGAAAGGGAGCAAAATGTGTTAGTTAATGATACTTCAGTAGTGGCAAGGAATTTGTCTAGAAAATTGGCACATCAATTGAGAATATCTGGTTCTGGATCTTAAGCATTAGGGGTTCAGTGTTTCTTCAGTGCATGAATTAAATTCAGCTAAGGGGACAGAACCTGTGCATGAAGCCGAGCAAGAACCAGGCAACAACAACTCACCTTGCTATCACATATAATTGGAGATCTGATGCTCCAGCTTTCCTCACTTGCCAAATCTGACAATTACAGTTGCAAGTGTCTTTGCAAAAGCTCTCATTTCATTCCTGCTGACTGACAGCTGCCCAGTGCTTTTGCATGCATAAATCCATTTTGCCAGGAAGCACGTCAGACGAAAAAGAAACTTATTTCTGCAGAAATTTTGGATCTGCAGCATGGCAAGAGTTGCAAGAACTGATTTGTATCTCTGCTCTCTCTGGCCCCTCTTACCATGACAATAGCTAGCAAAAACAGGGGAAATCCAGTTTAATAAAGTCTTGTGAAAAAAGTAAGAACAAAATTAATCTGGAAAATTATTTTCCTGCCATAGATTTTATCAGCATTTTATCTTTAAAGACAGTGAATTACTACCTACTGATTGCATAATATCAAAGTTTAAGAATATATTAAAATTTAATGAAAACATCTTAAATATCAAGCTGAAGAGCCAATGCTATCTGATTTTTTTTGTGCCTGATGAACCTACAGCTGAAATCTCTGCAAGTCCTTCCCTTGTCTTTAATAGATATCAGAGCAGGCTTTTAAAGGAGTCGGTCTGTTTACAAAAGGTCAGACGCACTTGTAATGAAAATTCCATTCATCAAGATGCATTCAGATTGTGAAAACAGCTTATTGCTCCAGAATGGATTTTCTTCTCTCTATGGATAAAACAAACACCCCTGAAAAGAACGATGGATACATTTCTCATGGCACTCAAAGGTCAGCTCACAATATAACAGCCCTGAGGGCTTACTCAGCTGGATGAGGAAGCTGTGCTCTTGCCAAGTGCCAATAAACACAGAGCTGTGTGGGCATTAATATCTGCTTGAAATAATCCATCAAAGCTGGTGTTTATGGGTTTGATACTAAAATGAACCTGTTGCTGAAGAACCTTGTGGAGAAAAGCTTCACACTGGTGAATTGTCTGCTTTGAAGGATTGAGGTGGTCTGGCCTTGGCTCTCTTGGTGTCTGCAGGATCACATCATTTTTGTAGTTTCTCCTCAGAAATGGGTTTGCTGAGTTTCCAGAAAGGTATTTTTTTTCATTTTTCCACTCTCTTCCCTCCCCCTCCCCCTGAATAAATGCTGCTTGTTGTGTTTTGATTTAAACAAAGAAAAAATTTTAAAAATGAAACCTCCTGGACAACTCTTGGAGCCTGCCCAAGTTCAAAGAGCATCTGGATGATGCTCTTAGCCATGTGATTTAGTTTCAGGTCATCCTGTGAGCAGCAGGACATGATGATCCTTACAAGCCCCTTCCAATTTGAGATATTCTATGATGATTCTAACTCCCAGAATAGTTCAGCAAAACCCTGAAATCCCTCAAAGGACTTGCAGATTGGGCTTTTTTTTTTTCCTTTGAGATTTTCTTTATTGCCTCACTCCTCATAGTCCCTTTGCATGCTCTCTCTCCAGCTAGTGGAAATGGGATGGACCGTGGAAGACGTAGTCAAAGGAAGGAACATGGTATTTAGGGTAGAATTAATGAGTTAAGTTCCCACTGCAGCTACTCCGTGCAATAATGGTATCTCTAAATTAATTTATTTGATAGTCAAAATTGTGGTGTAGCTACTGCAGAATTAAACAGGGGGGTTTCAGCGGTGTAGCTGACGTAGCTGGGGAACAGGAACCCAGTCTACACTCTCCTCACACTAGGCCATTTTCAAGGCAGGGGGGTTATTTCCAAGCTGTTCTGTCCTTCCCACTCTCCCTGTGCCCTCTGCAGCTGCCTGGGGTGCCCAGCCCTGCCCTGGCCTTTGCCAACAGAGCATCTCATTCACTATAATGGCTTCAGACTTGCTCCTGCCACCAGCATTGCCCAGAGAGGTGATGCTGTGGGCATTAAAGCCAAAGCCTGTCCCAAGAGGATCCTGCCTCTGCCTGGTGTGAGCTGGGTGAAGTCCGCGCTATTTTTATGAACACTTATTCTGTGTGTGGTTTGGAACTCGCTGCCCTGCACAAGCAGCTGCCCCTTCTTCCTTCGGGTGCCTGTGCTGCACAGTGGAAGCAGGAGCTGGTGATGCACAGAACAGTGTGAAAGCAAACACTCAGCTCGTGTCCCAGCATTGTCCCCCCTCTCCCGCGGGTGGCTCCTGCGTGGCAGGGTCAGTCCCTGTGTGAGGGCACGGACAGGCAAGGTGGGATGTGCAGCCTTCACAGAGCCCCGTGCCTCTTCCTCATGGGCATCCCCCACGGGAGAGCTGCTGCCTTCTGCTCCCGGGTGAACGATGCTCTAGGCCAGAGCTGAGCCTGCCCATGCTGAGGGAGGAGGGGAGCACAGGGAATTGGCCACTTCAGAGCTCTTTGAGATGGTGCCCACCAAAGGCATTGGTGCTGGCGGTCACTGGAGCTGTTTGGTTTAATGCATCTTGAAATGCACCCCTCCCCCTTGTAAAGAGAATATTTGTTATGCATTTTATAGATTCAGGCATGGCCATCTGCTAATACAGTCAAGTAGACACAATAAAGGAGGTTTATATCATTTTAGGTTCTGTTACTTCAGGTTCTATTTTTGATGCAGTAGGAGCCAGCACAGCTGAGCTGAAAGACTCCCAGGAACATGCCATGCATTTTCTAGTGGCTGTGACTAAAGAAAATTTGCTGAAGGACTGGAATTAAAGGTGGCACGTAATAGAGAATTAGAAATTGCTACTGTCCTGCCTTTAACCAGGGGTAGCTTAGAAACTCTTTTTAATGTAAGAGACTCGAGACACTTTTGTTCTGACATTCTGTAGCCTGTGAGGTACAAGTCTGCATGAGATATGAATGGCCAGTACCAGCACATCTTTCACCCATATAGGTATGAAAAGCTTTGAATTGTTGGCTGGAGGAGGGTCTGTCATCTTCAATTTGGTAAACTTATACCTGCAATAAAGAAATAAATAAAGCACCCCCCTAATTTTATGCGTAGATAAAACTCCAGCTGACCAGAGGTTCAGTTTCTCGCCTTTACTGTAGGGTAATCCCTTGTCAAAGTCAGGAGCTGAAGGCTGGGAAGGACTCACAGATAAATGAGCTGGGAGTGCTGCTCTTGCAAGCAACCACAGTGTTTCTTTTGTGTTTGTCTAAATCGCCTCTGAATTTGAAGTGTTTTTCACTTTCCAGAGAGCTTGCAGGGAATTTACTCCAACTCAGCCCAGTGTGGGATGGGTCAGTGGGAACGTGGCCCCTTCCAGAGGTGTGTTGGGGTCACTTGGGCTGGGCAAAGCAGTGCAGGGATCCATGTGCCTCCTTGGCTGCTGGGCCAGGCAGGAGGAGGGACTGAGTGGCTCTCAGTGGATTTTCTCCCATCTCTGTCTTTGCTGCCTAATGTCCTTGTTTTGGTTTTGGTTTTTAAAATGATTTTATTTTAACCTCTCAACCTGTATGCCAGAAGATGTTTAGTTACTTGTTTTAAAGTCTCTTGCAAGATCTGATTCAGACTGACTTTGTGCAGTTCTCTTGTGTAACTCTACAATTCTTGACCTCCTGTAAGACATCATTATCTTCAGCTGATTTACTCCTTCCAACTCACAATATGCACTAAGTTGTTTCTGAGATGCTTTGTCCTTTTAGGTGTGATTATTCAATAGGGAACTTGGAAGTGCTCTCTTAATTTTACAAAATCATTAGGACTTGGGCCAACAACAAAATCTAAGAGCTGAAGCTGAACTTTCTAGATTGTCTGGGGAAAAGTTGTGGAGGATGAGCAAAAATTCACCTGCTAAAAGCTGGAACTTCAGAGTGCAATTTTCATTCATTTTTTATCTTTGCTCTAGATTGTCACAATTCAAAATCTCTTGCTACCTTGACACCTCTCCAATATGTTTGCCTGTTTCACAGACACTCTTCCACCTTCTTTTGTTGCTAATCTGGGTGGGTAACACCACCCAGAGAGCCGTTCCTAGGTTGATAACCTTACACAGAACGTGCTGTTCCTGAGGTAAACTTCATCAGTGACAGGAGGTTTTGTTGTTCGTTTGTTTGCTTTTTGCTTTTTTCACCTTTCCACCTGCATGCCAGAGGACTTCTAGTCACTTGCTTTGCAGTCTCTGGCAAGTGTGATTCAGTTTGGCTTTTTGCAGTTCTCTCCTGCAGAGGAAATGACTGTAGTGGGATGGTGCCCTCCTGCTTTGGTTGAAGTTGAGGATGAGGACTCCTGGCTCAGCACACTCTGGTGCTATGAATTTCATGTTAGTTATGTATGACTGCTCTCCCTGCCATGTTTCTAATTAGCTGTGGTTTATGCCAAGCCTCTACCTACCTTAATCCTTCTCTGCTATTGTTTTGAGACTTGTCTGGTAACCAAAACAGATGAGTCGGTGTATCTTGTGATATCTGCTTTGCTGCGTGCTTTGTTTTCATTTCCCTCATCCCCTGAAGAGTGCAGAAGGAAGTAGGGCTCTGAATGAGGAATGGCAAAGAAAGATGAGCACAGAAAATTGCCTTCTCCCTTCTGATGCTCTTTCAGAATTTCTGCAAACAAGGGACAGGTCCTCGTTTACCTCACTTTCTTGTTTTTCTCATGGTTTTCTACAAGAAGTTGGGCTTTTTTCCTGAATTCTACACACATCTACAAGACAGATTTGTGCAATCCTCTGGTATTAATTTGCTGTTTTATCCTGTGGTTTTCATCTTTATGCAGCTTTTGCTTTCAACTGTGTGGTCATAAAAATTTTCTTTAGTATTTGATGTCTTATTCCACAGCAGTTACATGATTGGATAGCAAGTATTTAATTAGATTTTGGCTACTTGGCTGCATATCTTGGTATCTGTAATACCTGTCTGGCCACAATTAATAGGAACATAACCCTGTAATTATATAATCTTGCTTAAATATCCATGACCTCAAGCAACAGCAATAAGTAGGTAAATAAGAGTATTAGAGCATTATATATATTCCTCTGTGGGTGGAAGGATCTTCTTGGAATTATGCTGAACATTTTGGCATTAATAGCATAGCAGGTGACTCTGCAATGAAAATTTCATATAATAATTTTGTCTATTTGCTCTTTTTAGCTAATGCATTTTACAGCCAGTGCAATAAATACTTGCAATTTACAACAAACTTTCAGGAGAAAATCTCTGGTAATAGAAACTGTTCCATTATCATGTGCTTCAGATATTTTTGATATCTCCTCACAAGGCATTTACTGAAGTCACAGCACAAACGAATGACCAGGGCGAAACCAAAAATAACGTGAGTGTACTCAGATGATGCTGTAGCTCCCTCCAGTATCAGTAATTCTTTCAGATACCACCGTGCAAAGAAACAGCAGTAGGAAAAGCAACTGTTTTGGCCTTGGAAGAATTATACGGTGCTGACAGTCTCTGGAGACAGCTCAGAATGGTTTCCTTTCTGTCCTCTCTCTCCCATTTCCCTTGAAGGCATCCCAAAGTGCCCTCAGGTGCAGCTGCTTTCTTGAGTAGCATCTATGTTTTGGAAAGCTCCTAAAAATGTATGAGCCTTGCCAGGAGTGTTGCTAAATGAAAGGACGATTATTGCAGCTTTTGTTCTGGTGAGAGATGTGTGAAGATACGAATGAGAGTGGTCACTAGTGGACAAGCACCTTGGATGAATTTGTATCTGTATCTAAAGGGAACCTGTATCCAAACCTGCCTGACCTCGTGATTTCCATTTCCCCATTACCGGGGAAAACTTCATCTGAGAATTTTACAGGTGTGAGGAGAAGAGTTTTGGAGGGCAGATGAGAATAGGGGGTGTTTAAAAGGTCTGATCTGAGATTTCATGTGGAATAGGAAAAGTGTCTGTTCCAGGGGGCTCAGTTGCTTTATTATTAGGAGCATTTGATTGGGGTAAGTATAGTCCTGGCAGCAGAGCTGACTGGAAAGGCTCTGTTTCACTGAAGCCCAAGCTGTGGAGATTTCTTAATGAGTTTAACTATTTTGACATATTTTCCTGAGGGGAGAAAATTATCCAAACAGAACATCCTTGCTTTGAAATAGCATTAAATACTGGCTTGAAGAGTTCAGCCTACATTCTATCCCGGAGATGTGAGATAGCTCTGATTTCTGTTGAAACGTGTCTCTGAGGAGGAAAATGGGCCCCAAATATTTTCCACAGGTGATCAGTGAGGATTCATGGGGAAACTGTGTGATGCAGTCAGAGGGTCTGTCGAGGGGAGATGGCTTTGCTGAGAGAGAGACACCGGGATCATGAGGCTTTAGGAAAGATGAGGGGGAAAAAGAGCAAAAAGAAAATAGCACAGGAGAGTGCAATGTGGTGGAAAAACAGAAGATAAAAAGTTGTGCTATGGTTTCTCTTGTAGTGATACTCTTGATCTAGCTCTTTTCCTGTTGGATGTGCACAGGGACAAGGCATAGATCTGTCATTCATCTTCAGAGCCCTGGCTCTGCTCTGCCATCCATCCTTTTCAGATTTTGGTGCAACAGCATCGCTCTTGCAGAAACATAATTACCACATGTATCGTGCATGTATTTCTGTAAAAGTAAATGTTAAGTGCACACAGTTAACTTTGTGGCTAATGGAAAAAAAAAAAATTCACCTTTGTGTGTGCAAAGTAAATTTAAATTGAAAACTCTGCTGGAATTTTTCAGCTTCAAAAGGAAAATGTTGACCAGGTTGGGATGGTTTTTTCTTTTAAACTCCCATTTTTCTGTTTTGTGAGTAGCAGCTCTGATACTCCAGAGAGCTGGGCTGGGCTCTCGTGTCTCCACCTTGCTTCGTCACCTTTGCATGGATTCTCCGGGTCTTGTAAAGGAAGCAAAGGCACTTTGTGGCATGCTGAGCTCTTCCAGCCGAGGTCCCTGCCTCAGCTGCTTGAAACGTTCTCTCCGGCTGTCTGCGGATCATTCTCAGCCTTGAAATCCACCTGGGTATTTTCCTCCCACTCAGAGCTGTGCGTCCTCACATCCTCTGTTTCTGTCTCATTGTTTCAGATCTTCCTGGGGGAGTTCTCAGCCTCTTTCTCTAGATGTTTTTTCACTTTGTTTTGCATTAATAATACTGGAAGAGGTTGGAGGGGCAGGGGGGAAGGAAGCTTCAAGTCTGCTGGAGTTTTTCCAAATCGGTTCATCATCATTAATCTTCCAATGTTATTTCCCCTCCCATAAAGCTTCTTGGTTCATTATTGCCATGAAAAAAAAAAGGAACCCTTTGTTCAGTAGCAAGGGAATTTGTGTCTGTCAAGGCAGCAGCTTTTTGCTCCAAATTCCATATCTAATTTTGCAGAAAAATACTGTCAGCAAATTGCTTGAGGTATTGCAGTGAAACACAGGGCTTATGTTACCAGCAAACATTCATGCTATTATGTAAATCTTTGCAGAGCTATATATCAGAAAAATAAATAAGTGGAGTGACCAGAAAATATACCTGAAATCAGGATGCAATGGGCACCAAGGAGAGCTGGCTGGTGACACCATAAAACAATTAGCCATCTGCTTAAGTGACACTTCCATTTCATTATACACAGAGAATTTAGCTTTATTCATTAATTATTGAAAAATGACTTTGAACAGGAGAATAATGCTTTCCCCGTATGTGGAATCTGTGCTTGCAAATCACAAAATCCCAGCGGTTCAAAATGGAAATGTGTTTGTTGGCAACCTCAGCAGCTCTCCTCTGCCAGTGTGTGAGTACTCAGTGTCTGATTTTCTACATCTGGGCTTCCCAGCTCCGTTTGCTGGGGAAGCACCAGCAGTGGTGGGTGCAGCAGCACCTCACTGGGTGCATGTGGCTCTCCAGGTGCCACTCACAGAGGCTGGTGCAGTGGTACCCTCAGTGGCACTCGCAGTGAGCCCTGGGCTGCCTTGCTCTGGGATTCATTAACCAGGGCTGAGGCACAGGGACTCAGAGGTGGCTGGATTCTACCTGGAGGCCAATAAGTGCAAAATGCTATTTTAGGTTGCACAGAGATAAATACCACTGTTCTGAAATCCACATTTTCTCCTGCTTCTGAAAAATAATTCTGTGACCATCTCTCTGTTCCAAACGTTGTTACATTTATCAAAATTGGCTTTATACGTAGAAACTGGGTTGTCGTGTTCTAGCATTTTGAACTGTTTGTCTTCAAGTCCTTTGGAGTATTGCACAGATCCCCGGGAAGACCTGCATCTAGAAAAATGAGTAAAAATCGCCAAACATCTCTTCTGTACCACCAAAGCTCCAAAGAAATGTAGTTTGAGTTCCCCTTGGGTTCTTCTCCAATTATTTCTTACTGGATGGGGCCCAAAGAGCCTAATGTCCCGAGGACTTCACAAATCCAGTAAAATACTCACTCAGCCCAGCCCACGTGCTACCAACTGCCTCCCCCAGACATATGGTGATGTTTTTTGCTTATCACTATATAAGGTTGGAGCAGGGCAGAAATGCTTCCCCCTCCTGCTCAACAGAATAAATGTGATAGTTTTTCTAAATTAAAACAAAACAACTTATACTCGGGAGCGTGACTAACGCGATGTAACCCAGGTGACTTACAAGAAATGCCAGGGGAGTAGAGGCTTCTTTGGCTCCACTGGGTTGTGCAGTTGCTGACTGTGACCTGCACTTCTGCCTCTGTGGCTCAGACACATCTAAAAACTCCCATCAAAGGTCGATGTCTCAGAGCACATGATCAGACATGACCCTGTAAGATGGAGACTGGACATCACAACTCCTCTGGAAAATCAGTGTTGAGTTTTCAGTACACGTTGCTGTTGCTTGGGATGGAACTCTCTTATCTTCTCTAAGCAGTGACATCCCTCCAACAGCTGCCGGTCACACGGGGTGGCAGGACCAGAGAGATGGCAATGATGGTGCTTACAGTAAAATTTTTACATTGTTTTTCTCCTTACAGACACTTTGCTCTGGTCTTACCTCCAGTAGTCTCACATGCTCCACAAATGCTCTGTAGGGAGATTGCCACTGCAGCCATTTAAGTCCTTTTGCTGCTGGAAATTAAAAGGACAATGGCAATAACTCTGCTGCATCATTGGCAGAAAAATATTGTCTGAGGATTCAGCTGCTGCTGGGAGATGGCGTGGGGAGGGGCTGAAGGGCAGGGCAGAAAGGGCCTTGCTGCACTGTCTCTGCTCTCTGCTGGAGCAGGGAGCTGTGGCCTTGCACGGGGACAGAACAACATCACTTGGCTCCATGGAGACTTTTCCTTCAGAGAAACTGCATCTCCAGGCACTGCTGAGTTCCTCCCAGTGCACTTACTGCCTCAGTTTGGGAAAGCACAACCATTGTGTGCCTTTGCAAAGCTCCCAACTTCTGTGTTGTTTAACCACCTCTGTCGATGATCTGATGAGCCCAAGCCATGTGGTTGCAAAGGAAAGCTGGAACACAGGAGACTTGTGAATAAATACAAACTGTAGGAAAAGGCTGAGCCTGCCTTCAGAGCTGCTGCTGCTGCCCCAGAGAGTGAGTGGCACCCTCCTCTGCAGGTTCCATGACTTGGCTCTGCTCTCTCAGCAGTATTTCAAATATTTGGGTTTTTTAAAGCTACTGGTCAGGCTTATTCTTGCAAGGTTTTGTGAACAAAATGGTTGGACATGGAAAGTGCTACGGTTAAGAGGATTTAGGACTGGTTTTGAAGATTTGCCTTCTCCTTCAGCCGGGGTCTTCCTGTGCAAGCTACAGAGGGTCATTTGATCTCCCTCTGCCTTGATCCACCTTTGTGAAAACCAGATACTAGCCCCTTTTCTTTTATATATGTGTGTAGATCATATGTATTAATGCATGTAAATGCCCAGTAATGCAGAATAGAACTTTTGGTTGCTACTGTCCTACAAATAAGTAACAGGAAGGTAACTTCTCTACGATGAGATTCCAAATGTAATTTCCATACGAAAATATTTTGAGGTTCAGATCTATTTGTTGCACACTAGTCATTCAGGATGATACTGTTTTCTAGTCAGTGCTGTCCTACTTGAATTTTGAAAACATTGTATTCATTGGGGGCTGGGTAGGAGGGGAGGAAGAGAAATTTAAAACTTCTATACTTAATTGGTCATGTATAAATCTCATAGGTTTTACTCAAAACTCATCATTGGTTTGAACAGATCTGCTTAACAAGTGTTGGCCTGAAATGCCTTAGGGTAATTAATGCTAATTCTTACATGGCCTTGACACTTCTGCAAAAATTCCTTCTAAAAGAAATAATCAAGGGATAAGTTATTATTTTAGCAAATATAATGATGCATTTCAGGAAATACCATGTTGGAAACGAGATAACTAAGTTGAGAGAATTTTTTATTAGATTAAAGCACTTGTGAATGAAAGTTCCCAGATGTCTTTCTAACTAACCTTACAAAAATATAATGTGACCAGAATCTACTCTCATATTCAGCCCAGAGAGCAAAACAAAGATGTTTGAAGGAAAATATCTGGTTCCCTTTCCTATCGCTGATAAATATGGGCCGAATTAGGAAAGCATTGAAGCGCACACTTGGAAAAATGCTGAAGTGTTTTCATCAGGGCCTAAGTAGTGAATTAGAGCAACTCTCTTACCCTTGTTCAAACCACGCTGATGTCAGTGGAAAGACTCTCATTAACCTCTGAGGATTTTGCATTAGATCTGTGGGTAAAATTCTGGTTCCTTTGAAGTTAGTGGCGAAGTTTCCATTAACCTGTGCCTGGGACTTCATTTATTCTGCAGGAGGAATGTTCCTGGCATAAAACATATGATCATGTCCTGATAAATACAAAGAAAATTTATGCTATTCATTTAGGAATATCCAGCACTAGCAATTAGTAGGAAGTATGAATACAGGAAAAAAAGCCTAATCTAATTATGTGAAAATCCTTGCTGTGTGATAAAAATGAAGTGGTTTCTGCATGTCTTACCACAAATGAGAGAGATCAGTATTCAGAAACAGGTTTGAATTTATTTTAATATGTATTGAAAATACTTTTTGCTTTCAAATTGCTTGGTAACCATTATAATCTACCAACTATAAAGCTTCATTTGCCTCACAGGGTTTACTTGTTTCTCTGTCCCCAGTAATGTTTTGGAGACCTGTTCATATTTTGAAAGGTGCTATATTGAAACCTGGAAGTTCTGTTCATTCCATGCTTCTGAGTCATTTTATTTGAAAACCTGTGAAAAAGAAAAGGAGTCTGAGACATTGAGGACGGATAAAATTGGTCTTCAGAAGTTCAAGAAGAGTAATTGCATCAATCTGGAAGAACATGGTGAGGGCTAGAACTCACAAATACAGACTGAAGGAATTGAGTGTGTTTAGCATAAAGAAGCCACAGTGAAGTGATGAAATGGCACCCTGAGCTATCCTTTTCCTTCTGAGGTGAAAAAAACTCAACTAAATACCAGTATAACAATAGAAAATGTATCAAGGGCTGTAAAATATAATATAGTGAATAGAAAATCTTTCTAAAATGAGTCTAGAAAGTGGCTAAATCATGGGCATGTTTGCCAAATTATGCTATAAAGAAACCGAAGTATAAATATTCCAGATTTATTTTAAACTGTATTCAACTTATTTTGTTAATGGAGAAATGCTATTTTTTCTAAGAAGTTGAATTTAAAAAGAAAAAAAAAGCCCCAACAAAACTAGCCAACCCTCAGAGATGAGCAGTTTCCACTATGAACAGTGTATGTAGAGGATGAGATTTCTTGACAGCCTGTAAAGGTTTGGTAATGCTGAACACAAAAATAAATGGAGCTTAATATTCCAAAGGGCTTATAACCAGAGTTTGCAGAGAAAGTCTGAGGGCAGCCCGCAGGGATCTCCAAGAGTGGGGTTTGAGGAGACTGGCAGCACTGCCCCCTCACCTCTGGAATGTTGATGGAAGAAGGTGGTGTCCACGCTGGGAGCAGGTCTGCATCCTCTGGAGGGGCAAGTCCATACAGCAACTGGGCTGTGAGCATTTGCCTTCAAGAGAACACCTCTGATAGAGCAGGCAATCACATCAAGTCCTGGCGTGCTTTGGGCCGCTTTTCCAAACCCTGTTTCAAAGAGGAGGATGCACTTTGCAGGAGGCTCACCAGCACTGCACCAAGCATCAGTGCAGCTGCTGAACTGGAAAGCTCAGTCACTGTGTCTTACGAGCTGCACCCCCCGAGCTCTGGGGGCTGCTGGGATGCTCAATATTTTAGGAACCTAGGGTGATCAACAACCCCTGAGATCACGACAGGATGATCTCGGGCGAACTCATTTTGGTGGAGTGGCTGCATGGCAAACTCTGTGGTAGCGACTGTCACTGCCAGCTCGGCACTCCCTAACGACTGCAGGGAAACCTGCACCCAAACAGGTGACATCACAGGTGACATCACAGGTGACATCAGAGGTGACATCATGTGCTTGAAAACACTGCTGGGAAATACTACACGTTTTGTAGAGACAATGAGCATTATCTCCCTGCATGGACTGGACCCTTTTGCATGGAGACCTCTCCCTGCAACCCTTCCCCACACGGCCAATAAACTCACACACGAAATAATAAATACAGGTCTTGAGAGAAGCCAAATAACTAAAACTAAACAGCCAATTAATCTGAAAGCACATTTCCCAGTTAATGAAGTGTTCCTGAGTTCTTGAGTGCTGACAAGGAATCTGTGCTGGGAAGTGTGTTTTACTCCAAGGCATCCATTTGCAACAGAAGCCTTGAATGGCAGCAGTGCTAAAGAGCTTCTCAGGCACCCTCTGGTTCAGTGGAATAGTGCTCACAGGAAGTTTTCTTGACCAGGCTACAGGAAATATATCTAGGCTGTGCTTCCCGGGGTTGCTTATGAACTGTCAAGTAGAATAACATAATGAAATGCCAGAGAAAATGAAATTACCTTTTCCTTCACGTATTTGTTCTTCGCAAATCCATGTTGGCTATTACTCATCTTCACGTCATCTTCTGGTTTCCTACAGGTTTTATATTTCAGTATTTCCCTGCATACTGAAAGATGTATAAATCCCTAGACCCTCTCTTGCTTATTTTCTAACAATCTGCATTCTCACCTCCCTCAACTTCTGCTCCAAAAACTGAACTAGTTCCCTCAATACCCCTTTGATTTTTTTCCCCTGAAAAACAGACATAAAAACTTCCAACTTAGCCAAGTATTTTTCAAACTCTTTTGATTTTTGTCATAGTTGGTATGCTAATCTCTCCATGCCAGCATCAATTTTGTTATTCATCTGATCACAATTAACCTTTTTAGTGAGGACTGAGACAGAAGGGAGAGTAAATGCTTTGGTCTGCTTGGCATCATTTACCGAGCCATCCTTTCCTGTTCAGTAGCAGACTGACTTTCTTTGACCTTGCCCTTCCTACCCACATAGCCTGTTGGCTTGTTTCATTTTGTATCTTGTTAGCTGTGCCTTTGTTTGTTGTTTAACTTTTTTTTTTTCTCTCTTTACACGCTGCAGCAGTTCTTGGACACAGTCTTAGAAATTAGATGAGTAAATTGTAGGTTTTCTGCTGCCTCTTGAAAGGGTTCAGTCTTTGCAGAAATCTAGAAATCCTCCAGCTGCAGCTTTACCCATAGTCTGCTGCAAAATCTTATGCATTAACATTTAGAAGGAATAATAATCAGAGGATCAAGTAGCATTTGATAACTCCTCTGCGGAATGTTTGCTGTAATTGTTAGGGTACTGTAACTGGAACTTTCTAGGCCACTAAAGGACTATCCTCTCCTGGATTTCTAAGCAGTATTTATAATTCAAGAGAGATGCTTATTATATCTGAATGTATATGAGGCTTACCTAAAAGAATATTCTAGCTTGTAGAGGTGTTTTGTGGTTTTTCGGTTGTTTGTTTTGCTGACAGATTTCACTGATTGGGAGAATTTTGAATACATTGATATTTTAGTCCAGTTTTTATCCTTTCTTTATCCTTCCATTAATGCTGTGCTTGCAAAAGCCTCTTTAATTTTTGCCTGTCACCATTATTTTGTTTTTATAATGAGCATTGTAAAGCCACAAATCTGCTGTGTTTCTATAACAGAAATAATCGCTGTTGTGGATGTATAAACACTAAAAATTCTTTCCCTAAATATAATGGAAGCTTGGCTGGGGCTCACAGAAATAATGAGTGTCTCGTGCCACCTCTTCCCCACTGAAACCATCTTAATGGTCTGGTTATTGGCCAGATTGACTCTACTGACTGCAGAACCAAACACTACAACTGAATGGCACAAAGTCTCTATGCCCCCATGGGCTGATGAAAACTAAAGATAATACAATTTTTTGTTTAACTGTCTGTGATGTGAGAGGTTTGGAACTTTTTCCTAGATGACTGTTTGTGGTTATAAGCTGAGTGCACCATTTCTACAGCCACTGAAAGTGGTAATAGGAGTTAGTGCCCAAATCCTACTGAAACTCATCTGATATTCCTTGGTGGTAATGAGAGTCTCTTCCTGCAAGGCAGAAATGTTGATGAGGGTATAATGAAATAATATTTACTTGATTCTGATTGAGGTTTTGAAGACTTGGAAAGGTGCTGTGAGACCAGCCAGTATCCATGGAGCTAAACATGCTAAACTGCAATATAGGGGTGTCTGTGAAGAATTGCTTTGGGACAGAGCCAGTGATGTTTGCTGAGAATGTGGGTGTGTGGCATTACTGACACAACTCTCTTTGCAAGAGCCTGCACAGGTCTGGGGTGGGCTCTTCTCCAGCACCTGCAGGGTTTGGACTGGAGTATTTAACTCCTGCCTCCCAAAACCAACCCAATCCAACCTAAAAAACCCCTAAACCAAACCCAACAACAACAAAAAAAACCCCAAAACAAAAAAAACTCCAACCAAACCCAAACGAAAAAAGCACCCTCCCCCCCAAAAAATAAAAACCAACCAACCAACCAAAAAAAGCCCCAACAAACACAAACAAAAGGAGAGAAAAATAAGTGGAAAGAAAAAGGAAAAAAGAGTCTAGGACTGAATCCAGCAGAAATAATCACCTCCGCGAAAATGAGAGCCCCCGGGTACTTTTTTGACTGCTGTTGAAAGGATGATGGCTTTGGGTAATAAAAACCTTAGTGCTCTTTCCCCCCTCCTGTTGCCGCCCCACTGCTGACATTTAATGCACGGAACAGGGCCTGTGCCCTGGTGAAATATCACTCCTGTCACTCCGGCAAGCGACACGAGCGGCGCTGGGGCCGGCGGGCTGTGAAAGCACCAGGCGGGAGGAGTCATCCTTCCTAGCTGATGAAAGATAACTTGAAAGGGGATGCATAATTGCTGAAAGAGGCTTCTCAGAGACCAGAGGTGGAAAGAGTGACAAAGAAAGAGCTCGCGTTGAAAGGCGCACGGAGTGACGCGCGCGGCCCGACGCGACAGCGCGGCTCTTTCATGGCTCTCGCGCATCCCTCCACCTGGGTAGAGTTCCTGTAGCTGGAACCAGGCCCCTCTCCACTCATCAAACGCTCTGTGCTGATTTTAATAGGCAAGACGAAACAGAAGACAGCTCAGTATGGGTTTAGATTGAGTCATGGTTATTGAATTTGTCCAAGGTACAAAGGTGCTGTTTGCAGCAAAATGAAATAAGTGATAAAAAAAAATCCACAAAGAACAAAGGGACTGGAGAGTAATATTTGTCACACTCTCAACAGTCTTCCGTTTGGTATATGAAAGGAAAAAATAGTAAGGAACATGCTGCAAACTTGCAACAGTGAAGTGCCTGAAAAGAAAAATGTTTAATGAAAGTGAGCATAGTTTTTTCTCATCACTTCAAAAGTTTGGGTGGGGGTGGAACTGGAAAAAACTCACAAATACCAAAGCAACAAAAAAGGAAAAATGAGGGACAATGGAGGAGCCTTCAGAGTATCCATGTGGAAACCCTATGGATGTACTTGCTGTGTTTCCCTGGATGCAGTGCCTGGCTCTTGCCCTTGTTCAAGCCCATGTAATGAGCTTGGAGTCGTACTTCCAGGCACGAGGCTCCTGCCCACCTACTTGCGTGCACCTCTGAACCTTTTCTACTTCTTGACTTGCAAAGAAACATGGTTGTGTGAGTACTTAAGCATCTGAGGTTTGGTCTGTCTCTTTTGGCTCTTAGGAGTAGTTTTCCTTATCTGTCACCGGCCCCTGTGATGATAAATAGGTGATAGGCAAATAGGTGCTATAGTAAGGGGAGAAGGGTAAGAAGCTGCTTCCATGGTAAGGTTGCTGTGATGGGTTGAGGACATAAGTGCAGCAGGAATTGTAGGTAGAAATGCCTCATAGGAAATATTCCGTATAGTTACTTTATATGAGTACTCCAGGTTTCTGTGCACAGGCTGCCCTTAATTTGGCCCTTATATAGGTTATTAAATCTTTTATAAAGCACTTACGTCAGTAGAAAATGACAATATTGAAACAAATTGGGACGGAAACCAAACGAGACGTACTTGCAGAGAAACCCTTTGCCCTCTCTTCTTTAAATGGGGATGTAATCAACCTCTGCTGACCTTCACCACTCAATTTCCCAGCTGTTGCTTCTTTTCCAGGAGAAAGCAGCCATAGGTAGAAGACTCTTGGGCAGATGTGTGCCTTTGCTTTGTGTCTGTGTGAGTGTGGCACCTCTAGAGCGACCCATCAGGCTGCTGTCATCGCTGTGTGCCAGTGCTGCAATTCTGCAACACCAGCTTTTGTCTCAGCTGCTGCCTGGAGTCGGTAGAAATGAATAAACCTAATCAGGAAGGAGCAGGAGAAGGAAAATCCAGCTGCAGGGAGAAAAACTTTTTTCTCCCCGTGTCTCTCCTCTCCCAGGTGCAGTGCTGCCATCCCTCATTAGCGCGCGGGCTGCCCCCGTGCCGCGCTGCTCCCCAGCACCGTTGCCAAAGCTGCGGAATCAGATGCTCCGGCTGTGAATGGAAGAGAATAGTCCCTACTTTCCTCATAATTTACAAAGGGTTTGGTTCCACGGTCCAGGAACCACGGCTGAATCCTGATTGGATCAGTTCTTTCCGACTCTGTTGATTCTGATTTAT
Organism: Eulacestoma nigropectus; assembly: GCA_013397775.1. Taxonomy (NCBI): domain Eukaryota; kingdom Metazoa; phylum Chordata; class Aves; order Passeriformes; genus Eulacestoma; species Eulacestoma nigropectus. Next base: position 922,044 of record VZTE01000631.1, read on the forward strand.
TTCCCCTCTCCAGAATCCCCCACCAGCATTTGTGGTCATCAGGGGTGGGTTTATTCCTTCTCCTACAGCTCTGTAAATGCCATGACCCGAGGAGCGTTGTTGGTGAGGGAGGAAGCTTGTAGAGGAGAAAGCAGCGATAACCTTTAGGCATCACTCTGGACTGTGCAGAAACTGCATTACCTTGACAGATCTGCCCTTGACGGTGAGGAGACTCCTTCATTCGCCTTGATGCTCCCCTACTTCTGTATTTCCATTTTTCCCTGGGGGCTGCTGAGTCTGTCTGGTTCAGCACAGTCCTCCAGCACTTTGTGCCCAGACACATTTGCACCAAAGCAGTTGCAGAGGGTTTTCTGTTGTTGTTTTGGTGCAAGCTGTATGTACTTCATTTCAAAGGAAAGCTTTGATATTCAGATTGAACTAATGCAATTTTTTACTGATAGAAATTAAAGGCTAATCACTCATCTTCCAAAATAACTGTCTGTATCTTGGACTGCATCAGAGTAGCAGGAATATAAAACTAGTCCTGTTGTTATAGCATCACTTTTGTCAGTAAATCAGCAGTAACTGTATTTCTGTCTGGTCTATTATTTTTATTCCAATATTATAGATCTGAAGTTCTCTGCTCTTACTCCAGGGAAGCAAATAACAATTCTGCTACGCCATAACTTTTAGTTAAGTCTTTTCCTACTGAGCCATGACACTGTTGCTCACTGGTTAAATGTCTCCAATGAAATTAGTGTGAGAATGGTGGAAGAGCTGACAAAATTATAAATTTCTGTAACTGAAGATGAAACAACTGTTTCTTTTTCTTGGGTTTGCTCTGACAGGTTTTTATGGGGGTGTTACAAAGGGAATTTGTCTATGACCCTTCAGAGATTAAATTTGCCTTGATGGGTCTCAACTATACATTTATAATTAGTTCTTAGAAGGAATGAAGTTTCTAAGCAACTTGAGTATGAACAAGTTCAGTGTCTACTGGGTCTTTCCAAAAAGCATTTGGGGATTGTTTTTGTATGTAAGAACAGTACAGTGTAAAAAAAGAGAAAAAGATTCCCATCAGCCTCTCAGCCAGAGTAGATTCAAAAGTTAACAGCTCTCTCTGGAGTCTTGGGCTTTTCTTACTTCCCAGTAATTAAATTTTCCAGGTTCAAGTCAGATTTCAGGCTGTGTCTTGGATGATGAGAATCTACAAATACATTCCACTTACAAGAACTTCCTAAAAATCCTCAATGTAAATAAGAGATGCATTTGAAATTAACATTATGGCCTAGAATTCCTCTTTGTTGACTCTCATAATTTTTGCTGGCATTCTGTTACTTTGTTCAAGTAGGGGAGACAAGTCTGTACAAGGAGGCCAATGACCTCCCTTCAGCATAAGGACACCTGAGGGCTTGGCTGCTGTGCTGGGCTCTCAATTTGCTCTCCCAGTTACCATTTGAAGATGGGCTACATGACACTCACTCAAAAACTGTGACACAAAATTCCTTTTCTTCTACCTATTAGCAGTGCCTTTCTAGCAGAAATTTCTTATGAAATTAAGATTTAATTATTCTTGCAAAATGCAATGTAATACATTAGTTTTTATCATAGGAGGTATTATCACACTGTAAATAATTGAAGAAACCATAAATTAGAGCTGATGATCTAAATGAAGGAAGCACATTTTCTGATGATCTTTTTCTATGAGTTTCCTTGCTGAATGCTGCAAATTAGCAAGTAATTTGTAATGCTTATCCTGAACATTATGTGAATTAGTGAGAGTCCATTGTAATTAGATTTTTTTTAAAACCAATTAGCAAGTGAGAATGGTCTCATCGTTTATTTAGAATTACTCAGAAAAAAAAGGAGCATAATTTTATTTGTACTGTATTTTTTCAAGATTTTAATGCTTTCATTTCCTCCTAATAAAAGAAGTATCATGAGGGCACAGAGAAGAGGGATGATAAAATCTAAAATTACCTCCTTTCCTGCTAGATATGCAGGCTCCTATTTTCAAAGGTTTCTGAATCAGACCAGTGTGACAAACGCAGTAATCTATAGGGCAGGGAATTAATTCTGTTTTCTGCAGATGCAGTCTATAATGCCTTCACTTTGAGATCATTCTTTTTCTACCTGTCTTTGCACACATCATGCTAGAATATTTTTAAATTCAATTTTAACAGAGGTGGAACAACTTCTTCACTTCTTTTTCACATAGTAGTAAATGAATTGCAATAGAAACACAATTTCATGAGTTTTCACCCCAGTTCATATAAATCTCTGGTTTTGTTCTATTTTTCTATGAAGTGTCTTATGATAAGAGCCTTGTTTTCCTTTACTGTTGCCTCATGATGTCAAAGTGGAAAGGATTTGGCTGCTGTATATTCATGAATTGCTATAGGAGGTTGGATGAGGTACTTGGCAGAGATTCATGGAACAGCAGAGGTGTTGACTTCTTGGCTACTGCAGGAATAATATGGACACTACAGCAGTGTGCACAGCAGGGCTGCAGTCATCAGCACCGAGAAAAAGTATTTTTCTCAGTTCAGAGCAGGGGGGGTCAGTCCTTTCCTTCTGTCACATCACTGTGCACCAGCACGCCGGGTGATAATTGGAATTTCCGGGTGATGAAGGACTGGTGATCCATGGTGTGAAAGATGCGACCCGAGTTTGAGGTTCAGAGCAGTGAAGCTTTTCACGTGGTGCCTCTGTTTGCACTGGAAGGCCAAGACCAGCTGAGGGATCCAGTTATTCCTTTATGAGCCCCTCCGTGGATGAAAGTCTCGGCTGCACTGCAGCAAAAAAGCTTCTTTTTTTCTTTCCAGTCTGATCTTATTTCCCAAGATCCATGACGAGATGAAGTCCTAGGGATTTTTCATGCATTATTCAGCCGCAGAAGTATTCTCCTTTTCTCCTTTAAACAAGGTCTTTTGTTTCTTTTTCTATTTATCCTACGCAAAAGGAATGTTTTGTAGTTTAAGTGTAGTTGTGTGGTTTGTGTGTGCCCTCTTCTGCACTGCTTTGCGCCTGGTTCTTCTCCTCCTGGTTTTTTCACCATCTTCAACAAATCAGTGGAATAGTTCAGAACTGAGATGCCCAAGGATTTACAAGCAGTTTAGTTTATTGATGGGACCAAGCTTAGAAGAACTCAATTAACAACCAAAGCAAAGGAAGCATTTCTTGAGCAGACACCAGCAGGAGCGGAGAGAGCCTGGCTGTTCCTGGAAGCACTCAGGGCTTCCCTGGACCAAGTTCAGCCCCAGCCCAGAGCTCTGTGGCTGTGAAGCACAACTGCTGAAAGCAGTGATTTCAGTGGTGTGATTCAGGCACTGTAACTAACCTGCTAATTCTGACTACAAAAATCTAGAAACCAAAGACAAAAAGCTGTGGTAAAGCTTTTCTTCCCCAGTCAGAGTGTCTGTAAGAATAGGCATTAATTGACAACAGAGAAAATCACAGGAGGCTGCACAGAATTGTGGAATAGAGCAGGTGCATATAAAAAAAATTAACCTGTGCTAGAACAAATTGAAGCATGACTGCTGTAGCATTTATCACGTTTCACTGCAAGCTGACTTACTGACAGCTTCTTTGCTTGAGCTTCCTCTGATGGTGACACTTAACTGGCTGCCTCTGAACATTTCACACGTTTTTAATAGTTTTAATACTTTGTTTAGTTGGGTTTTTTAACAACTGAACTTTCCCTGTGGGCTATACAGATACTACTTTTCTTTTTCCGCTATACTTTGAAATGCTCATCAAGAATTCTCGGTAGTTTTGGCAGTGGCAGAGAAGTTTGCTGAGTACATCAGCCACAGTAATACCTGAAAGTCTTGCTCAAGTTTGGAAGGGAAGAACAGGTGGGCTTGAAGACAGATAGTTACGTGACATGTACAGTGTCTGGCAGAAAATTGCAATGATTTTCTGCTCTGATGTACACTTATGAATTGATATATCTTCTAGTTAACCAGCTGTGGACCACTTCTTGCTCTGCATAGAGGTAACATCTGGCTTAAATAAGAGGAGGGGAAAAAAAGGAACAAATTATCCATAAAGGAATATTTATGTCCTCCCATTTTCCAGAAGAGAAGCTTCCGTAGGTAGTTTAAATTGAATGGCAGGTACTTAAAAAGCTTCTTTCTGAAACATGAGTTTTAAAAATCTAAGCAAGGCATGAAAATTTTAAAGACAGGAAGAGTTTCAGCTCTGATTCTGAGCTCCAAATTACTCCTGTGTTTCTTCTGATTCTTAGAAGGAAAAAAACCAGCCCACCCCTTGATAACATCAGTAGGATGTGTGTCCCCCAGCACCTCTAAGCAAACCAAGAGAGTTCACATTATATTAATTTGCACGGTTTGCAAATATTTCTGAAGTAGCCTCTTGATTAGATTTCCCATTACTGAGTAACGGGATCTTTGCAGGGCCCTTAAGAAATGTGTTATTGAGAATAATACCTTAAATTATTTGCTTAGCCGATGAAGGGAACCAATGAGAGAATATGGACGCAATGGAAATATCACCTGGGCATATATGGGTAGGGATTTGTGTGTGAGAATGGAACTTCTCCATGCTTACTGCTCTCAAAAAGAGATTTATGTGTCTTGTCTCACATTGATAATAGTGGCAGCCTCTTCCTTCCTCTCAGCAGGAATAGCTATCAAAGATGAAAGTATCTTCATAGGCCAGCATGAACTGATTTCCTCAGCCCTGCACAGGATAATATTTTAATTAGGCAATTCCTTATGGTGGTGAGGAGCTTTTCAATTAACCATTTTTTAAAAGCGTTCTCACCTTCTCTAATTACAGTACTTTAATTTCTTAGTAAAGGAATAAATCTCAACAGACAGGCATTCATTCACCTGGATTTTTGTGTGCTAAAAAGTTGGTAGAAAATCCAGAAAGCAATATACAGTGGATGAAATATTAATGACCACTCTGTTTCTTATACAAGTTATTTGTGATTAGGAAAATGGGTGATGCAGAGTGTGATGTGGGGAATTTCTTGCTCTTCAGAAGACTAAAACATGAGATGTTTCCTATAATTAAAAAAATGCCTATTCCTTAGACCACCATGAGTTGTCTGTTCAAACCTTGAAGAATCAAACTGTTTCCTCATCAGTGGAATCAAACCTACGATGGAAGAAGTCAAAAAGTTTAGCTGAAGGTCCTTTCATCAGTTCTTTTATCAACATTTCTCACAGGAGTTATATGGGGGTTAGTAAGTCACTAAGAGATGCTACAGGTGTTGCCACGTTTCACACAGGCATTCAAGTGCTTGGACCATTACAGATGTTGTAGAGGACTATAAATGAATGAAAATGCTTATTTTATATCTAAACTGCTTTTGTTACTGTTTCTATGTAAATTATAGACAAATGAAAGTGCTTAGATTCTGTAGTGACTACTTTCTCACAAACCTATGAAACACATGTTTTATATGCTTTTTAAGTAGAATTTTAACTGCTCCTCTTCTGGTTCTGCCAAATGAAGTATTTCAGTTGTTTCTGCCTTCTGATATACATAGGAGCTTAATTACTCTTTTGAAACTCAGGAGAATTTCAGAGGAGATGAAATTAAAAGCAGGAATTCTTATCCCAGTGGTTAGTGGGCCTTTTAGTAGTAAAGAAACTGCCCACTGATGAGAAAAATCTCATCAAGCAGATTCAGAAACAATTGAGTAAGGCTTAGCTATTCTTCACGTAAGGAAAAAACCCTGGAGACATTCAGATGATTATTAGCTCACGGTTTTCCAAAGAGCCAGGATCTAACTCACACCGGCCATAACTAGAATCTAATTCTTTTCTTCTTTTTTTTAAGTTAAACCTTTAGTTGTCATAATTCTTTCTGAATGATATGAAATATAGTTTGTCTTTTTTAGAAGTTGTAATAGGGAGAGTGGGGACCTGGTAACAGGATACCCAAACTAAAGCTAGTTGGAAATGTTTAATGGAACAGCTTTTCCACTACAAAATAAAGCTTGAAGGGTGGAGATCAGGATTAAATATTAATTAGAATATGTTGACATTTGAGCAAGAAGTCTGATAAGGAAAAACCAGAAGTAATATAAATCAATTTTTTATTTTCTTGTTTTCATACATTCCTATCCCAGATTATATTTTAAATAATATAATATATAATTTGAACAGTATTGTTATTTTATAAAGTTTTTTCACTTTTGAAATATTTAAAGTTGGTAACAAATTATTTTATCAGAATTCTCATTCTGCAGGTAAATTCAAATTTTGATTTTATATTCCAATTCAAAATAAAACCAGATTTTGAAACGGCAGCTTTTCCTGCAGAAAGAAAATCTGTCTTTCTAAGCAGATGTACATTTGTCTTAATATAGTTTCAGCATCACAAAGATTTTCACTGCATTTGACTGACATTAATTGGAGAGGACAGGTGGTGGTGGCAGTGGGGAGGAAATCTCTGCAGCATTGTGTAGAATTGATAACAGGACATGCAGGACTAGAGCTGGTGAAAAATGCATAAATATCACTTATGCAAGAAATTGATTAGTTGAGATGAAAAAAGAGAAGAAGAACTGCAGTACAAATGTAAACTAACAGCAATAAGAAAGATACTTTCCTGCTGTCTCCATGAAGAGTCCCTAGAAGTTAACTCTTGTGCCCCCGTAATGGTGAGGTCACCCCCCGAGAGCTGTGTCCCGTTCCAGCTCCCTCACTTTGAGAAAGGTGAACCTCACCTTCACAGAGGTGTTGGAGCGAGTCCAGAGAAAGGCAATGAAGCTGGTGAAGGGTCTGGAGGGTAAATCCTGCGAGGAACAGCTGAGGGAGCTGGGGTAGTTTTTACTTTGAGGATCCACTGGTTTTGCCAAAGGAGAATGTGAACTACTGAGTTCCCAGGCTTGTAAACTGATGGGGTTGATGCAACAGAAACCACGTAGATACTGATAAAAAGCCATGGTAATTAACTTCCAAAACTTAATATTTATTACCAGAAATCAGATCATGTTATTGTTGGTGTTTAACTCTCATAAAACAAGACACAATTGAAAATATTCAAAATACTGAGATTTTTTTCATGCTATAAATATTTGTTTCTAGAGAACTAAAAAAATAAATAAGAGAATTATGTAAAGTTATATGAGGAACTGAAAAGTGCAGTGGCCTAGAAATAGAGAATGGTTGTTTGATGCCCCATGGCTTGGAAAACAACTGCTTTCTAAGCAGGAGACTCTGCTGTCCCTCCCATAATCACTGCCTTTCCTCCAGGCACTTGCTCAAAGTGAATCAGCTCGAGGATTAATACTTCTGCACAAGGCTTTTGACAAAGTGTGTGATATCAGACTGTATGAGCTCGAGCATTGCTGAGAAAGGGATTTTGCAGAGCAGCAATATTGTACCTTGGAGCACCTGTGTGGGGCACAGAAATACTTCAGACCCTTTGACAAACAGCTCTGGAAACAGAAGTGATGTCTCTGCCTGAAATACTGGAGAGGAGGGCAAAGAGAAAGGGTGAAACCAGTTTCCAGCAGTGAGTTCTCAGTTTTCTGAGCTTCTCCCACTTTCAGCGATGCTGCTGAGATTGAACTTGGTGTGTCTGTGGTTTCCAGCAAGAATAACAAAGCTGAATAGCCACTTGCTGGTGGTGATCTGGAGTGATTTGGGTTTGCTAGGGCCAGTTCCCAGTTGTGATGTGTGTAGGTGGAACATTTAAAAGACTCTGAGCCTACATCTTGTCCCTGTCGGCTCTTTTGGGGTGAGGCATGGCTAAACCCCATGGTGGAAGTGGTCTGTAGGAGCCTGGCTGTGGTGGGGAGAGACTTTCATTCCCCCAGGGATCCCTGCTGGAAAGGGCTACCCTGCAGCAAGCCCACAGTCAGACCCCTTAATTTTTTTGACTTTTGTTTGGCAGCTGGGTCAGGTTGAGGGCTCAGGCGCAAGCAAGGCAGGACGGAGCCCTACTGCAGCTATTTATCACCCCTGTTCAGAACCTGCAGCACTGAAGCAACATTATTACTGACTTATCTAGGGATTGTGTGGTTAGAACGCCTCCTTTTTCTGCACTGCAAATGAGAAGCTGATAGGAAAAAGAGAATGGTGCAATGGGCTTTCCAGAGCAGAACTGACAGACCGCTGTTCCTGCAGGGGTGCATCTCCCAGCGGCAGCTTCCTAGGGCATACGGAAGAGACGGTGATCCATCAGTGACTCACTGAACGCTTTTCACTTCATCATAGCAATTTATTAAAAAAAAAAAAAAGAGACAGAAAAGAAATAATACAATTTCCATGTCCTTATAAATGCAGTAGGAGCCTGTGATTAGAAACAAGAAGCTTAGCATGTGAAGGGTAAGAGCACGGCAGCAGTAGCAGCAGGTTAGATGTTATTGCTGTTATTGAACGGAACACCAGGGTGGCCACACTTTACAAGAGCTTTATTGGTTCTCTCTAGTAAAAATGAATCACACCTCTCTCCCTCAGCTCCTCATCTTTTTCCCCCTAAAGACTGATAGGAAAAAGGATGATTAAAAACCTCCAACATGAAGAAAGTTTGACTGTACACGTCAGTGCTGTGTACAGATGGATGATTCACCAGAATCCATCTCTGTGTTTTTACGCTGTTTTTTTGTTTGAAGTGTTAGCATGTCAGACTTTATAGAGAGTCCAGGTTTGAGCCTCTGCTAGTACCTGCTTTTATCAGGTAAAATGTTATGTGGTGGCACAGAAGGGATTCCTGCTGAAAAGTGCTCCCCTTTTCTAGTTTGATGGAAAAATAAAGAGAAATCTATGTGGAGTCTCCATTTCTGTGCTCTGAGGGATTCTTTCCATGGAGGTTTATACTGGGAACTTAAATGGCATCTAGAGGTGCTTCTCAATATTAGATACCATCCTTTTCAGCATTGGAGGGGGTGAACTAGACAATTTCCCAACTCTGAATCAATTTTGTGACTTTCCAGTCTCTGTTAAGCAGCTTTTAACTTTTGTTACCATTACAGTCTTGGGAGTTACAGGCAGCAGAAGGCTCAGCTATACACCATTCACCAGGCAAGAGGCTTCATGCCAGGGAGTACAGGGGCTGAAAGCCATTATTTATGAACCTGTATCCTAAAAGTACTTGTAGATGTAAAAATGGATGGGGCACCAACCTGCAAGCAGCAAAGAAAAATGGAGTTTATAGTTCTGTCACATGTGCATATAAATTGGAGTTTATCGTTGTTGCTACTTGCAACAAAACTGTACTAGTCAATGTTCAGCTGCAGCAACAGCACTTGCCAAAGCAAAGCCATCCTGTCTGTGACAGGAACACGTCTGTAGTGCCTGGCATCTGACAGTCTTGAAGCATTTTGCAGTACAAATGTTAATTAAGCTTTACAGCAGCTTGGTATGGTAGGTAAATGCCAGCAACAGAGATTTCAGCTAAGGCACAGGGCTCCCTCTCCTGTGGAAGGGTATCAGGGTGTGAGAGGGGGCATGTTGGGTGGGTAGCACAGTGTGTGGGGCCAGATTTGTGCTCAGGAGAATAAGTCTCCAATTGCTCCAACCCTTTTGTGCTAGAAAATTGGGACCTACGTCACAGCTGGGACCTCTTCTGTGGTTACAGCAGGAGAACTCAATACAGTAATAGAAATGTTCCACAGACTGGAGTAGCACAGTGGTCTGTCTGCCAGGGAATTATTTTGGATTTCCCCCCAAATGAGACTATAATTCAGCTTTTGATACGCATCACAGCTCCTCTTGTTCCCATGAAGCCCTTACTTGTCCTAGGAGAGTGACCCTGTACCTGGGCTGTGACACTGCGTTGTGCGGGCTGGCTCTGCACGGCTCTCCGAGAGCGGCCACGTGCCCTCTGCTCAGGTGCGAGCCTTCATTTCCTCCACACACTGCTGAATTGTTAGCAGCCTGTGTGCAGCCTGTCAGCCTTTCATGTTCTCCCTTCAGTGCTCTCAGTTTCCTGGCAGGAGAAGAAAATGCCCCTGGCTTGTAGCTGGAACCCTTTGCTGTCACATGTCCTTGCCAGAACCTCTCATCGGAAGGGCGAGTGCTGTGTCCGACAGCCCACCCCTGAGCCGTAGTCTGACATCCAAGGCTTGTGCTGAGTGTTATTCAGACCCATCTGACTCTTAAGTGTAAACACTGCAGAATTTCATGGCAAAAGGGTGGGAGGGAGGAGGAGGAGGAGGCAGACAAAGTGCCCAGTGCCCTACTTAGCAAACGCCTAAAGCCTGGCCTGCTGTGTTGCCTTGTCAGACTCTGCATGCTGCAGAACTGATTAAACAAAAACCCAATGTGTTGGGGCCAGAAATTGCCCGGTTCAATGTTAACATTGTGTAAACACTCTCCAACCGACTAAATTCTAGCAGATCCAGAAGTTGCCAGGAGCATTTTCATGCTTTCCCTCTCTGCTGAAGCTAAGCCTGCAGCTCCAGCTCCCTGGGTCTCCCTGGGACTCATTAGCATGGCACCGCCGTCGCTGCTGGCAAAGGCAGCCACGGGGGACAGTGTCACACGTGCAGAGAGTGGCAACCTTCACACAGGAGCAAAACAGTGAAACAAAACTGTGGTGGAGGGGAAGGATCATGCTTAATAATATGCAAATCAATGTAGCATCTCACAAAGATTTGATTTGTGTTTCGAGGCAGCTGCTAAAAATGTTGTTTTAACCCCTCTTGGGAGCGTAAATATATCCACTAGACACAGACTAGATGGAGGGTGATTACATTTTCTAATAACTTTAATTTTACAAGATAGAACATTTGAAAGCTGACATGTCTTTCATCCTTGGACTGAGTGTGTTGGGGAGATGCCCACGTAAGGGTAATTGCATCAGTGTTTATACAGCACAACCCTGCCAACCGCACAAAGAAATGCCCCACAGATTTGTCAGGACGTGAGGAAGTTTTGCTACACATAATGAAATGTGAAATGTCATTTTCGATGCACAAAGGACATGCTTTCTCCTTGGTTTTTATTGTTTCATCACAGGCAGCCCAATGCTCGGTGGTGCTACCTTGGCTCAATCATTACGTCTTCGGGCTGCGCATCCGCCTCGCTGAATCGAGCGCTTACGTACTAGCTCAGGAAAGCCAGCGGAGCCTACGTGTTTTCCCATTTATGAGGGCAAATTATTTGGGTCCTTTGCCTTCCTGTAATCAATTCCACACGTTGTTAAGCTTGTGTAACTCGGGTGGTTTTTTATTGCCTGTGCCTTGCAGAAAACAGCGCTAGACTTAATGCAGTTGTTTCCACGCGACACAGCTGTAAGAAAGAGCAATATTATGGCCCAGTGATGGTGAGAAGCAGAGAGGTGCCTCTGGAGGCAGAGACCTACACAAGGGCTGAGGCCCTGGAGCCAGGAAATGAATAAATGAGCAGCACACTGCTGTGCTAGCACTCGGGGAAGAGTTGTTTGTGTCCTGCTCTGCTAAGCTATTGTTCAGGAGATAGAAAATTGGTATTTCTGTGGCTCGGATCCATTTTGATTTGTTTTCCTGTATTCAAATCATCTGCCTCCAGCTGCTTTCTTGGGCTGAGTTTGACAGAGATGCACAAATTGTCTCATGGCTCATCATCTTCTAAAGAAGATCTGTAATTCTCCTCCCTTTAGTTTTTGTTTGGGGCATTTGTGGCAGCAATGGCACTGTGAGGGGCCAGGATTCCCTGCTCTGCAAACACAAAACCAAAAGGCAAAGGGCTCAGGGAGTGTCCAGGCTCTACTTTGTTTAGAGACACGTTGTTGACTGCAAGTACAAAGGTGTTGGTGGGCTTCATTGTACCTCGGGGCTGCCCTTGACAAAATTTTCTTAACAGTTAAAATGAGGCCCTGTTGAATCAGAAAAGGGCTGCCCAAAGGCCGTGCCATACTCAGGCAATGTTTGCATCAGTCAGCCAGGAGCCCATTTCATTTCGGCCATGCAGGTCTTGTCTCCTCCTCACACACCCGAGGGGTAGGGAGCAGTTGTGCCGAGCTGCAGGATTTGTGCTGCTCTTTGACTGACACTTGGTGCCTTCAGCATGTCTCCATCACAGGACGGAGGAAGGAAGGGACGGAAGGAGATTCTATCACCCTGAAAAAATCTACTGTTTCCTTGATATTTGCTCAAACATTTAATTATTCTTTATAACGGCGGTGCTGTTTTGAATTTATCTCATCTCATCAGATGAAGGATCATTTTATTAACAACTATTCCCCTTCTGCCTCTCCTTCTTCGAGGTCTCCATACATTCTAAATCAGGCAGCTCTTGGTCTCTGTTTCGGGCTCTAATTCTTACAAAACCAGGCATGTTCTCTTATCCTCTGGTTTGCACCTTTGCTGGTTTTCAATGTTATCTTTTAAAATTGAGGTACTGGGGGATTATAGAATATTCATCATCAGCCCCACAAGTGCTGCAAATGGAAATATATTTACCTTCCTATTTGTCACTTACTTGTTCATACATCTAAGGATCATTTTCTAGGTTGCAGTCCCTTATTCTGTAGCTGTGCCTAAGTACACTTTTTGTTCCTAGACACACAAGCACAAATCTAGCTTTAAATGAACCTGGTGAATATGAATGGATTTCACTGAGATATCAAGGTTTATTAAAAATTAAGAAGCTCTCATCTAACTCTGCTCCAGCTCCTCTGTGCAGACTTTCCTTAACTGGCTTAAAATGTTTATTCCTAAACCGTTAATATCCTCTTTAGTTACTCAAGGATTGGAAAACAATTTTCCTACTGCCCTTTTCAAATATGGAATAGAAGTATGTATTGAACATTTTACCTCTTCTGCATTTATTGAAATCTTTGCTGGCTCTGTAGATGCTGTGCTGCTGAAGTTCCTTTGCTCTATGTAAATTCTGTCCTTGGCCAGGCCCGAGATGACTTTTTCCTCTGTCATTTTTTAGTTTTCCTAATAAATATTTCATCTTTTCTAATATTGTTTACAGCAATTCTTATTGATTTCCTCCTTCTCAGACATTTTATATTGGCTTTTTGTTCCTAATTGCCTCCTTTACTTTTCGTCAAATGAGAATTTGCTTTTAGCCAAACTTGGCTGTTTTTTTTTTCATTGTGGTATTGTGCCTCTTGTCCACTCTAACCCTAACACCTAACTCAAACCCTTTTCCCCAAGAACTCCCCAGTCTCATCCTTTCTTCTTTTTCAGTCAGTTTTTGGGAATTTTATGTTCTTTAGTTTTTGGGCAACAGTTCTTTTGAGGCCTCAGCTATAAAATTGTGTATGTCACATTTACCCTTCTCCTTTCTCTTTTGTCCTCATTTTTTAATACCTTTTTTTTTTTGTCACTTTTGCACAGTATGATATTAAACTGCAATATCCAGATCAGCAACAGTCTTACCTATATGTTTGAATAGCATTTGGAAAATCATGTCCTATGTTTTTGTGGTCCAGAATCTTTGGACTGTTTTCTGTTCTATCCTTTTCTTAGTGCAGTGAAGTTGGACTATGAGGAATTTCGTTGCCAGTTTGTTGATTTCAGCCCTGAAGAAGTACCCACTCAGGTTCTTCGGGCCATAACTGTGGTTTTTTTTTCTACATATATCACTTGGAATAACAGAAGATATTCCTCCTTGTACAAACCTTGCTTGCATCCTTACTTTCCTACAGCTACACTGTTGAAAAATAGGATTTGGTGATAATCCTTTTTAGCAGACTGCACTGAACAAGGTTTCTTGACAGTAGGAATATACTTCTGCAATGGTAATTTTATAAGTGGAGGAGACTATCCCAGGGATAAAAGTTCTTGTTGGAGGGGCTGAGTTATGAGACCTGTTACTGTGAGATGTTGAGGGTTGGCATAAAACCAACATTTGCTTGTAGACCTGCACCCAAAGCCTGCACCAACTGCTATGAAATAATTTGCTCCGGTTGTGGCAGTCATTTTGGGTAATATCTGTCAGCCCAAGCTGCCAGAATGATCTTGTTCTTATTGCATGGCTGTCCAGCGAGCTATGCAGCAAGCTGTAAAGCTAGGCACTCACTGTTTAGCCAGAACACGGCACTTGAGTCTGCATTCCTGAGCAGGGCCTTACTGAGTCACCTTGCCTTGTCATAGCTGAATCACTGACACTTAACTGATGGAAACTTTTTTCTTGCACAACAGATGTCAGGCCTTGCACAGAGGTCTGGTGAGTGATCCTGGACTCCAGGACTAAGTGGGAAGGTTCTTCAAGTCAAACAAATCTACAAGAGACAACCCTACTTCCCCGTACTGCACCCAGTCATGCACCCTAAAGGGTGCCCTTTTGGCTGAGCATGGTTGCACTGAACACCACAATCAAAATTTCCTGCACCAGTCTCCCCAGAAGTATCTTTCTTGAAGAAATTCTCTGGGATTTGAGAGGGCATCATGATTTTTCATGTGTCAGAGGACATCTGGTAGCTCCCAAGATGTGAGTGAGGTCATTGTGCTGTGTTGCACGAGCCGTACACCTACCTAGAAGAGATCCTGAAGCACAACCAGGCTGTATCTGAGAGGCTGATGACAGCCAGCTCAGGCCTACAGAGCATTCACAATGTGGTTTTCAGTGCCTAGGAGAGCTCTGACTTTCACAGAAAATTTCTTGGAGCCCCAGACTTGATGAGTGTCCCTGACTAAGGTCTGCTGCCACTGAGCTTCTCCTCTCCCCCTTTCCTACTCCACAGCTGTAGCTGGAAAGGTGGAATCTGGCCCTAACTGTCCATGGTGATGTCGTGTTCTATTTGGCATTTGTGCAATATCTCTCCCTGCTTTTTTCCCTCCCTCAAAACACAAGTCCCTAGATATCTAAACACGTCCTACCAAGAGCACTCAGTGAGCACGGAGCAGATTGACTGCAAGCCCTTCTGACGCTGAATTCAGCTGACAATCAGCTCCTAATGCCAGCAGCTATTCCTGTTTTGTATCCTCTTCCTTCAATCTGATGCCGACAAGGTCAAGTTTAGAAACTTCTAACAAATGTTACTTTCTCATTAACAGACAGACTGTTGGGTGGCAGCTTCTGTGGTGTGTGTGCCAGTTGCCATTTTAATCAGCTCTGTTCTGCAAGCTTTGTTTGAAGAGCTGGTAACGCCAGAGTGGTGAGTGGCGTAAGCACCAGCGGGTGCCTCTGCACATGTTCAGCTCTTCATGGTTTTTGTAGGAATTCCTATCTGAATCCCATTTTCCATGTGACCCTGACTGTTCTCTGCTCTTTTGAGAAAGAAGGGATGAGGTGGCAGAGCAGGGGACATCAGGAAGGGAAGGCTACCTGGCTGGCTGGAGAGCACCATGAACAGGTTGCAACTGGTCCACAGAGCCGTGTTGTAACAGTGAAACTTCTTTGTGTGGAGGAGTCCTGGTTTCGGATTCCGTAATTCCCATTTTCCTATACTGCACCTTCAGCATCCTCCACTAATCCACTGTAAGGATGATTGAAGATTGCAAGGGACTCCAACTCAGCTGAGTACCTTAAAGGTGTGCATCCTGCACAGTAAGGAAAATAAACTCCCTAGTGCATTGGTTTTGGATAATAGGCTGAAGTAAGAGCCCTGCTTTATTGTGACCTGATCGATGTCTGTTCTCACTAATGATCACAGTGATCTCTAACCTAGCACTGCAGGCTTGGCTTTGGATATGCACCCATAGCAATTATTTAAGGGAATAAATCAAACGTATATATAAAAGATACAGGGTGATTTAAAATTATATTGTGAAGATATATATGGAGACTTACAGTTTTAATCAAACCCATTTTAGGTGTTTGGGAATATTTCCACTGCTGTCATAGAATCATAGTAGTTGGAAAAGATCTCTAAGATCACCCACTCCAACTGCCTTTGGTTTGGCTTCCTAATGATTTGTCTCTGTTACTGGAAGTTATCCAGAGGCTGTTTTCCCACGAGCAGTTCAGGGCTGTCAGGTTGGTGGATGCTCTGCTGGGGTGATGGTCCTGGAAGTGAACATCTGTTGGTGATGCAGGAAGGTGGGTGAGTTTGGTCTTTCAGTCTTGATGAGGGGCAGTCTGGGCTGTTTAAGGATGAGTGAGGGTGGAATGACTTTCCACAGACTGGAAAGAACATCTCCAGAACAATGTTCTTATCCAATATCCTTTGGAATTGATACCCACCATCTGCTGCAATGAAATGGCCTCTCATTAACGCTAATTGCACTTGCCTCTTACTTTCATATTAGATAATGAACATAGTTAAGTCTTGGAAAGCCTGCTCTCCCTTTTTGTGCTGTGACAGCATTAGATTGTTGTGATTTATACTCTTCATATAGGTAGTAATATGATTATTCAGTTAATCTATTATTCATTTCACTCATGATCTATTCTTTTCACATTCTTATTCTGTGAGTCAATTTCTCTCTCTGCTATTTTAATAGAGTAGCATTTTAAATTGTGAGAACACCGCATTAAACATGTATAAGATTTAATCTAATTTAAAATGCTTTCTTCTAGCAGGATATGCCTAATAAGCATAAAACTAATAATGTTCAAAATGCTACAGCACATTAACATGACACATTGTGAAGGATGCATTTTTCAAATAAAGCTAAGCACTAATTAATGAATATCTAAACCACTTTCTTATTCCTTATCCTGAAGCTGTATGATTGACATGGAAGAAGATCTTTTGACAGAACAGCATTGCATACAAACTGCCTTGAAGTTTACAAATATTTTTTCTTGCTGTCTGATAAGATATCTTTAAAGTAACACAAAATCAGATATCCCACAATATTAATGTTATATGGACACGGAAATACTTGGTAATCGTTGATCTGCACTGAGCTTAGTGCTGGATGTAGGTGTGTGACCCACTGGATGAAATGGATTTTATGTTTCCTCTCTGCATCTTTCTGCAGAGATCATGAGTCTGTTCCAGCCTGCAGTGGCACAGCCTGGCTGTCGCATTCTATGCTTGTGCTTTTAGAGACTTTTGTAAGAGTTTAATAACCTGGGCAATAATTATTTTTGCTTAAAAGTTGTTCTACAGAAAAATGAAGTTTTGGTTTGAATGTGGACTTGTCTGAAGCAAATTCAGTCTTCTACCTGCTTCTGCTGCCTGAGAACTGAGTAATTTTGTTTTATGTTAAATATTTTTGTTTCCTGCTTTGAAATCACGCTTCCTTTGAAAAGTTAGGTCAATGCACTCTTGTGAAAATATAAAACCTGCCCAGATGCAAAAAAATACATTTTAGTATCAGTCGAACAGATAAGTAAAACAGTATTGTCTATTTTGTTTATTTGTTTCACTGTTTTCATGATCCCATTTAATGCTCAGGTTTTGACCATGTGAAGACAGAGAAAACAGTAAACCCCTGATCCTACAGAAAAAAAGATGGTCAAACTCAGGGTTTATTTTGTCTGCCCTGGCTAACAGGAACCTGTTTTTCCTTTCTGGGCCAAGCATGGCAGAGGACAGGGAGGCAGCAGAGCCTGGTCCCACACTATGACACGGGATTGTGGCCAGGAGGCCCCACTGTGCAGATTTGGAAGCCTCCCCAGCTCTGCTGATTTAGACAGAGCCAGTGGCAGCCACTTTGTAACACCCAGAGGGAAAACTCCTATAATTAAGCACGTCTTTATGTCTCTGCAGTTCCTGAATCTCCTTTGTAAATCTCCTCTTCGTTATCGTTGTATTAGTTTAATTATAGAGTTTCAGCAGAGGCTGACATGCAAGAGGAGGGCAAATTGTGCATTCGGTTTCCGGGATTGCTCATTCCCAGCAGGTAACTCCAGGCACATATGGTGGGATTAGCCATTTGCTCACACTGCTGACCCTCTGCGTGTGCAGGATCCCAGCGGCTGCGAGCCGCTGCACTCCCACACTGTCACAAGGGTGAGTCTGAAGTGATGCAAAAGGAGACTTGGACAGGCAGATGATGATCGAGACAGCTCACTGCAAGCTCTGCCTCTAATGATGTAGACAAATGACTAATGCTGTAAGTTCCAGAACACAAACTCCAGAGATATCAGGAGTGCTAAAAAAAATACTTTCTGACAAAGAGGTCAGGAGGATATTGGTTCTGAGCGTGGCTTGGATTCAGCAGTGTTTTTCCTTAAGCATGGTTAAGTTCTTGTAAGGTCAGATCTTTGCTGAATATTTCTATTTATTATCTGTGTCTTGCTAGTTGCTATGTACTGCAGTTGTAGTCCAGGCTCTGTTGTGCTGGTGGTGTGTGAACATGAGAGAAAAATGAGAGTATATTTGAGGAATGTATTAGGAGTGTACTTAACCCTACATTATCTCTGCCCTGGAACTTCAAACTTCAGTGGGAAAATAACATTTCTGAGCCTTACAAAGCCAACATTTGAGTACGTATTTATGACATTTTTTTAAACTGGGGAGGTAGAATGCCCCTTCATAATTCCTTGTCCCAGGAGACACAGAAATTGAGTTACAGGGGTTTGAGAAACCCAGACTGTGGTGCTGGGACTTCAGTGATGCTTCCTGGTGTGCTGGAGACCGATGGGGAAACTGTGGTCATTCTTGCAGACACACAAAGTTAAAACAATCACCACTTTCATACTGGGAAGGAATTCTTCCTGTGTATTCCCCAAGTGTTAGGTGCTGCAGATCCTAATGCTGCCCACCCCACAGTTTCTCTAACCCTGCAATCCCTGTGAATTTAGGAAAAAAAAAAGCATTGGGTAGATGATTCAGCTTTCTCTGTCTGCAGGTAAAATGGCATAACTTGATCTTAGTCCTTCTGCTACCAGGACAATGATTCTATTTGCAATTACATCTGCACCTCTACAGCACCGGAAAGCAAGGTCGGTAGCAGATCTCCTCTGCCCTGTGCTCCTTGCAACACGTCCCAAAACCCACCCAGAAACTTCCAGCAGTGAAAAATGCTATTACAGCATTGACTGGTTTCACAAGATACTGCTCCATGGGTGACACCCTCCAGACAATTAAGAGAATTGGCTTTGGTATATAAAGCTCTTCCTGTTTAGGATCCTGGATGCCTGGGCACCGACTCATCTCAAGTTGACAGTTGGCGTCAATGACTATTTGAGAAACTTAGGCCTTGGGTACACAAAGATGCAGCACTTTTGTTTTTCATGTCTACTTCTCCTCACATCTATCCATCTTAACAGTGATGTTATTTCTGGCCTTCATTGTTTTGTTTCTGCTTTCAGCAAATAACATAAGAGAAAGGTCTGTGACAATTTTAGGAAGCTTTAGAGAAGGAGGTTATTGATGGCTGCTACTTCTTCCATGGGCACTTGGAGAAATCCTTGAAATGATGTTTGCTGGCTTCGTGAAACGAATTATTACTATGGTAACAGCTGCTGAAATGTTACAGGAAAGTTTATCTCTACTTTTCCTTTTTTTGCTTTTATGCTGACATGAAATCTTGTAGCCTTATTGCCAAGATGGCGGCATATTTGCTATGCAGTTCAAAAAAAGGGAAAGGAGCAACAAGCTTGTCAAAATCTTCATATTCAGGATCTGAGCAGCAGCAGAAATAAACACCCTCCTACCTAAATAAACTAAGAAATGGGGAAGAAGGATCTATGCACATCGACTGGAGGAATCTTATTTTAAATGCTAGTGATTTTTTAAATTAAAGTATTATTTCATACTGGATTGATATTGCAATTCTACAGCTATAGCTGTGCTTGAGTTACAAAATAAATTGCCTTTACAGTAGAATTTTCATCTTTCTCCCAGCAGGGCCAAATCTGCTGTTTGGTCTGTGGGTAAGCAGTAGAGAAAGAAGAGCTGAATGCTCTGCCTGCATATCCTGCGGCTGATTTGGCACAAAATGTCACATCCTCCTTGCTGGAATAAATGGCCCTAAATTATCAAAAGTCTAAATGTCTGCATGACCACACAAGACACAAGAAAGTAAGCTCTGGGTCTCTGAGTGTAGAAGTCTCAGTTTAGTTATCACAGTGGACACTAAAGGACATGAAGTGTGGGAGTTCAAAACAAAAGTTAATCAAAGTTTTTTGCAGCCCTTCTTAAGCGGGAAGAAAGGGTTTCCTCGCTCAGTTCTAGCATGTAAATGATGAGGACATTGAAGAGTCACCAGTGGTTGACAGTGGAGGTGGACACAAAGAAGTAAACAGGCTGTCCTCAACACCCAGATGTATTGTCCATCATGGACAGACACCCCAGCCCTGTTATCCTGTTGTAGGGGTGAAAGGAACCTTGCCAAGCCAGTTCATTTATCTGCTGAGAAGCAGAGTCCGCACTTGTGTACATCCTCTAGACTCAGGAAAATTCAGCACCAGCTCAATTATCAAAGTAGCTTGAGAAATATGGAGCTGTTTTTCCATAGGGGATTGGAGAAGATTTTTAATGAAGAAATGTACCCACTGTGCTGGGTACATTGCAAGCTCTGCACAGTGGTTTTCACTGCTCATTCTGAAAGAGAAGTTGAACCCAAGTCAAGGGCAGGAGCTCTTTATAGCACAGAGATTGCTGATGCTGGTGCTCATGACCAAAAGAAGGTGCCAGTCTCTTAGGACATTTGAATTCCTGTTCTCCAGGACACTTGAATTATTGTATTTTGTGCTGCAGGAAACAAACTCATGCATCTGAACGAGGTGGAATGTCACAGTCTCTGGGTTTTAAAACTCAAAGGTGGGGCCAGTCCAAATGTTGCAGGTGATACCAACCCAGGAACCTTTGTCCAGGTGTTACCAGCCTTGGACCCCCAGAGTTTGGGACCACGCGAAACCTTTTCAGTGCCTCTCCAGGCTGTGTATCACTTGCACAGCTGCTGTGGGAGTGTAAAGCCTGCCATGTGTAGCAGGATGTGTAATGACAGACAGTTCAACTTCTTTGCTCTCCTTATTTTTTACTGGTACTTTTGGATTAGGACAATGTCAGGAAAATGTTATTGAAGGCACAACAATCTCATGAGAACTGAGGGCAGCTCTAACCATAGTCAGTGTGAGCAGAGCTCTGCTGCTTAACCATGGACGTGGGGAAAACCCTGAAAAAAGCAAATGGTTTAAGGATCTAAACCCAGGTTTGAGACAGAGATTTATCATGGCAATGGGGAGAGAGGCAAACTGGAGTCTGCTCCCTGGAATTTCTCCTGGAGCGTTTCCTGGAGCGTTTGGGCAAGCTAATGCACAACTTCACATCTTGTGAAACTCAGCCTTGGCTTCAGTGGCGTGACCCTGACATGTTAAAAAGTTATTGAGGTGTTTTATCATTTAACTTCTCTCTGAAATCCAGGCAGACTCACTGTATATGCAAGTACCAGACAGGTAGAGGCCTTCATCTCAAGGAACGACTTCTGCTCTGTCCTTTCCAAAACCCTGTCTTTAGTGTGCTTTTTGAAGTTAAACCTTTTGTGATGGTTAAGGTGATAGGCTTTGTCCTAAGCCACAATCACTTAGAAATATTTGATTGTATACAACACCTAGCAAACATTGGGATATTACTGGCAGCTTTACTCCATTATTTGGGATCTTAGTCCTTCTGGAGCAGCACAGCACTTCAAGTAATTTTGCTTCATGTAGCAAAGGCTGCTCAGGGCTGTCTGGTTACTGCTAATTCAAGCAATGGATTGAGGAACTTTGTGCATGGAAAATGAAAAGCTACAAGTGGATCAGACAGTGAGAGGAGAGGTGGGTTTGTGTTTGCAAACACCCACTCAGCCCCAAAGCACTGGCACCAGAGACGTTTTCTGGCAAATCCTGAATCTTATCCCCTATAAATCTCTGGCAATTAGAAGCAACTCCACTGAATTGAATGGGATTATTCATGTAAATACAGATGAGATCATATTTATGCTTATGTTCAACCAGTCTTAGCAGGAATGGTTCCTGAACAAAACTAAGACTCAGGTTTGAATGCATTTTAACAATCCTTCCCATCACTCCTGCCCCTTTAAATCCAAAACAAAATATTGCATGGAGTGCTTTCATAAATAATTTACGTTCTGCCTGACATCAGTCAGGGAGGCATAAAGCTTTCTGTGTGTGCATGCTGCTTCCTGAGCTCAGCAGTAACTAGATCTGAATTTAAAACAAAAAATCTGAAGATTTTTGTTTTTCTATGAGGATGGAAGAGGTTCGGGGACTTTGAAAGAGTCAATTCAGGCCCCACCACATCAAACACTCTCTGTGGTGTTTGAAAAAGCACTGTTCATTCATCCTGACCCCACAGATGGGAGAGGAATGACGAGCGGAGAACTGGCCTTGTGGTTAAGGAACTGGGTGGAGCTCCTGGGATTTTGGCTCAAGCCTCTGCTCTGCTCTAGGTGATGTTGGCCAGACACAACGCACTCCTGTGCTGAGATTTCCAGGCTACTTCCAAACAAGCTGGGAAGCAGAATAGTTGCATTGATAGGTTGTGTTCAGGCAAAGGTACCTGCTGCCCATTGAGGTTTAGCTACCACAACAGGTGTGCCTTGTTTTCCCAAATGACCATGCAAAACTGCTGAATTTCCACCTTTCAGAGGGAGAGTAATTACTGGGCAAGTTGTGGAGTTGGGAGCTGTTTTTCCAGAAGTCTTTCATGACCTTTGGCAAAGCACTTAGGCAGAAATTTGGTGAAGTGTTAAAGCATTTCAGTCCTATTGAGGGCTTATCTCTGGTTCATTTCAGAGGGATTTAGAGCTCCCCTTTCTACTTAAGTACCTAAATCTTTTTGTGATCCATAAAAATCTTCAAGTTTCTCTTTGTAAAAAAAGGGAATCATAAAATATCTTTTCTCACGGGGTGTCTTGAGAAGAAATTAAAGATTGTGAAAAAACAAAAAAAAAATTCAGTATGAGGCTATGTAGATGTGATAGATAGAATGATCATGTATTCCCTTAAACAAATCCTGGAACACATGCTTGGCATGAGTGTTGTACAAGTGTTTCCATGCTGGCAAGAGCACCCAGCCCACAGTGCAC
Source organism: Eulacestoma nigropectus (assembly GCA_013397775.1). Lineage (NCBI taxonomy): Eukaryota > Metazoa > Chordata > Aves > Passeriformes > Eulacestoma > Eulacestoma nigropectus. The sequence continues at coordinate 944,821 of VZTE01000631.1, forward strand.
AAAGCTCATCCTATAATATACAGCAAACATCTGGAAAAATATTTCTTTCACTTAAAAAACCCAAAAAACTCTGCCTGTGGCGTGGCATCTGGAACATGCTTAACAAGCACCAGGAGCTCTTTATAATTCATCAAAAAGGCCACCCAGATAATGAGACAAGGTTCCTCGCTGCAGCTAAATATTTCTTGCCAATGCTGCTTCAAAACAAAAAGTACCAAGGCAGTGGGCGTGGGGAAGCCTTGCTCCAGTCCCGGGGTCTGGTGTGTCCCAGGAAGGAGCAGTGCCCAGAGCTGCACTCATGTCTGGGGGCACCACCTGTCCCCCACTCCAGGGATGCCCCAGCACAAAGCACCAAACCATAAACCTCTCCTGCCTGGCTCTGGCACAGAATTTGGGCTAAAGTGCCCAAGCTGAGGATAAATGAGCTTCAAAAAGCTGTCAGAGCTGTCTTGGGAGCTCTGCTGCTGCCCTCTGCCACCAACATGCTTTCAGCGGGGCTGGGGTGGGAGAGTTTTCTGGCTCTAGACAGACCCAGAAAATGTCATTGGAAGAGAGGGCAAGCTGGGTTTGGGCTTGTTTTGTTTCTAGATGACACTGTGGACAGGATTGAGCTGAGCCTGCCTGTGGCCCTGGGGAAAGAAAATGTCTGTGGGAAATGATTCTTTCGCTTGGCACCATTTCCAGTGGGAATCAGTAAGGATTTCAAAGATGTTCCCCCGATGTGCTAAAGCTTAGCTTAAAAAACCAGAGAGATGAAAGGGCAGCCTCCTCTGGCGTGCGGTGAGATGTGACAGGGAGAGCGGCTGCTGCTGCACTGAGCTGTAATGAGTTCCTGTAAGAAGAGTCACAAGCACTAAAAAGTCAAAGGAACAGGAATGCCTGTGTGCAGGGTGATTCCAGCAGTGCCACGGCTGCCTGTGCACATGGTGCCTTCAGTCCTGCTCCTTTGCATGGCTCTGTAATTCCATTGGGGCTTGGGTCTCTGAGGTGTCTGCAAAGAGAGCGAGAGAGGGAGAATTGCTGCACCACATTGGCTTGCTCTGCATTTTGGCCACCTTCCCCCACTGTTTGTTCGGTTTTTTCCTTTGTCTTTAAAGGTAAACTGGAGACACCTTGACACTGTGACAGAAGAGGAGAGAGAGGTGCCTGTACTCCACTGAAAAGCTGTTAGGTTATTTCCTAGTCTTACAGCTGTCTTTTCCAGTCTATGGCTGAAGCTGTAGTGCAGAGATAGAGGATTTTCCATCATGTTGTGTGAATCTGGGAGGGTTGTGAGGCTCTGTAATACTGAAAACTTTTAGAAGCACAATCTCTTCGTGGGGTTCTGGGTCTGTGTTCTCCCACCTGTATTGTGGCAAACTTGTCGGTGTAATATGTGTTTATATCAACGAGTCCATGGTTTCCTTCTTCTTTTTCTCCTTGTTATAAACGACCCAGATCCGATATAGAAATGAGTTATTAAAATTTATTGAGAACTCAATAAAAATTAGCAAAGCAAAAGGCAGGAGCGGTGGGGTGCCAGAGGCTCCCCCACGAAATGGCGGCCCTGCCTTTTATACCCGGTGGCTGCATCAGCCTAATGCATATTTATTTAGTGTTTTGCATAGCCACGCCCCCTTGTCACTCTTTTGGGAGCCCGCGCCTTTCCGTCGCTGAGGCGATCCGGGTCCTCGTTGCTTGGAGTCCTTACTCCTTTCATGGTGGCGTCTTCTCAGCCCGTCCCTTTGCAAACCCCGCAGAACTGACATACAGATCATACTGTGAAAAACGAGGTTCACTCTCCTGTTAAAATTTAAAAGTTTAATAAAAGAACAATAGAGGATAAAGACAATAAAGCAAAAATACAGCGCCGGGTGCCCTTGGCTCTCAGCCAAGAGCACACCTGCTATTTCGGAAACACCCTTTACATACTTTTAGCCTAATGCATATTCATAAACAATTATGCATATTCAAACTTTTCTCCAAACTAGTGTACATGTTCCAGGCACTGTTTAGCATGGCTCCTCCTTGGGTCCGCCTTTTTAGAGCACGCGCATTTCCTGGCTGTGGTTTTGGTCAGTTTTTGTTATCACCCCCAGCTTGGGCTCTGCTCTGTGGTTTCTGCAGATGGCGATTGCTGATAGCTGGCATGTCCGTAGCAGGGGTCCCCACCATACCTTCATTGAATGTTATCCAACCGAGCAGGCAGTTCCATTACCACAAGCATAACTGTATCAGCTATTTTACTGCTGTCTAAGTCTAGTTAACAGAAATAAAGACATTAGTTATTGTTACAAAAAAACTACATCTTTATAGCAAAGCTACTTTAACACTATACACATATAGCATCCATTTTAATATTTGCGAAAAGCCAATATCATAATATGTATTTCTCACAATACAGATCATACAAATCACCCGACACCCACAAAACCAACCCTTACAACCAAACCACCCCAACAACATTAAACCTTTTAACATATACTATTCTTTTGATAGCTCCATAGGATAATATCATAATATTCAACTTTATAACTCATAATATAACCCATAATACAATTCATAACCCATACAACATACGGCAACAGCCAACCCACAATAATTAACTTATAACACTCCTGTTTAGTTTCATGAATCTGTTAGAAATTAGTAAGGAAGACTAGGAAATCGGCCTGTCCCTCTGTCTATGGGATACAATGTCAAATGGAAGAGGGCACCAAAGGAGAAAACAGAACAGTGAGGACTATGAGGGGATGGAAGTGCTTCCACCTGCTCTACCTTCCCTGCATAAGCTCTGCATTTAATTGCAAACTGAAGAATGAGAGAAGCAACATTAGAGAGAGGCGTATGAATGATTTGCTAATGGTTGTAAGCAGAGATTTCCCTTTCTGCCTCAGTTTGGAGGATGCCTTATGGTCTCAATAACACTGACTGAGTGATGTGCACTTCTGCCTTGGGGATGATAAGTGGCTCTCAGTGATTAGGAATGGGACTGCCTTCATCTCTGGGGTAAGGAACCAAGCTAACTCTGCACATAGTGGGGATGTAGGAGTTATTGTGGCAATAACCTGTTGAGTCACTGTTTTTTATTGTACAATTATTTGTGTTCAGGTCTGATGCCTAAATAATGTGCAATACTGAAATGTTGCAAAAAATGAAATGAATGCAGAAAGCATTGCTCCACATGGCAGAACATCCCTGCTGAATAAAATCTATAGCTTTTTCCCTTAAGCTCTAGTTAATAAGGTTCAAAAAATGATGGCTGGACTCCTTAGGGGCTGACATCTGAGTGCAGTTCAGAGGAGTAGCCCGAAGTTCAGACTCCTCTCTGAAGCCTCTCATCCATTTGAATATCATAGGGTCTTCAAACCTGGGCTGAAACCCCTGTGAGGACACACTTCTCAGGTACCCCCTGGAGCACAGGAGTGCAAAGGCACACAGAACTCATGCCATTTCAAGCCTGAAAACAGATTTTTGTGATGTATTGGTAATAGGCAGAGATTTAGGGTGGAGTAGCATCTTAATGACTGGTTTCAAACAATGGAAAATCTCACCTTTGTTTAAAGTATGGAAGTGTGCAAGGCCTCTTAATAACAAATGAGGGAGGGCTTTGCAACCTGTCCCAATTTACTCAATGTTCATCTGGCATATTCCATATCTTGTCTAGAGTTAGACTGGTTACCATACCCCAGCCCAGTGTCAGCACCCTAACACAAAGACAAAACACACTCCCATGTTTGAACTGCTGGGATTTCTCTAGGAGCTCAAATAGCACAGGCACATCCTTCAGCACACAGACCCCCAGGGCCCAGTGCTTTTACATGGATTGAGAAACAGGCAGGACCCTCCTCCAGGGCAGCAACATCCACACTCCTTGGATGTGGTACACATATGCCTGCAAGACATGACCTGCTCACATACACATCTAGGCTGTGGCTCTCCACAAGGCAGCACCCGTAGGAGACATGGCAGGTTTCCATAACAGATCCAGTTTCAGTAGGAACCTTCTATTCTGAAGAGAAATACTCTTTTTTGTGTGTGAGGGAGAGCAAGTGAGTGAGCAAGCCACACAGAGCCTAGCAGCTCTGGATTTCTGGGTTGCATTCCTCAGCACAAGAGCTGGCAGCCTGTCAAAGACAGTGTTTAAGTATGCACATATATTTTTGCAAATTGGACACTTAGTGTTTTAGCAGAAACCTGGTACAAATGGGAGATGTTTCCAATCAAAATTCAACATGCTGCTGATCCAGCTCATCGCAGTATTTTGCCCTTGGGGAGGCAACATGTTGAAGTACCTGGATCCCATGAGATGACAGATAAAGGAACCGGGGTTAGGGACCATTACTTGTTGACTCATGTGCCTCTCAGGCTGCTGCAGTTCCTGTATCAGCCCTGCAGCTCACTGTTCAAAATACCAGCTTTATCCTCTTTCCCATCGCTGGTTTACCTTACTGACCTCCAATCTCCTGTCCTTGGAGTCCTTTGATATCACTGTGAGTTCTGAAAAATCTGGCTTTGTCTGAAACATTATTTAGACTGTTTAGAAACTGTGTGACTACAATTGTGTGACTGTGTGTCACATCTGTGAATGTTGTCTGGGGCTTTGAAAGAAAGTACATATGAAGTAGCGAGGAGGAAGTGTATGAAAATCCTTGACTTAGGTTTAAACAATGATGACTAAGGATTGTCTATGCAGGAGTTTCCTGTGCAGCGAGGTAGGTTTGGAAGTGCTTTACTTAGCTGCCATTTCCATCTGCACTGTCTGGATCTATCCCTCCCACAGGTTTCTGAGGTAGGAGGATAGCTGAGTTTTCCAGGGACAAGAGAGTGGCACCTGAGATGCTGTTAATGAAGAATTTGCACAGAGCGTACAGAAAACTGGAAATTCGTGTTCTTGCTTAGAGGTCTGTATTATTTATGGTATTGCTGAAAAATCTGTGTTCTTTTGAATATTATAACAGAGACTCAGAGAGTTTATCTGCAGTGCTTATGGAGTACAGAGACAGGTAGAACATGCTCCTTATCATATGTTTGGATGCACATATATGTTTACTGTGTGTCTGTAGAGCTTTGTATTCTAAGAGCATCTTTGCTGCTTGCCCTGAGTTACTGACAGATCTGCAGTGCTTCCAAATACCTGAGAATGCACAGCTAGCATGGTACTCTGACAAACATTTTTAATAATGTGTTATAAAAGTCTCCAAAAGGACAAAGAACTGCAAAGGTGCATTCAAAATAAATGAAATTCTGCAGTTCTGGGTTGTTTATTTCATAAAAGCCATCTTGATAAGCAGGAAAGTAGAAGGACAACTTTCCAAAGCAGAGATGGGGTTGTTCCTGGCAGGACCCCTCCTGCTTTGTTGGTTTTCAGGACTGCCCATGGCCTTACCTGCTCTCTGGGCGTCTGAAAATGTCCAGGCACTATTGACACAATTTTGTGACAAAAGATAGAAATGCTTTATTATGTGCACTTTCCTCCTAATCCACTAAAACAAAGCCCCTTTTTTGTTTTGTTTTCTTCTCAGATTGTCTGTGTGACGGTCATCTTTCAGGCTGTGACATTAAATGCTGTATTCAGGTATTAGAGAGAGGAGGATAATGCCAGTGGTAGCTATTGGTACTTCAGCTTTCAGAATGTTTTGAGGGTTTTCAGGCAAACTGAATTCAAGGTGTTGGAATGTGAGGACCCTTGTTTTCCTCCCTCCCCTCATGGTGTCTCTGATTCCTCCAGAGCACCAGAGCTCATCCTCCTTGAATCCATGGAGGGAAGGCGAGGTGTTGTTTCAGTGCACCTTCCTGGATCCTTGATGCACTCTTGAAGGCTCTTTGATTGCAGCGTTATTTCCTCTCAGAGCTGATGTGATTCCCTCTGTGCCACAATAAAACTTAACAATCTTTCTTTCCTTTCAAGAGAAAGGAAGCAATTTTAAAAAATATATAGCCACATATATCCCCAGCATTTCTAGGCTAAAAAATATATCACATTTAAAAAGTTGTGGCTTTGGCTCTGCAGGCTCTCTCACATCTGAACAATGCAGTGTCATGCTCCAAAACTTCATGACTTGTAAGATTCAGTGCTGGATTGGTAACTTATATGTTGTATTTTTTGAAATGTTGCAGTGTTGTATATCGTTGGAAAGAAAAAATTCCTATTTGTCCTCTGATATTGAGCACTGATTAGTAGCCATGTCAAAACTGAATTAGAAATATTTTAAATTGTGTCACTCACCAGCATATAAAAAGTATATTAGATTATCTTAGAATGTTTTTATGGCTCCATGTGAGTAATTCGACAGATGGTACAAAGGCACTTGGTTATAATGTTAAAGGAATGTAAAAAATTGTCTTGTTTAAAATAAGAAAGTAAATTCTCAGAAAATTCTACAACAGTTTCACAAGTGTGCCATGTGCCGCATAGATAAAGGAGTGAATGTGAATCCTTAATGCCATGCCTGCCTTAAAAACCCAAGTAAAATCTCTTGAAAGTAGTAATGTTGTCCCACATGTACACTGAGAAAACATTTGCATTCCATGATTCTGTATCTGTCTTGAAGATCAATGTGCATATGCAGGTACAGGCCGTGTTCGGAGAGTACATGAATTAGAGAAACATATCCAGCTGCTGTGAAATCAGACTAAATTTGCAGCACAAATTAGGTGGAAATTTTCCAGATTTGTATTTAAAACCAGCATACTCAAGAGCTTTGGAACTAAACAAGCCCCATCTGTTTTAAAAATTATACAGCACTATGAACCAGCCGCAGTATACATCAAAATTTGGGATGTTGTATAAGAAACAGCAATTTCTAGGGTAGAAAGAAGATTTCCAAAAAATGATTTACTATGTCTCTTCTTGAAGCAGTTGATTAAATGCACTCATTGCCTAAAAGAGTATACTAAGTTTTTCGTGTTAAATGTGAACTATTTCCTAGTCTGATTCTCTGATGGAAGTGTTCCATCACACCTAATGGCTGAGCTATATTAGCTGGTAAGTCCTGCTCAGCTAGGAGAGGGCTCTCTCTCGCACCAGCCAACCCACGGTTGGTGTTGAATGGGAATTTCCCATGATATGTGTATTTTCCACAGTCTGTGCGTCAGGTAACTGTTCTTCCTGGGACACACTTGTGGACACAAGGAGGAGAAGGTGTTCAGGAGCAGTCAGCACAGATTGAGGAAACAGGCCTGCCTGACCTGATTGCCTTTGGTGATGAACCAACAGCATTTGTGGTTGGGTGAGGAACTGCCCTGTCATTTACCTGGACTTCAGCAAGGCTTTCATCAGTCTCCTAGGTAGTTGCCTGTCTAGTGTGGGACGTTACATTCTGGATGGACAGAGATCTCAATAGATGGACAGAGAACTCAACCAGATGATTTAGCTCATTGATCCCAGGCACACTCATAGGCATATAACAAGTGCAGTACTCCAGCATCTGTCCTGGGACCTGTCTTGTTTGTGACCTTTACAGTGACCTGGAGGAGGGGATGGAGCGTGCTTTTGTCAAGTTTTCAGGTGACACCGATTTCTAGGTGCTATCTGTCTGTAGCTTGAGGGCAGACCAGCCATTCAGAGGGACCTTGAAAGGCCAGCAGGAGCCATACAAAATTCAATAAGGATCAATACAAGCTCTTCATCTGGGACGAAAAAGCCGTGTAACAGTAAAGGCTCCAAAAGGCAGAGCCAGACTCTTCACTGAAAGTGGTGGAAGGATCAGAGACAGCAGACATAAACTGTACAAGAGAGATTCATACTGAGTGTAAGGATAACTGTTTCCCCTAGGATGACTCTCAAGCTGTGGAGCAAGCTGCCAGAAGGGCTGTGAAGTTTCCATTCTTGGAAGCTTTTAAGACCTGACTGGACAAAGCTCTGAGCCACCTGGTCCGACCTCAGGCTGGCACTGCTTTGAGCAGCAGGTTGCACATGGAGATTTCCTGGGCTGCCCTCCAGCCTGAATTACCTTGTGTGATCCGCTGACAGTTTAACATTTTGGGATTGAATATGTTTTAGACTCGCAGCTGACCACAGGGGAGTCAGACCTACATATATTAGCCTGGGATTTGATATTTCAATTCTCCCAAAGAGTCTGGGATGTAACAGGAGATGCAGCTCTGTAAAACAACAAACTTGCAGTACATTTATTGACTGAGTGTAACAGACCTGCTCAGCTCTGTTTTCTTTCAAGTATCTCTGCTGGCTGAAACACTGGAATGTGTTACTGTGATAAACAGCAGAATAGTGGCCAGTCATCTGGGGTTTGCAGGGGGACATCTGTATGTTCCTTGTATCCAGGAGACACTGTATTGCCTGAATTACTGTAGTAGATTTGCTGTTCTAGGAAGAGGGAAGAAAACAGAAAAGTTGACTCGAAGCTCATGTAAACAATTAGTAGCAAGTAAACCAGGGTGTGAACTGAGAGCACATCAGCTAACGCCCTGAATTCCTCTGTGTGAAGCAGCTGACTTCACTCAGAAGGTGCAGTGAGGCCCTGGACAGACGCCCCTCTGCAGGTTCAGCTGAGCAGACAGAAGATGCTACAGATGCAGGTGTTCCTCAGTGCCCCTGTGCCAGAGGCTGCTGCCCCTTCCTCTTTGCTGGAAGAAGAGGTTTGCCCGAGCACGGACACCTTTGGTCAGGCAACATCAGCAGAGCCAGTACAAACTGGCCGTGCAGTGGGTGTGAGCTGGTCCCAGGGATTGCGGATGTGAATTAGGGAATGCTCCCGTGGGCTGCTCAATGTGGCAGATCCAGTGCACGGGCAGATGCCAGCAGCACCTTGCATGGAGGAGCATCTACCTGAAAAACGAGTGTGAGGAACAGATGAGCTATGAATTCGCACCCCTCTCGCTGTGCATTGGCTTTGTCGCTTCCAGAGGGTGATTAGGGTGCTGTGTCACTGACAGTGAACAATGGCACCCACCCACCTTTTCTGAAAACTCCCTGTTATGTTGTACACAGGCCTTGATTACCGTTGTCTTCCTCACTGACTCTCAGGAGTATGAATGTTTTACAGAAGCACAGATGTTACCCAGAAAATCCCAAAGTTGTAGAATTGCCTCATACTTCTAATGCTTTTAGCTTCGCTTTGATATTTCCCTGAAGGATGCAATGCCTTCTTACATCTCTTTCTGGACAGAAAGTCCCTTTGTAATGTCCTTATACTGCAGAATTTTGTTTCTTTTTTTTTTAAATTTTTATTTAAAAGCTTGCTTTGGGAGTTGTTTCACCTTCCATGACAGTCAGTCCCCAGGAATTATTTTGCTTTTACATAATGTGCACATCTGTGTTCTGTCTGTAGTGTGAAAACCTGGCTGTAAATATGAATGCTGGCTGTAAATAACAACCATATATCCACTGCTTTCCTATTGCCCCTGTGACCCTCCCCATAGTCATTGGCAATTCATTGTCTTGTAAAAACTCCTAATGAGCAGTGTGCAAGGGGTGAATTCCTGCTGGTTTAGTGTGGCTGTTAAGTGTCCTCATTGTCCCTTATGTCTTGAAAAGTTCTGGACTCTAGAGGACAGTTTCAGTTCACCTGTCACCGAACTGTGACCACCTCTGCAATGGGCATGTCAGGTATTGAACAGGCTCCATTTGATCAAAAATAAGCTCTAAGGGTAGAATCTGTTGATGACTATTTGTGGCAGACATTTGCCTGTCCTGCAATGACATGGGAGAACAGCTCCTTAAATCACAGGACTGTCAGCAGCTGCAAACATCTGTGGATGTGGGATCTGTAATCTCTCCTCTCAGACCTTGACATTGCTGTTTAATCTCTGCTATTTGTGACTACGGTTTAATTTTTATTTTATTTTTTTCTAGGATTCACATAAAATCCACTGCAGGAAGAAATCAGTGCACATTTCTCATTTGAATGGCAGTAGGTATGGCAAGAATATATATATATATGCCTGTATGTGTGTATCTACACACACACACACACACACACATATATATACGTGTGTGTAAATAAAACCACAGGGAGCTCTAATGCAAACATTACCCCGTGCTGTGAAGCTAAATGGAGACAACAGATATGGGGGCATGGGATGAAGCTGTTGAGTTTTCAGGTGGTACAATAACAAAGAGTAGATGTGCCTTGGTGTCCTGGTGGTGACACCCATGAGAGCCCAACACATGCCTCAAGGACAACACACCCAGAGAGGTGTAATCATTCCCTATTAAAGCGCTCATTGTTTTGGAACCGAGGACTTCCTTTACTGATCAAAGAGCTGCCTTTGATTAATCAGTTTTGAAATGAATGTATTTCTAAGTTCTTATTTTTCGCTTTTCTTAGGGGAAATATTTCAAAAGCCTTTTGATCTTTGGTGATAGGCATTTAGTAAAAGGCAGGTATGCTTTTACAAAAAGAACCCTGGAAGTCTTGTTGTAAAGGGTAACGTGTATCAGAAAACATTCAGATCATGTTCAGCAGGTCTATTGGCTTCAGCAGGCCCCTGCCCACTCACAGTTGCTCTTGTGCTCATTCTTTTACAGGATCAACGGTTTTAAAAGGTAAAATCAGGCTGCTGGTCTGTGAAAAAAAAAAAAAGGGCAATATCTACTGCAAAGGTCAGAAGATATTAATGTGGCATCTTACACTAACAGAGTACAGGCAGCACAAATCTCTACAAATAGGCATCCTGCTGGTAACCAATTGAAATGTAGGAGGTAGTTAATGTCTTTCAATTGTAAGTGTCATTTGATCCCCAGGGAGACATTTAATGGATGGTATTTTCCTACTGAGAGTCCTGTCTTTTCTTTCTGTACTTCATTAGTAATAGTTCAGGGTCCTCATGTTCATAAAAAATGTATGCACTGCTTACCTGATTTTTCACATTTCACACACCGTATTAGGAAAATTGATGTTGTTCCTACAGAATTAAATAGAATACTTTACTTTTAATTATATGGTGTCTTCCTGTCTGCAAGCAGGTTTTCCCCACTGCTTATTACCAAGCCAAAGAGAAGGAAAGAATAGAATAGAAAGGATAACAGTACCGAAATAAAATAATGGCTGTTTGCAAATCCACTTGCTGTGAAATTTTCCCCCCTCCCCATCCAAGCTGTGTGGTCCAGATTGGTCTTGGGGATCCTTCAGAATGCAGGTCCTAGCTGAGGTATCTATGGGAAACGGGTGCCTCACTCCTTCTGTGGAGGTGGACCTGTGATATGAAACACTCATTTACCGAGTATGAATAATTTTATCCGTAAGTGGAATCTTGCAGTTGTTTGACAGGGTAGAGCATTAATACACTACTGCTGTTAGAGGGGAAAAAAAAAATCACTCAAAAACCTCAAAATTCCACAAGTAGAGCTCCCTGGAGTAATTTCAGATTCAAAACTCAAGCTGTTTCCCTCCAAGTGTTTCCCTGGTGGCTCAGGGAGACTACACTGACCCATCTCTCTTCCCCAGGATCAGGGGCTGGCATTCATTTTCTGATACCATCTTGGGTGACTGCTCTCATGTTTTCTCACAATGTTTTAACTCAAACTTACTTTCTGGTAATCTTTATGAACTCCCCAGTAAGCAGATAGTTTAGTAACAGAAAGACCTTACTTTAACGGTCTGACTAAATACAAAAACCCACTCTAACGTGCAAATATAGAGCCTCCCAGGAACTGTTCTGTGTTGATGAGGTTCAGTCCATAAATGCATCTCTCTCTGCCTTTGTGGCTGCAGTATTCCTGCATGGGGCACTTGCCTGGGATGGGAGAGAACAGGCCATGCTGTCTGTTGTAAACCAGTCCCCTGTAACCCATGAAAATATTCTGGATTCATTGCAAGTGAATTCACTGAGAGCGGAAAAAATCTGATAGTGGCTAAGAAGTGCTTTTGTGCATTAGACTTGAGCTCTGCAGGTGCAGGAGCTCGCTGCACCACCACCAAGGAGCTATTCCTCCTGTGTTGGTACTTACACACGTGTTTGAGTGCTCTGCTGAAGCAGAATCAAGCGAGCAGTTTCAATATTGACTTGTTTTTGTAAAGTTGAGCATGTTGTGTTTTGTTACATAGCTTGCGGTGGTGAGAGAAATCCATTAAACTTGAAGTTAATTAGTATGGGAAGACAGTAATTTATCGAGATTGCCTGGATGGAAGTAAGGGCATTGCTGTTTAATTAGCAAGTGCATTTGGATTTTTAGATTATTTTTTCCTTTTTGATTTTATTCAAAATATTGTAAGTGCTTTGCATATAATGAAAGAAGAACAGATTAGGGACAGGCGACTAAAAAGACATTAAAAACCTATGACATAATATTAATTTTTTTGCTATGAAGTGCATGCTTTTGATCAGATAAGAGAACTTTTATTGCTGTGGTCTATTCTCATTTTGTATCTTAATTATGCCCGAAAAGATTCTTTAAATGACAAAGTCCTAATTTAAATTACCACAAAAGACGAATCTTACAGGTTTATTAAACCAGAATGTGCCTGTTCGTTGCTTCTTCTGCTTCCCTGTTTCTGAGACCTTCCACTGAAGCCATGGGCACCTTCAGCTGGTTTCCAGAAATGTTTACACTCAGCTATGTTTTATACTGTGGGCTGCTTTCTTTGTTTTCCTTAATTTAAGATAAGTCATTGTAGATTGCAACTTTGCTAACATCACTACTTCTCCAAATTAACAGGTGACAGGACAAGAGGAAATGGTCTCAAGTTGCACCAGATGAGGTTTTGATTGGATATTAGGGAAAATTTCTTCACCAAAATGTTGTCAATCACTGGAACAGGCTGCCCAGGGAGACAGTGGAGTCACCATCCCTGGAGGGATTTAAAAGATGTGTGAATGTGGCTTTTGGGGATGTGGTTCACTGGTGGCCTTGGAGGTGCTGGGGGAACAGTTGGACACGATGATCTTGTTTCCAAAGTAAGTGGTTCTATAATTCACAGCTACTCTCCTCCGTGGAGAGTGAAGCTGCTGCTGCTCACAGGATGGGCCTTGTCCCTCCAGTTCCTAATCCTGCAGCGTGTCCAAGTAAGGGACAGTGGGATGGGGCACTGTCATGCCAAGTGCACTGAATAAAGTAGAGAAAATTGTCTCTGAGGAGCGCACAACATGCTCAGTCATTCCATCCATGGCCTCCCAGCGAGGGACACAAGACTTGCCCTGTACAGGACGGCATTTCGGCACGGTGATGACCGCGACCTTCGGCGCCGTGATGACTCCGAGCGTGGTGTCACGACTACTCGGGGCGACACCAGATCCGGGGCCGTGGCGCTGTTTTGCGGGGACGCGGCCGTCCCTCGGCCCGGCCCGTCCCGTCCCGTCCCGTCCCGTCCCGTCCCTTCGGCGCGGGGCTGGCGCGGCCATGGCGCTGGGGGCGGCTGAGGGACATCTCCGCGCGGCGGGCGCCCCCTGCCGGCCGCCTGTGCCCCGCGGGGCCCGGCCTGGGCTCCGCGGGCCGCAGGAAACCCCCGAGACCGCCGGGGGAGATAAACCTCTAACACCTCCTTTTTAAACCCTCCGGGACAGACTGAACCTCTAACACCTCCTTTTTAAACCCTCCGGGACAGACTGAGCCTCTAACACCTCCTTTTTAAACCCTCCGGGACAGACTGAACCTCTAACACCGCCTTTTTAAACCCTCCGGGACAGACTGAGCCTCTAACACCGCCTTTTAGCGCTAGCGAGTAAGGTGTTACTTTGTTCTTGCTCAAGAAATATGTGTCTGTGTGGCCGACAAAATTTTCCTCCTTCTACACAAGACGCTGATGTAAAACTTCTTCACCTGTTTATATGTTTTTAGCAAACAAAGAAATTAGTACTCACTGTTTCTAAATTACACAATTCTTTCATTAATTAGTATCCTGTCCTCTCTTGGTTATGGATTTCTTGCTATTCCTGCTAATTTGTATTTTTAATCTTTTTAGTATCTTTTTTCCTCTGGCAGGGACTTTCCAACACTCATATACTGAGTTTGCTTCTTCTTTACCTTCTAGTTCCTAAAAAGCATCTTTGTAGTCCATAAATTCTTCACTTCTTGTGTCCAATTTCAACAATACATCACTCTCTCCCAGGCCTTACTCATTGAAGCATGTCAAAGTTAGCTTAGCAAAACTTAATGTTTGTGTAATTTTCCCAAGCTGTATTCCCACAATACCTGCTCACACTAAATTTTGCTAAATGCTGGCTAAAAGTGATTTAAGATTAACACGTTGTTTATAATTAATATACTGGTTATGATTAAATAAAACCAATTAATTAAAATTAATTAAACTCATTAATTTAAAAAAATTAGAAAAGTTATATAATTTCCAGTAGAAGGACAAGGATTTGGTAGCTGGTCATAATCTTTTTAATCTCGAATTTTATGCAGGTATTTGCAGCTGCCTCTGCACGAGCAAACTCCATATCTCTACATGGCTCCCTTCTGCCTCCTGTGACCAGTGGTAATATCACTTCCCTGCCACCCAAGGCTGCTGTGAGTAAATGCATTAGAAAGTTATTTGGCTGGGGTAGTCTTTCCCTAATGCTCTAGTGTGATTTGCTCCTGCAGTTGTGACAGTTGTGCAACTGCAGTGTTTTATAAAACACCCAGATAGAGGGAGGGGATTCTGCCCCTGCCCTGCTCAGGGACCCCACCTGCAGAGCTGCTTCCAGCTCTGGGGGCCCAGCACAGGAAGGACGTGGAGCTGTTGGATGAGTCCAGAGGAGATCACCAAGGTGATCAGAGGAATGGAACAACTCTGCTATGAGGAAAGGCTGGGAGAGTTGGGATTGGAAAAAGGAAGGCTTTGGAGTGACCTGATTCCCTTACCTGAAGGGAGATGACAAGAAAGGTGGAGAGAGACTTTTTACAAGAACATGTAGTGACAGGACAAGGTGACATGACTTCAAATGGACAGAGAGGAGGTTTAATTTAGATACCAGAAAAAAATTGTTTACTGTGAGGGTGTTAATGCCCTGTCACAGGATGCCCCATCCCTGCAAGTGTTCAAGGCCAGGTTGGATGGGACTTGAAGCAACCTGGTCTAGTGAAAGGTGTCCCTGCCCATGGCAGGAGGGTGGAAGGAAATGATCTGTAAGGTCCCTTCCAACCCAGGCCATTCTATGATTTTATGGTTCTATGATCAGCTGCATCTGCTCTCTTTGTGCACTCTGCTGTAGGAATTACAGATGCTGGCAATGAGTATACCTAGCTCTGAAAGGAGTTGCTGGGACTTCTGTGTTCCCCTCTTTAGTGGCTGCAATTTAAAAATCCACATTCATAGTGCACGGTGTGCTGTCAAAGCTGAGATCTGCAGGATCTGAAGAATTTCGTGACAGCTGCAGGATGGCATTTCAGTTTCCATGGAAACTGGCACAAAAATCAAGGTGAAGTGTTGGCTGATTATCTAATAATAAAGCTGAGCATTTAAATATGAAGTTCTTCACCTTCCTTTTGCTGAGACAACTTCCATTCCTACAGCACCCAGCAAACGCAATTGAGGCCTTGTGTCTTCAGACTGTGGCCACAGCTTGGGCTGTGTAATCTCATTTCCGGAGATGAAAGACAAAATTCAGCCTTGACCCATTCAGCCACGGAGCCTTATGCTCTGCTTTTAAGATAAAAGGCCGATTCGTCCACACAATTGCTGCCCAAACCAACACCATTGTTCATATGACAAATTACAGAGTAACAGAAGTTCTTTTGCTTTACTGTGTGTTTTTCTACTATGCATTTCCAGAACCTTTTTGTGCTCAAATGCATTTCCTTGTAAGTAATTCTCATTGCACACGCTTTTTATCTGCCCACACTCTTGCTTATCACCTGAGTTTAATGGTTCTTTGGCTTTGCACTCACTGGACTCTTGTTTTGAATCAGTGAGTTTGATCGTTTTGCTGAACATTCCTTTTTTCAGGTCATTGATTTCTAAGGTTAACAAAATGAATCCTCCTGCTGATCCTCGCTACGTCCCACTAATCTCATTGCTATATCCTGAACTGCTCAATTACCTTTTGTCTTCAATTTCAGATGCATTTGTCAAACCCACAGATCAGTCCTTTGTGCAGGAAGCAGTTTCATACTGGATTCAAGAACACATTTGTGTGAATATTTCTCATACTTATATCTCAATTTGCTAAGGCTGTTTAAATTTTCTTGGTTAATTTGCTTCTTGACATACCCTTTTAAGTGTACTTTCTCCACTGCTTATTTTTTGCCAGAGATGTCTTTCTTTCTAACCCCTGTTCTTTTCTGTTCTTGAAGTGGTGTCTTCCAGTATTTGATAGTGTTGACTTTCTACTTTGCAGCACTTTATCTTTTCTACCCTCCTGAATCATTTGACTCCTTTGCCATCCTTTGTTCACTCTAGACAGAGAGTAAGAGCCAATATTCTTCTGAAGGACATTTGCTCTCTTTTCTCAACAGGAAACTGGGGATTTTCTTAGGCCTGTCTTTTGTATCTCTAACTCCATGTCCCACTTTTCTTGACGGGGGTTGATACCTGCTTTGCCAGGTTTGGCATGATCACTTGTATCTTGGCTCGGACGTTTTGAGGAGAACACAAAGGCAAAACCCCAAAGCAGTGAAGTCCATGGCCTAACATCCCATGATATGCTTTGGATCACCTGGGTATTAATTCAAAAGGGGGCCAAGCATAAGTCTTACTCCTTTGATATGATCTGTTTCAAACCCAAACGATCCCAGTTTCATGTGTCTATAACTGGGTCTGCTTTCACAGATATTGTCTTTGCTAGGAGTGCAGTATGGAGAAGAAAGGGCTTTTTACACGTTCATTAGCATGTCAAGGGGTTGTTTTTCAGTGTATTACAACAGCAAGGGCCACATGTCTTTCACAAATGTAATAAAAGAAGCCCAGACTAAATTCTGACTGCAGAAACCCCTGAGCAGTCTGTCTAGGGCTCTGTCACTCTGAGCTGCATTTTGCATATCAGAAATCTCTTCTTTCCAGTGCCCAAAGACCATGTAGCCATTTACAAACCACACTGACATCCCAGCACAAGTCACTGCCTTTGGCAGTGGTTCAGAGAGCTGGGATCTCAGGAATAAACAATAAAACTGAAGCTCTCAGGCACTGTAGCTTCTTTGCTAAAGAGAGGCACATTCTTAACAGTAACTGAATATGGCTGAAGATAAGAGTTTGATACCAGAGAAAGAATGCAAAGGACACCACTCCTAATTGACAAGCTTGCTTAGAAGTACTGTTTCTCTTTGGAAGAAAAGGCAAAAGAAGTTCTACTTTGGAAGGTACCTTTGACAAAAACTTGGTTTTCTGGGATCTGTTATCTTAGATGATCCTATTCTATTTTAAATGTATCGAGTTAATTAAGGGTCATGTAATTTCTTTCACAGAAGAACTAAAGCTCTGGGCTCCTCTGCAGAAACAGAGTTGAACATGTGAGATGAGTGCCCCAAAAACCTCATGGTAAGCCCCCTCACATTCAGACAATTACCTTCTAATCATTAGAGAAACTATGAAAGACCCCAAGCCCACAATAACAATACACTTTAAGCAGAGGTAGAGAGGGTGTGTCACATTTAAAAAAAGAAGTGGACACAAAGGCACTTCTGTTTAAAAGCCTCCAGGGTACTCTGAAATGCCAGCGGGCAAAGCCTGGCTGAGCCGGAAGCTGACAGTAGATGATAGCCTACAACAGACATGGAATTTACACAGCCTTGAACATTCATTAGGAATTGAAATTGAATATGTTTTGCTGAGTAACTTTGAGCTACTGGTTGTTGCATTTTTTGGAAGAGGGCTTTTGATGACTAGTTGGGGAGCAACATGAGAAAAAAAAGAAGAATGAATAGCCTAAAAAAAAAAAAAGCTACTTATACAGATTAGAGTGGTGTTCTATCTTAGAAAGTGGTGGACATGTGGAGGTTTCTGCAGGACCAAACTACTGCTAGCAGGTGAGTAGGTCACCACCACTGCAGTCTGACAGAACTCCATTAGCTTAAAAAGGGGTCTTTTAAGACAGGAAAAAGGACAACATAATTAGGTAGTCTGCTTCATTGGAAACACCTCCTCTGTTTTCAACCTGGACACATCAGTTCCTTGATAGAAGAAATACACATTCAACAGCGTTTTGGGTGGCTTCCGTTTCCAGTAATATTGTTGTACATAGGAAAGGAGGTATGTTTGTCTTAGGCATTTTCTTCTTTGAAACAGACAGCAGAAGGAACAGAGAAATTACAAGAGGTAGTGAATTTAGCAAACCTGCACATAAAACAATCTTTCATAAGAATAAAATGGTGCATTCACAGCTGTAAATGTACACACCTGTATAAGTTTAAAATACAAAGCTGTTTTTACTGTGTTTCTTGTTCTTTTTAAGTTCAGAGAACGAAGTACTCAAGTGCTGGACTTAAAGTGGTGAACACCATTGCATTGGCAAAACCAAACCATTCATGCAGCACCAGGCTTTTAACTTATCCTAAGTGAGAAAGTTAGACAGCTAGTGCAACCAAAGTGCAATTGTGTTCTTCACAGTGTGTACATTTTGACTGGCTTGTAAAGTGAATGTAGAAGTTCATGACTCTCCCAGGCAGCTTCTTTTGATGGTTGAAGAAAACATGATCTGCAACATACTAGGCCACAGCCTGACTTGGAATGATTAGACCGATGTTCATCAGACAGTGGAGAAAAGTCAAAGTCAGCTACCTGGAAGAGGAACATCAAAAAGATCATTTTTAGTTCAGTTCCCGCTGGCCCAAGTCCAGCAAGAATACATCGGGCTACAAATGGCACTTGGTCCTCAGCCATTTTCAGTCAGTCACTAACTTCAAATAGACTTCTGATTTATACCTGCTGTGCACATGGCTTATAGACAGTGTCTCTAGAGGTATATAATTTATATTATGGCACAGTGTAAAGGGTATTGGGTACTTTCCAAAGTACCATGAAAGCTACTTTTGATTTAAGAACTCATGCTTATTGCAGACACCTTTTGGAGCAAGTGAAAGGTATACTAGAGATGGAAGGGAGGTGGGGAGAGGAAGGCCACATACGAGGGGTAGGTAACAATTTAGGGCTGCTTTAGGTAACATACCCCTTCTTTTTTATTATCCTGTATCCTCTCACACTATCTCCTTCTTTCTTTCGTGTAACTACTCTGAGGCAGATCCTCTGGAAGGGATACTTCAATGCAAGCATCTGCTTGGGAATATTAACAAACTGCCCATTATTATTCTGGCAATTTAGAGTTCTCTGCAACCAGCCAGAAGCATGTCTGTTGCTTCATTTGCCTACACTGCTTGGATTTTTGGTGGAACAGATCACACATACCAGGGAAATGCTTCCTCCCACTCTGTTTGTCTGGGGATTACAGAACCTTTCATATCAGATACCTTTCATGGCTGAAAGATACCTGATTACTATCCCAGCTCAAAGTAAGAGTAACTGAATACCTCCACAAGATCTTTTTGTTGTGTGTTACTTCGAAAAGTCGTGTACAGCACCAGTACCAGCATCACTGAAACCAGAGCAGTGCAGAGCAGGACAAAGAAAGCTGGGTGGATTCCTAGGAAAAAGCACAAGGACACATTCCTGGAGTGACACAATATGCCAAAAAGAGGCAGCAGTGAGAAGGAAACAATGAAGAAGTTTTAGGAATATTTTTAGAAAAAAGGAGATGTGTGTAAGAGAGAATAGACTTTTCAGCCCAGATCACTCCAGGTCTTTCTGAAATCTCTGGAGTGGGAGAAGGGGTTGTAAGGGTCTTTCCCTTTATGCCCTCTTTTCTCTTGAAGAGCCTAAAAACCTCCACCCAGTTACATATGTTAGCCCCTGACTTCCCAGGGTGTTTGTACCTCTGTGGTACCCCAAGAGGATGGGAAGGACTCTCGCCTCCACAGCAGCTAAGAGCCTCCAGCACAGAGGATTCAGCCCTGAATGCACACCAGCGCCTTCTGGAGTGAGCTGCCCTGTCTGTACACAGCTGGCTCACAGTGACACGGTGTGACCAGTCTGTGTCACAGCCTGGCTGTCCCCCGTCTCTTCACTTGGCCACCTAATCACTCTCCCAGATGGTTTAGGGACCCAAGAGGGGCATGTGTGACCATGCATGGGGGACCCAGCTGGGGCTACTGGCAGGAGGGACAGAGACTTGTAATGAAATGGAGACCTAGAAAAATCTACCCTCGAAAATCCATAACTAAACTAAACAAAAAGAATTGAGACTGCTCAATTAAGGTAGTTTTATGTGCATATGTTTTCCTAGTTGTCCTCTCTAAATACAAAAGCTGGACTATTTAGACTGAAAAATATGTCATTAAGTAATACAGCCTTTCCAGGGTACTTAGTAGCTTCAAGATGCTCTTGGGACTAAGGGTTCAGCAGAATACAAGAAGCTAAGAGCAATTATAGCAGACACATTATAAGTTCTCATTCCTCTTTTTATTCCTCTCCTTTTAGTCAAAACCTTTTAAGGTTCTACACCAGCTTCCTGAAACCTCATCTGCAGGCTGGTTAACCCACGACTGTCCCTAACCTGTTTGAGACTGCAGATTCCCTGACAGGTGAGACTCCGTGCTGCTCAGACTCCCTGCTCCTCACCTGCTGGCCGCACTTTGATCCCGTGGTAGGTCTGCAGCATCGTCACGCCGTTCTCCACCCTGACGCTGAGGCAATACTGTCCCGCGTCCCTGAAGGTGTGGCTGAGGTTGTAGCAGGAACCACTGATCTCCACCAGATGGCATTTGTCACCTTCAAGTGGAATGCACTCAGCTTTTATAAGCCAGCATAATGCCAGGGGTGGGCTGAAAAGGCAAGAGAAAAAAGGCAAAATAAAAAGCGGTGAAAAGTCTGCAAAAATTTCAGCGAAGAACTTGGTTAAAATAGCAGAATAATTTTGAAACTAATGAAGTTAATGTAAATACAAATAAAGAAGTAATTAACTGCACAGTGGTTTGGTTTATAGTATTTGCCAAATGAAAAAGTTCTTTGTAATGCTTCTATAAAAGCAAGTCTTTCAGCTGAGAGCTGAATACCTGCAAAGGTCATCAGCAGGCCACTGCATGTAGAAAACTGCATAGTCCTTCTTCAATAAAGATAAAAGGAATCTTTTTTTCCTGCTCTTCCAAGGGAAGGTTACTTTTTCTTTGTCCTTCTCAGAGAGAAATCACTGTCTGTATCACTGAAGCACACCCAAGACTGTTCTAATTAAAAAAACCCGCACATGAAACTGAAAAGAATGTAAGACGAGCTCTGTACAAAGGACTAATAGCCAGAAAATGTAAATAAATTTCAAGGATCACAGCATTCCCTCACATTACCAAAAGGGTTTTTATTTGCTATCAAGCAATTTAGTGCAACCCACTTCATGGCCACGTGGTTTCTCACACCGCCTAATAGAAGACTTTAATTTACCTTTTCAGATCCCTGTTTCAACTGATTCTGCTTGAACTCACCTTGTGCACTATAGACTTTGATTCTGACAACAGACAGAGCTTTTTTTACCCTATTTTACTAGTATTTTGTTTCTTATCTCTTTACAATGATTGTTTGCTAAAGAAAGCATTGTGTTTATGTGTTTAGCTCATTTTCTAGCTTTGTTTTTGATAACCCACCTCTTTGTCACTGCATCTCTGTCTTAACCTCCTCTTGCATCAGTCCCAGTCCTGTGACTAGGAGGTTACCAAGCCTGCTTTTAGTGATCTCAGCTTTGCCTGTCATGGTTTTTGGCTGTTCACATTTGCTGGTGTGCCATCTCCAGTTCCCATTCCTGCCGATGTGGCTTTCACTTTCTGAATGCAAACTGTGCTGCTTTGTCTGTTGGGACTGTTTATGCCTCTGGTAAATGACTCTGTGTTTGGGTGCTGCTCGCTCCAAAACTCCAATGTGTTCTAATGCTGCAACTTGAGAGAGCTTGTCCTAGGATTGAGGTGCTCACAACTCTCCTATTTTCCTATAATCCTTGCTGCATGGAGTTTCCATAGCTTATCCATTTTGTGGCAGTCATAACTTTGCCAGAATTACTCCCCAAACCTATTAAATCCCCTATGCCAGTCAAGCTTTGCTGCTCTGCAACAGGACTTGAGATTTATTTTAATTTAATAGCGGGGAAATTGGTGAAGGAGAAAAATTCAAAAGGAAGTTTTCAGAAGCATTTTCCCCCACTATTTCTCTGGCTACTTGTCTTTCAACATTCTCTTTACAAAGATAAAAAAATAACATTTGCTTTAGATAGGAGAATTCTAGTTTTCTGTAAAAATTCAGGCTCTTTCAGGCTCTTAGAGCTCATGGTATTTCAAGTCAGGAAAATGCAATATTGAACAGTATTTTGTTCAAAGAAAATTAGGTTGGTGGTTTGGTTTGGTTTTTTTTGAGTAACTGTTGTGTGGGGTGCAACTGACTGTTTTAAGGAAACACTGGGAAAAAGCACTTTGACAATTTTTAGGAGGAAAGAAGTTATGTTTGCTACTTACGTGCCATTGATATGAAGAGATAAATTCAGGTTTTCCATTACCTGAGTCTCTCTGGAGCCCACTACATTAATACTTTTAACAGCATCTGAGAAGACATGAAAAGGCAGCATGTCACACTCCACGTGCAAACTTGAGCCTCACTGGTTTCCCAGCGAAGGTTTTTTCCCACAGACTTGCAGATTTGAGCTCCATCAGTCACACAAATAATACTACTTGTCTGACACCCCAAAAAGAAACCTACCAGTAGAGATGTTGTAAGTTCTCTAACTTTTTTCTGATTTCTTTTTAATATGTATAATCAGCTTTGTTAATTCTTTAAATTCCTAATTCTGTGCTTATTTACTCCTGAAGCTGACCGAATCAATGAGACTTTCCTAATGCTTGATTTAACTAATTTATTGTTTAGGGATAGGTGGTGTAAATTGAACAAACAAATCCACCGTAAGTTACCATAAATACCTATTGATCTAGTTGTATGTGAGGCTTTTACAAAAGACAGTAAAATTGTCTGTAGATTAAAAAGAAACTGAAGATTTTATCCATTTCTGCTCGTTTTTCTGCACTGGAATAACATGAAGTGGATTTTGCATGGAAACTCTTCACTGAATGAAGAGTCATTGAATGTGAAACAATGTTGAAGTTGTGTTACTGTGTTAAAGCTAGATTGTATCTGCTCATACTAGATTGTATCTGTACATATTCAGCTATTACATTCACAGGAATGAAGCTGCAAAGTGTTTCTTAATTACCCAAGAGCTCCAGAGCTGTGGTAAAGTCACCAGTTTTCTGCATAATTTCTCTTTCGTGTATGATGCTTCCAATTTGCTCCCATTCAGCTACGACCTTCAGATGCACTGTGCGATTCCCCATGGAAGAGCAGTTGCAGTAGACAAAGGGTTCCTTGGTAATCTGGTAAACTCTGTGTGCAACAGGAAAAAATTTAGAATCAATATTGCCTTTTACCAAGTGCTCGCATATTTCTGGTTTAAAAAGGGACGAGCTGTAATATATTTTCTTTACAGACAATGCTCTGTGATTCTAATTCTACTTTATGTCCGTATCAATGAGGATTTATGTCTGTGTATTTCCTGTATAACTACAATTAGTATGAGATCCAGAGGAATTCTGTGCACTTTTAATTAAGGAAACTAAAGATAATATTAAGAGAATTCACAAAATGGAATAGGAATAGTCAGTAAATTATGAAAACAAATTTTATAGCAGGCAGACTATTAGCTAACTGATTTAATTGGGACTTTTCTCTAGATGAACATCTGAATCAGAGCCATCTTGAATACTCATTAAAGCAAACAAAGTAACCACACCTACCCGTCTCCAAAATCCCAGTTGTAGACAAATGACGCTGACTTGAAGTAGTGACTTGGGTCATGAAGAGAGAAAGAAATCCGGGTAACTGTGTCCGTGAAGGATCTAGAACCATGTGTGGTAACTCTGCTGTCTTCTATCTGGGCAATGGTGAGGTTCCCTGTGATAAATTCTGCAGAAAAAAAAAAAAAATTGAAGAAGAAAGAGAGCATATATGACAGAAGAATGACCATGCTCCCACAGCATGCTCTGTGTGTGTATCAAAACATTCTTTCAGATGTACTGTGTCTTTTTGTGTCCTAGTCCAAGAGGTTAAGTGTATTTTATATCTATTACTTAGTGTTGTCACGTGTGGTAATGAGGCAGTGAAATTAAAATACTTATTCAGGGTTATGCAATGGGTCATGATAAAACATCTAATAGAACTAAGAGAAAAAAATCCCGAACTGATTGAGCTCAATAGAAACTTTAACTATTGATTTAAGAAGAACTAATCAAGCATCTAGATTCAGAATCACACCAGTATACACATTCTTCGTGTTTGGGATGGTGTTTTTTGTTTCTTTGGTGTGGGTTTTTTTATGTAGCTTTTTTTTCCCCTTAGTTTTAGATATTTCTACAGAAATTAAGATTTGACTGCTATGAATAAGAGATGTGCTATATATTGTGAATACAGAAAGGGTGGAATTTTTATGTCTATGAGAGCTTCTGTGTTGAACTTTGTTTACAAGGAGTGGCAAAGACTGATCTAAAAAAATCCATTCTAACCTATGGATAAGGATGTATTATGATGAGACACCTATCTGCTTGTTGTAAAATTAATGGGCTATTGACTACCAGTAACAGGCTCTTACCCTGTTAGCAATTCATTAAATCTGGTTAACTGTTTTCTTGGTGATGCACAAATAATAATTGCAACTGCTGTCGGAATGGGGCTGTCAATCCCTGTATCAGAGATTAGGTTGACTATAGCACACCGTTGGTTAATTTGTAAAGAAAAAGAGCATATCTATGGTTATGAATATTCTCAGTAAACTAAAATTGCACTTAGCAACATCTGGAAATGCAGCTGTGACTTCACATCCAATTTCAGTACACTCGGACAGAGCTTTAAAAGAAAATGTAATGCTCTGCTGTGCTGATGGATTAAGATTTGTTGTGTCATGCAACAGGGAAAAGCAGCAGATTGTCACTGCTGATGGTCATCCTAACTCTAAGTCTAGAAATGCTGGGAGGCAGTAGAAGAAGCACTGTTTTAGCAATCTGGATATCACTAACCCATGCTGATGGGTAAACTGCAGCTGCTGAAGCATCTGGTTTCTAGTTCAGTTTCTCCAAGTGAGAGAGGCAGGAAAACATGGGCAGGATCACACTTTCTTCCTGGATGTAGAAAGACTAGAGCATGGCTCTAATGGTACTGATTGTACCACGCCACCCAAACCCTCCTTCAGCCACAGGGCTACAAATCAAACTCTGTAGTCAGAAGCCATATTTATGCTGGCTTTCATCCTGATGCTGGCATGGGCGTATATACTGAGTTCCTGGAGAGGTACAGCTTGTAAAGCCGTTTTACCTGTAATCTGAAGCACGGTGATGTTCCTCGCAACCGGCCGACACAACCAGCAGTTTCTGTGAGTCACCCAGACAGACACGGGGAAAGTGCCAGGAAATTCACCGGTCACATTAATTATGGAATTAAACCGCTGCTCGGATTTCTCTATCAGAATCAGAGGAGCATAAATCCAGTTAAAGTGATACAAGTTTGATGTGACATTTTTGTTCTCCATTCTTAGACTGGCCTGAACAGTAGCTTGAGCTCCTGTTGTGATGGGACCATTGTTGGTTATTTCCAGACCATAAAACTCTGTGGAAGTCAGAAGAAAAGAAGTAAACCAAACCTTGTTGTGCTGCATTTTAAATTTTATTTATTTATTTATTTATTTATTTACACATTTTAAGTAGTCAGCTGTAGTTATGTGACTCACAATGACACTCATCCCATTAAAAACTTTTCCACCATATTTTTTTACTGTTTAAAGATCTGGAAAAGAAACTGTTGCATGTGTATATGAGTTCAAATAAATAGCAGTAAACAACATGTCAGACTGGGTCCTAGGAATGTTCGTAGCAGAAGACAGCTTCAGACTAGAACATCACAAAAGCTTTGATGAGGTTTTAAAACCAGAGCTGGGTGCTGGCTGTAGGTTCATTGTCACTATTGAGCTAACATGGTCGCTAGACTTCTAGACACTGGAAGAAGCTCAGCTCTAATCTCTGTCATAAAAAAATGTGAGCTTTCAAAATCAGAAGAGATTTCATTCACTAGGTTCCTTTGCCAGCTCTGTTGACAAGTGTCTCTAACTTTCCTCATAAGTAAACATAAAAAACTCAGTAAAAGCATTTTCTGTGCTATGGTCCACCTTAAACCTCCTTTTCCAGGGAAGGACCAAAAATCCCAAGGCAAATGAAAGCTGTACCATGCTCTAGTGGCAGATCAGTTGCTGTCCAGAGGGACCCGGACAAACTCAAAAAGTGAGCCCACGGGAGCCTCAGGGGGTTGAACAAGGCTGAATGCAAGGTGCTGCACCTGGACTGGGGCAATGCCCAGAATTCAGTACAGGCTGGAGGGATGAAGGCATAGAGGAGGGCTTAGGGGTACTGGCGGATGAAAAGCTGGACATGAGCCAACAATGTGCACCCAAGAAAGACAATGATATCCTGGGCTCCACAAAAATCAGCGTGGCCAGCAGGTTGAGAGAGGTGGTGTTTCACAAAGAGGGTGGTGAAACACTGGCACCCGTTGCCCGGTAAAAACATTCAAGGTCAGGTTAGACAGGGCTCCGAGCTACCTGATCTAACTGAAGATATCTCTGCTCATAGCAGGGGGTTGAACTAGGTGACCTTTAAAGGTCTCTTCCTACTCAAACCATGCTATGATTCTATGAAGCAGCAAGGCATGAGAGGTGCAGGACCTGTGATACTGAACCAGCTCTGCTGCTCTGAATGACTCTCCATTATCTTCTCTGCCATGTTTACTCGACTGCTTCAGATCTTGCTACTACTGCAATAGGTGGAGTGTGAGAGAGGTTGAGATTTATGGAAAGAATACATTAAATTTTTCAAAAAAATAGCAGTGCAGCAACATTAAAGGATGCGCATGTGTTAAACAAAAATATAAACCCCCAAGCCCCAAAACAAAAGGAAAAGGAAAATAGCTGTGAACTGGGACAAAGACGGGAACAGAATCTGGTTGCTTGCCTTCAACACAGAACGTGTTCCCTTCCCTGTATCGGTGCTCTGCCTGACTCTCCTCTCAGTGGCAGTGCTGGGCAGAACAGCAGAGCTGGGTGTTTCTAATGCCGTTGCCTTTCCTTATCCTCTCTTTCAGGAGCCAGCAGACTGCTAACAGGGACCTGAATCTTTGACCTTCAGAAGTTATATTTCTCACTCATCCATGACCTCTAATGTGAAGGGAGCATTGGGGCCAGCTAATTCCTGTGCTGGCTTTTCTGCCCCCATCAGCTTGGATGGGATGAAAAAGACTGCATTTGTGCCTGTGTTTTGTTTTACAGATCACAGGTGCTGAGCAATTCTGGAGGGAGAAGGACTGTGAGAAATGAACTGTAACATTACTGCTTGAGAAAGAACTCCACTGTTCCCATTTCACAGCACAAGAAATGGCCCTGAGTTCAGTTTTTTGAGTTAAGAGAAAAATGCTTGTGATTTGATGAAATCTGGCACAGGGAGGTTTCATGTCTCTAGAAGATTCAGGCTGTGTTCCACTTTGTTTCAGCAGAATTCAGGAAAAAAAATAGCCAACTACCTCATGCTTATCTAGCACTTCTCCTTGGAGGTTATCATGGTGCTTTACAAATCAGGGCCAGACCGGCCCAAGAGGTGCCGCAGCTGGAGGTTCAGTGGCTAACCCAAGGTCACCCAGCGAGTGACCGGCACAGCAAGACATTCCATCCAAGTCAGGGATTTCTCCTACCCTTCCGACCTGTCTCTGCAGAATGGAGCTCTGTGAGTCCCACAGCGAGGGACAGTGGCTGCCCAGGTGCCTCGTGACCCGCGGCGCGGGGTCAGCGGAGGAAGCAGAAGTGCAGCTTTTGGGTTAGAACTGCAAAGCGGAACCCCGGCTGCCCGGGATGCCCCAGCTGCATTGCAGGCACCAAGATCACAGCGCCTGAGAATGAAGTCTGGGCTGGTGGGAGCGTGCCAGAGCTGCTTCCAACCCTTGTCACATCTGTCAAGCTCGGGCAGGGAACCAC
>VZTE01000631.1:974363-1047888 GCA_013397775.1 Eulacestoma nigropectus
GGGGTCCCGGGCTGGCTGCGGGCACCCCCAGCCCTGCGGGCCGGCTCGGCCGGACCTGGCCGGGAGCAAAACTGACGCGAAACGCCCCAGGGGAGGAGGGAGGTCGCCGGTCTCTCCAGCTAGATGTGATTTTAGGTTTCTTTACGGGCTAGAAAGGCAGTTTGTGGTAGCAGGACAACTGCTGGCACCCCTGGGAGTGAGTCCCGCAGGGGTGTGTCCGAGGGTAGCAGTAAGCTTGGGATGTGGCTGGGGCGGAAGGCAGGATAACAGGTGTGCAGTGTCGGGAGCATCCCTGAGCCTGGAGCCTGCTGCTGGGAGAGAGGAAACCAGGCAAAACACGTAAATGTTTGTGCTGTGAAGAGCTCAATAACCCCTTTTATCCATTAGTGCAGTCCTGTCACAGTGAGTGCTGTACATGCTTGGTGTTCTATTTGTAAGCCTAAGTAAATGTGACAGGTGTGGTTTTTGGAAAAGGTGGTCCTCTTCAATATGTCAGGAGAATGGATGTAGGTGATGGGATAACTGCTGTTAACAAGCCATATAAACTAACAAATACTTCTGTGTTCTTTTGTAGGTGTGTTGATCTTGATTTTATGTGCTGAAAGCTGATCTTTCCTCCTCCAAGATGGCATTTGTTTCAGCACAAGGGCCTACGGTGGTGGACCAAACCACTTTGATGAAAAAATACCTTCAGTTTGTGGCTGCTCTTACAGATGTCAATACACGTAAGAGACTTTTTTCATATTGAAAATTACAGCTCTTCAGTAGTTTGTTTCACAAGTTCAGGCAGTTGATAAATGAGGCAGTGAAGTCTGTTGAATTCACTTTGAAATTTGTTTGGGTTTGATTTTTGAAGAAGCAAAATGATGAGAAATACTTGCATGAGCCGAAGTGAGTGAGCTGTGTGTGTGTGCAGTTGTGTGGTGGTTGGTTGAGAGAACTGTGTGTCTTATAATTGGGCGGTGATAGCTAAACTGATAAGATCTGATTGCTTCTTTGATCAATGAGCCTGGTGTTTTCCTTCATGACCTAGTTTTACACTCACAGTTTTTTGCTTGAATTTCTATTTTCAGCTGATGAAACCAAATTGAAAATGATGCAAGAAGTCAGTGAGAATTTTGAGGTAAATAAAAAGAAAAGAACCTCAAGCAACAAAACCCCAACAAAAACCCCATAACTTTCTGCAATGGCAGCCTTTCTTGTGCTTAATGTATATTAATTGAATTTCTGATGTTAGGCAGTTAAAAGATGAATAGTGATATCCCGTGACTTATGATTTATACGGTTATAAGTCATTGACTTTAGGTTTCTATTTAGTAATTAGCCAGGTTGTTGAAGAATTACATTTAAAAAGCTTTCATTGCCTAATACTTATTCATTAAGCATTTAAATAAAAGTGAAGTAAGAGATTTTTCTTCTATTTTTTGAATGCTATGAAATGTCTGTATTTAAAGCTTTCTTTTATTTAGTCCAAATGTGTATTGTGCCCTTGTGAAACAGAGGCCCTTCTGATTCCTCTGAGTATTCCGTGGTGTGGAAGTGAGAGAGGAGTTGTCAGATGCAGAATCTGACATCAGGAGTGGAGAGGTCTCCAGTGACCTCTTTTGCATGGTGATGGACCATCATTTTAGATGAGCAGCAGAGAAAATGTGAAACACGAGTTAACCCAACCTTGTGTTAGCAGAAACTATACTTCAGTTGAATACTTAGTTGTTATGTGCCTGTTTTGAAGTTACAGAAGACTAAAAAACATTCTTGGGGAGTTTTTAATCTGCTTAAGCTAGCCTGCCATGTCTGAAACAACTTATCTGACTAAAAGAATACTTTTAACTGCTTAGTCTGGTGATCTGTTTAGAATCTGAAGGCTTAGTTGATTCTCATAGCTCTTGTCTTCAGTAGGGAAGAACTTGTTCAGTATTTGTTTTGCTAATGTTCTCTTGGAACTCACTTGGTTCTGTAGTGTGTCAGCAGATACTTAGTCACTGAATCTATTCAAAATGCACTGAAAATGTTTAATAGTGGCTTTGAATGTAACTGAGTATAATCTGTGTGATGTCTATTTTATATCTCCCCATTTTTTGTTCTTAATTAGAATGTGACATCATCCCCTCAATACTCTACGTTCCTGGAACACATCATCCCTCGGTTTCTCACCTTCCTACAGGATGGGGAAGTTCAATTTCTACAGGAGAAGCCAGCACAGGTAAACTGTGTGGAGCATCTCCTGCCTTTTTGCAGTGAAGTCCTTGATTAACCTAATGAACTGATTTAAGACTTGTTAAAAATAGATCTGTCGTTTGGAGTGGAATTGAAAAAGTCCTGTTTCTAAATAAGTTACTTATAAACTTTGCAAGTCTGGGCTTCAGTGAAAAAGGAGGAAAACCAGGTGCAACAGAATTGGCTTTCTTGCTGAAATAGTACACATTGTTACAAATTATTGACTTTACTGAAGGTTAGGAATGAAAGGCAAAAGTTGAATCTTTGTCATTAAATACTTAAAATTGCATTACTTAAAAAAAAGTCTGATTTTTCAACTCTAAATTTGATAAATTTGCTTCATTCACATAGGTGGGTAGTAGGAAGGATTATGTCTTTGTATACAAGCCTATGTCTACATGATATAATTTTTTTTTTTTTCCTATTTCAACATGCAGAATTATTAAGATGAAAAAGATGCTGCAACCAATTGTTGGGTTTTGTGGATTTTTCAAAAAGTTCTGTCATATCTTTATTTTTCCTTGGTTTTTTTTTCAGCAACTCCGGAAGCTGGTGCTTGAAATAATTCACAGAATACCAACAAATGAACATCTTCGCCTTCATACCAAAAATATCCTGTCTGTCATGTTTAGATTTCTAGAGGTATTTTTTTTCTTCCTCTTAAAACTGTGTCAAATTCTCAGAAATATTTTCCTCTACTTTCTTCATCTCCAAAATTTGCTGGGAGTAAGATTTTCCATAGCTGTACTACTGGAGCAGGACATTCTATTTAAGCTTTGCCCATGTCCTCTCTAACCACCTACAGGTTTTCTGCATGTTCCGTTCTGCTCTTTAGAAACTTGGATTTTACAAATGCAGGGAACTGTTCTCATGCTGAGCAAGATTTTCTGGCAGATAGCTTCTTCTTGGGAGTTTGTCTTCTGTCTTGGAATTCACAACACTGTCCTTTGAAGCTCACATGGGGGTCTCTGTTTGAGGGGCAATGGGAACAGATCTGATGGTACAGAGTGGTTGGAATGTCTGGGTTTTATTCCCATAGGGGTGGCTTTAATTTCAGCCGTACTCTAGGACTGCAAAGTACCCAAGGAAAGGCATCTTGCTCATGCAAATCCTTGTTGATGGGGCACTTTAGATTGTTGAGAAGAGTATAATTTTACAGGGTTTTGAAGTACCTACCAAGTAGGTGAAGAATTAGTAGGTGAAAAAAAAAGTCTCTTTCTTTTTTTTCCCAGACAGAGAATGAAGAAAATGTGCTGATTTGCTTAAGAATAATTATTGAACTGCACAAACAGTTCCGACCAGCAATCACTCAAGAAGTAGGTCATAACTCTTGTTAGATGGTATAAAACTTACTGCCATGCTCTTCAGAATTGCTGGTTTTTTCTAGTGGGTTGATTGGTTTGTTTTGCTGCTGTCCATTTATGTTGCCTGACCTGTTGTGGTAACCATATATTTAATTTTTTTCCTTTTTTTTTTTTTTTACCTTGAAGTAATTTTTAAAAGAGGATTGCATAATGCTGGTTTTCTCCTGGGGAAAAAACCAAACTGTTTAAGCTTAGTTGTACTTGGTTTAAATGTTTATGGACAATATGATCAGTCTAAGGAATAAAATTCCCACACCAAGGAAGAGAATTGATGCCTTTTTCGTTTGTAACAGAAAATCCTGTAAAAGGAATTTGGTATGATTGACTTCCCCCTGCCTCCCCTCTTCTCTCCTGTCACTCATCAGGGGGAATTTGGAAGTTTGCATTGTTATTCTCTTGCCTTTTTGCCTTGATTTTCTCTTGGGAAGACTTAGTTGATTCATAGTAATTATACCTAACAATACTGTATTGGAACTGTGTAGAGATGATAGGTACATCAGATTCTTTCCAAGTAAAATTTGAATTAATAGTGACAGAACAGAAGATAGAACACTTTCAGATTATTTTCAGTTATGAAAAATATACTGTACTGGTGAGCAGAGATTTTATGTATTTGTACTGTTAATACAGAGATTTTGAAATTGTGATTTTAAAATTTTCTTCTTTAAATTTCTTTATGGTAAACTGACTTCTTCCTTCCTAGATTCATCATTTTTTGGACTTTGTGAAACAGATTTACAAGGAACTTCCAAAAGTAGTGGTAAGCTTTTTATTTGTTAAATTGCCCTTGCTATAGTCAGAAAACTAGTTTTTATTTCTTAATTTTATCTCAAAGATACTGACTTAATTACTTTGCATCTAGTGATACAAAGTAAATATAGTTTTAGTGAATCTATTTATCAAAACTGTGTCTAAAAATGGAGACATTTAGACTTTAATTTGGAAAATCTTCTGTTTGTGGCACACTATTACTGGTAGGAGAAAATTGAGGGGAGTTTAGGTACTGAAGCAGGGTGAGGTTGGCTGCGGCTGTCCCCATGTAGCCAAATGTGTCTGTTTTTGAGGGAAGGGTGAGGTCATGAAGGAGGCGCTTGTCTGAGCCTCCATCCCTGATACAGAGTAACTCTGGGGATGTTTTCCTTCAGCAAAAGAACCGCCTTGGCTGGGGGAGCTTTTCTGCTCCAGTGGGAAAGGTTGCAGGGTGTGTGTCTGGTCCAGGCAAATGCTGCAGTGCAAACATCACGTGCAGAGAGGAGAAAACTGCTCCGAGGGAAAATTATGTGGAGGAGTTCTAAGGAGAGGGGTGGCCTTTCAACTATTACTGACGTGATGGTATTTTTCTTCTGCTCTTTCCTTGTAGAATCGGTATTTTGAGAACCCTCAGGTGATTCCAGAGAACACTGTTCCCACTCCTGAGATGGTTGGCATGATTACAACCATTGTGGTGAAGGTGAACCCTGAGCGAGAAGACAGCGAAACGAGAACAGTGAGTGTTCTGGCTGCTCTTAACTGTCTGTAGCACAGGACCACAGATCATAAGGCCAGGCAAAAATAACAGACTTTCTTTTTGCTTGCTTTTCTTATCAAAACTTTTCTGTAGAAGCCGATTGAAGCTTGCCAGATATTTTCTGTGCAGCTGTAATTACAGGATTTTTATTTAATATAATACCCTATGCTTTTGTGGTTTTTAAATGTTATTATTGTGAAGTATAATGCTACTAAAATGAGAAGTTTCTGTAAAACTGTGTTTTAAATACTTTTTTGAGTTAATAATTAAACTGTTTATAAAGCATTTATTCTTTCTTTCAGCATTCAATAATTCCCAGAGGATCTTTATCGCTGAAGGTCTTGGCTGAGCTACCTATTATCGTTGTTCTCATGTATCAGGTTAGCACACTTCAGTATTTTACATGTCAATACTTCATTACTGAATGGCTTGTGTAACTTCTGTTGGCTAACATGTTAGTAAAAATGAATGTGATATACTTTTGAAATTAAAATATCATCTAAATAAGCTGGTGAGATGTCTTAATTTTTTTCTGATTAGCTCTCCAGTAAGTTGCCTGCAAGTGTGACTTGTGAATTTCTCTAATAATACTTTATTTTTTTTTAAGCTCTACAAACTGAACATTCATAATGTAGTAGCTGAATTTGTGCCCTTGATTATGAACACTATTATAATACAAGTTTCTGCTCAAGCAAGGTAAGAGCATTTAACAGTATTTTGATGATATTTGGGATAAACTACTTAAACCTGTCATTCAATATTACTCAAAATAGTTTTGTCTTGTGATTTTTGATTCTAGTCTTACTACTTTTCATCTCAAAAGTAGCAAAGATTATTTGACTAAAAATTGTTAAGGTTCTGTAGGTGAAGTAATTGGCATTGTATGCCATTGATAAAGTCCATAGTTGTGCAGTAGGTCCCAGTTTATTATTTGATAGCGAGTTTTTTTAAAATAGAGTTTCTGACAAAAACCTATATTGCTACAGACTGTGATGGAGACCGTGGGACACCTGCTGTGGTTTAATCTTTGCCCTACCATCAATTATATATTTGTGCTCTTCCAAGGTATAGCTTACTTGAAGCCTTGTGATGTTGCAGGGATAGGCACTGCTCTTCCTGCCTCAGAGGGATGTTTCTGAGGAGCAGCAAGTGGTTCTGATCAGGGCAGTGGGAGCACGATCTCTGCCTTTCCCTGTCTTGCCTGGATGATCTGATTATGTGGGTGAAGCTTGAGGGAGGCAACCAAGTCTGTGGGAGGGAATATTGGTTGTAGAAAAAATGGCCCCAGTTAGGGGAACTGAGCCAAATGTTTGATGCTTTGTGTTGGCTTGGCTTTCTTTAGAAAGGTGCTGCTGGGAATTTGAATAGCAGAGGGCTTGTTGAAAATGGGCTCTTCCATAGCGTTTGTATTCCTTTAAGAAGCAAGAACCTCACTACAAGATGATGTAATTTGAAACTTCACTGAGTTTTCTGAGTGAAGGTAAAGAAGAGGAACAGCATCGTAACCACTGTTCAATTTAATTTCAGACAACATAAACTTTATAACAAGGAATTATATGCTGATTTTATCGCTGCTCAGATTAAAACATTGTCTTTTTTGGCTTACATCATCAGAATTTACCAGGTAGGATGCATTTTTATCACTTTGTTACTTAATGGATCAAGTTTCTAGCTGCTTTATGGCAGGCAGGTGATCAGCATGACTGCAGTGCATCAGGGGTTGGAGACAGGAGCATTTGTGTAGAATATCTGAAGGTGGGGCTGTACTTGGTTATCCTTTCAAAAGTATTCTCATGTGAATACAAAGTAAAAATGTGCCATTCCTCCTCCCTGGGTATTTATGGAATGACTACTGTATTTTAGTTTTAGGAGTAGATTTTGGATGAGAAACAAGTGAATTTTAATGGAGTGCTATTTTGCAAATGTAACACAAACCTGAAGAATAGAATGTTGTAATAGTTATACTCATGTTATTCTTTTTTTGTTGCAGGAATTAGTGGCTAAATATTCTCAGCAAATGGTAAAAGGAATGTTGCAGCTGCTCTCCAATTGTCCAGCTGAAACAGCACACCTCAGGAAGGAGCTCCTGATTGCTGCTAAGCACATCCTGACAACAGACCTGAGGAGCCGTATGTAGCCCTTTTTATTAATGTACCTGTAAACTGCAAAGATCTCAGCTATTTCTGTCAATTTAAGGGGTATTTTACTTATTTATATTGGACTATCACAAGATGCCAGGCCAAACAGAATTGTTGTGTGCAGGGTTGCCCAACCTGACATTTCCAGTAAGTCATTACTTAGATACAAAAAGTTCTTAGAAGTTGAAAGTAACATGAGCATTTTTTTCTCTTTGCAAGTATAACTGGCATTGACTGGGTACTGCAGTGTTACTCAAGGGGCAAGTGTCAGAGGAGTAGACAGTCACATGGGATTGTTTGAAAGCTTCTTTGTAAATGGCACTGCCTTTTATAAGCTTCAGGAATTAATTTTAAGATAGAACCACTTTTTAACTTTGGGTTTAAATACCTAAGTTAAGTGGTTTAATGCTTAACTGTCTTATTTTGATTATTTCCTTTTCCAATTGTTGTGTATGGCTTTTTCATTTTTTCTCTTTTTTAAATTACAGAATTTATTCCATGCATGGACAAGCTGTTTGATGAATCTATACTGATTGGCTCTGGGTACACTGCCCGGGAGACGCTGAGGTAAGAGAAAGTTTAGAGTAACTGAGTGCCTGCCAGGGCTGCTTAGTTTGAAAATTATTAATATTTACAGCAGCTTCTGTATAGGGTCCTAAATCTTTGCTTCAAATAACTAATTTTACTGGATTGTTTTATTGGCAGAGCTTCTGCTGCTGTAATGGTGACTTTTGTTTAACACTTTGATGGCACAGCATGGTAATGTGAGTGTAGGGCAAAATAAGAAAAATGGGTGAATGAAGATTTCAGTTTTTTGAACTGTGGAGGACAAAACAGTGATCACAGAGAAACCAACTCAGTATCTGCCCAGTATTTCATGAAACACTCTATATCTTATGTCCAGTGTAAAATCTGAATGAGATTTAAACTGTTTTGTCAATGAATACCTTAAAACTGACTTGTTTGCAATTGAAAAAGGGAATGGAGAGAATACCTAACTTTTTGTCTTCGATAGTCTAGATTTTAGGTGAGCTTGCCAACCGAAGTAGTATCTGAACTAGGAGAATTGCTTCCTTTCATTTAAGTATCAAGTGTGCCTTATTGACAGCATGTATTAGATTTAGAAGTACTTGCTCTGCTAGATTCTTTACCTGGTATTTGAAAAGAAATGGTTTTTAAAATTTATCAGTTTTCATAACTGCTTTTGAAATCATGAATCATTTATGTTTAATTATGAAACAGATTACCAACACTGCTCAAAATGTGGCTAACATGCATGTTAACTGCATGTATGTGAAAATACGTGGTGGGGTGTTCTGCAGTGGGGGAAGAAAGGTCAAAGAGTTGTGGGATAGATTGATGCCATGCCTCGTTGGTTAGACTGTACACGTTAAAATTCTCTCGTGTAACCGAAAAAGCCTTGTGAACTCTGGGTTTGCACATGAAAATAGAAAACTTACCTTGAGAAATTTTGAAGTATCTCCAGGCAGTAATTATTTGTTAAGTCAAATTAACAACATTTTTAGTTGTGCTCAATGTGTTTTCCTCATTGCTTGTTTTGGCTGTAGACCCCTTGCATACAGCACCTTGGCAGACCTGGTACATCACGTCCGGCAGCATCTGCCGCTCAATGACCTCTCCCTGGCTGTCCAGCTGTTTGCCAAGAACATTGATGATGAATCCTTGCCAAGCAGTATCCAGACCATGTCTTGCAAGCTTCTGCTAAATTTGGTAGACTGTATCCGGTCTAAAAGTGAACAGGAAAATGGAAATGGTAGAGACATCCTTATGAGAATGCTGGAGGTATTGATTTGTTTAAAGCATTTGATAATAGCTTGGATATCCTGTTTTGTAGTGTGTTGGCAATGACACTTTACTTTCTCCTTTCTTCAGAAATGAGAATATGTAGTCTGTCTACTGTATTTCACTTTAATGCTTCAGAGAAGGGCTCTTTAAATGCTCTGCAGCTGGGATAATATCTCAAGTGTAGTGGAGATGCTTTGTCAGCTCAGCTTCATTCAGTGGCTAATTTCAAAGCAGGAAACTGAATGCCTGTTTTGGGTAGCTTGTTTTTTTTTAAATAATTTTATTCTAAATTTTAGTTATAATATTTTTTTCCTTGCATAAGAGTATGCAAGAATTGTATTTTTTAATGCCTTCTGGTTATTGGTGTGCTTTTTGGTGTGGGTTTTTTTTTAAGCCCTGAAAGAGGATCTTCACACAGGTCCTTGGCATAACACAATACAATCTGTACAATCAGAAATATCTGGTCTTTGGAGACCTAATGATCCTTTTAAAGGATCTTTATATGGAGGTTTTTTTTGTATTTTTGAAAATCGAGGATGCACCAGCTGTTTGAAGAAGGCAAACTAATTTATTGATACACTAAAAATGTTTGTCATTTGAATGACTTCATAAATAGCTGTAAATTCTATTGATCTCAGTATGCTGACTTGAAGTATTAGTACTGTTATTACGATGATTTTTGAAGAAGAA
The DNA here is from genome assembly GCA_013397775.1 of Eulacestoma nigropectus. Lineage (NCBI taxonomy): Eukaryota > Metazoa > Chordata > Aves > Passeriformes > Eulacestoma > Eulacestoma nigropectus. Next base: position 984,086 of record VZTE01000631.1, read on the forward strand.
ACTTATTTTCTTTTTCTTTCCCCCTGCCTACTCTTTGATTTGCCTCTCCTCCTTTGCCTTAGGTGTTTGTTCTGAAATTCCACACCATAGCACGCTACCAGCTGTCTGTCATTTTTAAGAAGTGCAAGCCCCAGTCCGAGCTCGGGGCAGCTGAAGCCGCGTTACCCGGAGTGCCCACAGCAGCAAACGCAGCCCCTGTGCCTGTCCCATCTCCTGCCCCAGCCACTCCCGTGGCCCCTGCACCAGTACCTGTGTTTGAAAAACAAGGGGAGAAAGAAAAAGAAGACAAACAGACATTTCAGGTCACGGATTGCCGGAGCTTAGTGAAAACTTTGGTCTGTGGGGTCAAGACGATCACGTGGGGCATCACCTCATGCAAAGCTCCTGGTGGTAAAACTGCATATTTAATTACATTTATCTCTCTTAATTCTACAGAAAAAAAATGCTCTAGAATGAAAGCAAATAGTATTTTTAATGCTTAACTATCTTGTTCTTCTTTCAGAAGCGCAGTTCATTCCTAATAAGCAGTTGCAACCTAAGGAGACTCAAATCTATATAAAACTGGTAAAATACGCAATGCAAGCATTAGATATTTATCAGGTATGTAACCTGCCCCCATAACACTTCTATTTATACAGTTACTGTATGTTAGATCTTTTTATAAGGATTTATTTGTCAGCTAAACCACAGATTACACATGCAGTGTATTTTCACTAAGTCTTTAACTGGGACCACAACTATTGAGAAAAGTACTTTGAAATTCACTTTTGAAATCCATTCTTCGTATTGAGCCTATTACTTGCAAGCAACAGATTATTTTCTTAACAGCCATTTTTGTCTGTGCTCCTGCAGGCAGGTCAGACTGGAAATAATTGTCTTTCATCTCGTGAATTAAATCTTTCCTTGAAAGAGACAGTTTAGCTAATACTTGAAGCATTCACATCTGTGTTTGTCTCCTGTAGTTACACAAAGTACTGATGATGTGTATGTGATGAGTGTTTGATTGGGTATTAAATAATTTATAAATACACTGATAGCTCCTACTGTTTTCTTTTTCCACTTCTAACTTCATAGTTTTAAAGTCTGTTCTAGAAAACACTCAATTTTAGTATGTTTGTCATGGTTAGCTCTTGTGCCCAACTTCTAGTTGTGTGGGGCTTGCATGTAAAACCCACAAAATCTCAGTTACTTTCAAAAGGTATTTTAAGAATAATGGGGAAGTAGCTACTCAAATTCTGTAACCAGTGTATCTGTTTTCTCAATTGCTGTAGGTGCAAATAGCAGGAAATGGACAGACATATGTTCGAGTAGCAAACTGTCAGACAGTCAGGATGAAAGAGGAAAAGGAAGTTCTGGAGCATTTTGCTGGTGTGTTCACAATGATGAACCCTTTAACTTTTAAAGAAATCTTTCAAACTACTGTTCCTTACATGGTGGAGAGGATCTCTAAAAACTATGCTCTTCAGGTATGTTATTGTTTACTTTTAAAATTGCTAATAAACAGCATGTAGGAAAGAGCTTATGCCTTGAGGAACATATGGCTGACGTGGAATTACAAATCATAATATTGAAATTAGCATGTGAGGTTTGAAGCAGTCTATATAAAGAACAGGCTATGAAAATAATTTAAAGGTAGATTTTGAAAAAACCTTACCAGACTAAGTGATGCAATACAAACACAGACACTTCGGTTTAGAACATATGAATGGACTTGTTGTTATTTTCAGGTGGTTGTGCTAATGTTCTACTATTTTACAGAATGCAAGTCCTGTGATATCTGTTTAATTTTAAACTTAAAACTTGAACATTAAGTTAAATACATAGTTGTTTTCCACTGAGGACAAACAGAATCACTTGGGTAGCAGTGGAGATAGGGAAAGAAATCTGTCTTTTTTTTTTTTAATGGATAGTGCATTTATCCTTTTGTTCTTTTTATTACAGCAGTAATAACTTCTCCGTGGTTTCCTTTTATAGATTGTTGCCAATTCTTTCTTGGCAAACCCTACTACCTCTGCTCTCTTTGCAACCATTTTGGTGGAGTATCTTCTGGATCGGCTGCCAGAAATGGGCTCTAATGTGGAACTCTCCAATCTGTATCTCAAGCTGTTCAAGTTAGTCTTTGGCTCAGTTTCACTGTTTGCAGCCGAAAATGAACAAATGCTGAAGGTAAAGGTCATTTGTGTTAAAAATAAGTCTGTTTTAAAAACAAGACTCTTAAGAGTTTTGCACTGTCTAACATTTGAGAGTCATTTAATGTTTGAAGCACTATTTGTGACACGTCTCCGTTTTTTTCGAAATGCCAAGTACGTTGTCTTGTTTATAAGAGATGGTTTCTGGGAATACTTGCTTCGTGTTTGAAACTGTGAAGTGATGTGCTAATTCTGAGTATAAATGGCTGATACATGACTCTGGTCTGTGATTGCCATAAGCCCATGTAATTTCATGGTCAGGACATGCATAAATTCTTGCATATTTTCTCCCTTTGTTTCCATATTAACTTAAGATTGTTTTGCTTGGGTTGAAATCACTTTTTTGTGTGTTGGTGAATCTTGTTCACTCATGTCATATTCAGTGACATGTACCTCTTGAGTTAGATTTTTCTGTGCTCTTGAAAAGTCTGGACTTAAGGAATGGTGTTTTTTCCGCTGACAACGTATTGTGTATTCCAAGGATATATTTATGTTGATGAGATCATCTCATTATTCAGTGAATTTAGAAATGCTGAGCTTATAGCAAGAGTACACTCCTCATAAAAGCAGCAGCTGCCTGTATCTGGAAAATACATTAAGATTTTAATGGAACACTGGTTGTTCTCTCATCATTTCTCTTAATTTTCCTTCCTTGCACCTTATAACAAACAAAATTTCTGATACAGGTAACTGTGCAGAACAGAGTAGGGATTACCAATTTTCCAGAATCTTTGAAAACTAACAGTAATATGAAGCAATATTCATATGATCTTGCTTTAATTCATGCAGTTTGTCATCAGAATCAAGGTCATTTGGATTTTATAAACTGGAGATGAAATTTAAAGAGTGTAATTTACTACCTTCACCGTTTCATGCTTCTGTTACTTTTTTTTGTTTCTGTAGGATGGATGATAGGGGCCTTGGGCAGACAATTTAATTGAATGATGAAGGCTGTTTGCAGCATTTGCATAGCAATGTAGAAAGATGTTAATAATATCTAAACATGTTACTGTTTGTCTCTGGTCCATGAGGATACTTGTGTTTATCAACTATTTTTAATGATTCTTGTGAGATGTTCATGTCCTCTGCTCTAGAAAGGCCACCAGTTCCACAACCTTTTTCACTTGAAAGAGTTTGCTTTCAAAACGAAATTTTAGCATTCCCAAAAATTAAGAACTAGTAATGAGATTAGATCAAGGGTGAATTAATGTTGTTAAGTGTCCTCTCTTGTCGTTCTGACACCTCTGATTTCTGCTCCATGTCCCCAGGTGCTTGAGAGGAAATATTTTTCATTGTGTCAGATTTGCAGAATCTCATGCTAAATTCTTGTACAGTACGATGATGATGATAAAATCGGTATTTTATTAATCTTCAAGCTTTATTTTCTTTGTAGCCACATTTGCACAAGATTGTGAACAGCTCTATGGAACTTGCACAGACTGCCAAAGAGCCCTATAACTATTTCCTGCTGCTCAGAGCACTGTTCAGATCTATTGGAGGAGGCAGTCATGATCTGTTATACCAAGAATTCTTGCCGCTGTTACCAAACTTACTGCAAGGTAGAACAATACCTTCTTTCCCCACCCCAGCTTCTGATTTTTTTTCACGTGAATACTAGTAATAAAGTTATGCTGTGTACTTAAAAACCCCTCAAAACTAAACTCCTACCCCTGATAAGTAGCTTCTGATTTTGAGTTTAGCGATCGATTTAAATATCTTGAATGTGCTTATTTTCATTTACTGTCGGCTGCTTCAGGCTCCATAGTTTTGGCTGCTTCACAATTTCTGCTGCTTGTTTTTCTTCTTTCCGTTGTGCGGCTGTTGGGGTTTTCTTGTTTGGGTTTCTTTTACTTGTTTGGGTATTTTTTGCTATGGGTAACTTTGTTGCCACAAAGCATTTGAGGGATGAGTGAATAGGCGAAGCAATGCTGCCAGGAGAACACACTGGTGAAGCTCTGGCTGCTCTGCAGTTGAGGACATGTGTGTGCACCTGCAAGAGCATGTTAAATAGAAATTCAAGTAGTGCCAGACTGCCAAAAGAAATGGAAATAATCAGTTTGATTAATTGAGCATTTATGCTTGCGAGAACTGTGTTCCAGAAATACTGAGGGTGAGCAAGGAAATGTGGAGAGCTGCTTAAACCTGAGGACAAGCTAATCAAAACTATTCCAGGACTGTAGACTGGTTCCCATCTAGCTGTAGGGACGGTTTTTATTGTTAGCAAATATATCTGTTATCGATAAATCAATATGTAAAACTTGCGTCAGTAGATTTATGGAATAGGTGAAATCTTTATGGGCAGAAAAATCATTTGGGGAATGTGCTTAGTCTGTATGGGGCAATTAATGTACTTGAACTCACTGAATGTTTCTTTTCAGGAGTCAAAATATTTTAAAAACAATTGTTCTGAGTGGCATTCTTTTTTATTGTTACAAGGCTGAGTTTGAGTCAAATTATCTCCTTTTCTCTTTTCTTCTGCTGTATTCAAATGCTGCCTTATTGAGTCTAGTATTAAACTTTAAAATATGCATAGAGGCTTTTTCTTCTATACGTGTGTACACAAAAAAGCATTCACTGCATGAAATCCTTAGATGTAAGTTAGAATAATGAATCGTATTATTTTGTAAATCCATTATTTACAGAGCTGTAAGCTCTACAGAATTTTAAAACGTCAAGTTCTTCTGAATTCAGGAAGTAGCAATTTTTAACCATAAACTGTGGGCTTTTTCCTGTGAGTGTATAACTTATCCATAATTTTCAGGACTTAATATGTTACAAAGTGGCCTTCATAAACAGCACATGAAAGACTTGTTTGTAGAGCTCTGCCTCACTGTGCCCGTTCGTCTGAGCTCGCTGCTGCCTTATCTGCCAATGCTGATGGACCCCTTGGTGTCAGCTCTCAACGGATCCCAGACCCTGGTTAGCCAGGGCTTAAGAACTCTGGAATTGTGCGTGGATAACTTGCAGCCAGACTTTCTGTACGACCACATTCAGCCAGTTCGAGCTGAGCTCATGCAGGTAAACGTGTCATTTCCTGTTAGACCACAAGAGGTCATTGATTTGCTGAATATTATTAGAAATTTGTGCGAAGCTTTGGTTACAAAAACTTGGAAAATCTGTCATGAGACCCATACCAGTCTGATATAAGTGTAGAAGGATAGTTGGTGGTGTGCTGTTAAGCTGAGAACTCTGAAAATTTAGAAGTGAATGAATTATTCCTCCTATACTCTTTGTTAAATGGTTATATTCTATTTACTTTATTTGCTTTTTATATTTCAGAACTAGCTCTGAGCTTAATTTAGTTCAGCCTTAACTGGCCTGCTTTTTTAATTAACGGTGTTGTTTAATATTCATCATAAACATGAAATTACATTCCAGTGTAGCAAAGATTTTGTACAACCTTGTTACAAAGCACTTGGGCTGTTGTGACCTGAGGCTGCTTGTATTCAACCTTGATAAGTATGTTCTGGAACTTATGCAGGAGCAGTTGCCTAAATACAAGAATAAGCGTTTTCCTTGACTTTTTTTTTTACATTACAACTTGAAAAATGTTGAAGTAAGAGTGGTCTGCCCATGTACCTCTTAACCCCCAGGCTTTGTGGAGAACCCTGCGCAACCCTGCTGACAGCATCTCCCACGTGGCTTATCGTGTGCTTGGGAAATTTGGCGGAAGTAACAGGAAGATGTTGAAGGAATCACAGAAACTACAATATGTAGTCACAGAAATCCAAGGACCCAGTATTACAATTGAATTTTCAGACTGTAAAGCATCCATTCAGCTCCCAATGGAAAAGGTAAGGGCTTAAGTTACCTTCAGTGCTGAGAAACTAACTTTAAAAAATATCTCTCTGGAAGTTCTTGCTTTATTTCCTCTATAAACTGTCAAAGATTTCACCCCCAAAGTAATAGATTTAGGCATGCTGTTCTGCTCTTGAAGTGATAGGATATGGAGCTAAACTGGCCCAAATAAATGCTTTCACAGAATGGGTAAGGTTGGAAATTCTGGTATATTGCTTAGGATAGGAGCAGAAATCTCATCTAAAAGTCTCTATTTTGTTTTTGAAATGTACCAAAACTTTACTGTAGAAATTCTTCAGTGCTGATTATTCTCATGACTCCAGTGATTGGGTTTTGTTTGTTATCTCTAGCAGCACTTCTTGGTGCTGCGAAACTGCTTTGTACTGTACTGGCTTTCATCTGGCAGCCACGGTGTATCGCAAATGCTTAGTTCTCACTAATTACAGCAATCTAATCTCTGAGAGTGAAGCTGGATTCTGAGATAATTTGGTCTGTAGAGTTTTAATACTTACCTTTTCAATTAGGCTTTCATAAGTAGATATGATCTGAATGTAGTAAGCAATTTTCTTCACAGGCAGCTGGCTCTCTGGCTCCATACAGCCAACAGGCGTAAAAATAGCTTGGAAAAGTGATTCTTGAAATGCAGATTTACTGATTTCTCCACTGTACTGAAGCTGATGAATTGAATACATATAAATACTGTAGTTGCTGACATTTACCTGTCCTGCGAGGTTTGATTCAAACTCAGTTTTCCAAAGGATTTAAGCATCTAACATTGATATGGAGCAATCTTCAGCTGCTTGGTGTTGACCAAGAAAGAGTGTGTTATCTGCTGAACACTTTGTATCTATGAAAAGGAAATGTCAAATTAAAAAGAAAAAGAAGTGGAATAAATTGAAAACAAGAAATCCTTGTTTTCTTTTAGTGCCTTGGTAGACTTCTGTTTTCTGTGTAAAACTAATTTTTATATTCATTGAGATCCTGTGATAAAAACTTGGCATGACAAGTAGTTAAGTAAGTGGAAATACCAAAGAAGGAAAATGCCCACTTTGTAGCCGGGCCTTTTTCTGCATAAACTGATTAAGCATGAATGGTTAGATTTTTTTTTGCAATTGATAAGGTATTTAAATTCCTTGTTTAAAGGCAGGCAAGACCAGTTTTTACATGTTTTTTTTTTTTTAATGCCTATCTTACTTATCTTTCTTCCTTTCTTTTGTGGGAGAAGGATAGAAATTAGACAGTTGTGCTTTTATGTATTTTTATCTCTCTATAAAAATATATGTACACAAAAAAGAAATTTCCCAAGGAGACCTGCTCCCCTTTTTAATTGTCTTCGTATCTTAAAAGATTGATTTGAATTATTCTCAGATGTATTAAATCTTCCTGCAAAAGAAGACTACTATTTCCCTTAAGTAAATGGTGTTTAGAAGTTGCTTACAGGGACATTTCATCGTGCATGGAAATTTAAATAGTATTTATACATACAGTATAAAGAGATTAGGCACAGCAATTATTGCTGAAGGGAAGGCAAGGAAAATTTTTCTTTTGGGGAAGGAGAGAGAGACGGTGAAGGTTTACCTCACTCAGAACTTGAAATGCTTTCTGACCATGGAGGTAAACATATCTGCCATGAGAGTTAGCACGTACAGAAGCACAGAAAATACCTTCGTGGTTTCAAACTCTGCTCTCTCTGCATTTCTTAACTTGGGCACTCCAAACTGTGCATACTTTAGAAGTTACTTTTACTATATATTAATGATACCATTCTCTTGATAATTGACCTTATGGTAAATGGCAAGAGCAAGAAGTGTCTGGGTTCTCTCTGGTTCCATTCTAGGCAATCGAGACTGCCCTGGACTGTCTGAAGAGCGCCAACACGGAGCCCTACTACCGGAGGCAGGCGTGGGAAGTCATCAAGTGCTTCCTGGTAGCCATGATGAGCCTGGATGATAACAAACATGCATTATACCAGCTTCTTGCACATCCCAAGTATGACAATTCTTTAAACGTAAATGTGTATGTAAAATTTATGGTGTCTTTGGAACAACCTAGTTTAGAGGCAGTGGTTAGGCTGTGCAATTCATGGGGTTTTTGCCTGCTGATGAAAAGGAATTCTGTTAGCAAGTTTTTTAATGCCAATGACACGTTAATGTTTCATGGTTTAATTTTCTTCCCCTAATTACAGTCCAGTGTGTCATCTATTACATATGATCAATATGATTAATTTTAGTTTCATATGTTTACATAATTGGAATATTCTGGTGCTTAACGATATTTTAAAGATTAATTTAGATTGTCACGTTTTCTATGTACATCTAAGCTTTTACTAAAGTGAGAAAGAAAACTCAGTTTCATTTAGTGACTGAACTATAGCATAGTTGCACACATAACCTCTGTTTGTCTTGGTATGGGAGCTTTATCTTGAAGCTTTTCTATACTTCTTTTGCGATTTTAGTCATTGATACTTAAAGAGTTCATTGCTTTTAGACAACTTTAACGTCTTTGCCCAAAAAGTGTGGGCTGAATTTGACTCTGGCAGTGTAGTAAGTGTAGCTAAAGAGCATAGTAGCTTTTGCAGTTTGGACTTGTTAGACTTGACATAAATATAGCTTTGCAATGAATAAGTTTTGTTGGGCAGTGATTTGATAAATAATGTTTCAGTCGTTCAAGATTAAAATCAAATGTCATTTTAAAAAAGTGAAAAATGTCAAAATATTGAAAATGACATTCTGTAATTGAGTTGCAGTGTGATGCCTATATACCTATTATTGTATATACGTGGCTTCTTCTGAACCACTGGCTTTAAATGTTCCTGATGAAATTGAGCTATCCATCATGCTGGAGACCAGTGGCTGACAAAATTAATATGGGCTGAGTGAACTGGTCTAGCTCTATCAAAATGAGGGGAAAACAGGAGGTGGAGAAAGGAGTTAGATATCGAGAGCAAACTTTCAATCAAGTACCTGACGCTGGCTGTGATTGAGGTGCGGGCGCTGCCGTTCGGGTTCTGTTGAGCACAACGTTGTCTTTCAGCTTCACTGAGAAGTCCATCCCCAGTGTGATCATCTCCCACCGCTACAAGGCCCAGGACACTCCGGCTCGGAAGACGTTCGAGCAGGCCCTGACCGGGGCCTTCATGTCGGCCGTCATCAAGGACCTGCGGCCCAGCGCCCTGCCCTTCGTGGCCAGTCTGATCCGCCACTACACCATGGTGGCCGTGGCTCAGCAGTGCGGTGAGTACCGGGGGCAGAGCTCCTGGGCCCTCCACGAGGGGTGTGGAGAGCCTTGTGCTTCTACTTAGAGCAATTTGTTTAAAAATGTAATAATATTGCATTTGCTTCTGGGTGACTGTACTGGTTTTTTTGTTTGGTGGCTGATTTATGTTTTAGTTCTTTAGAGTGGTGGAAATTATTAAACAAATTTTAAAAAACAATCAATCCCGTAATAATAATCTTTTAAATGCTGCAGCCAATGAAGTAACTGCAGCATGGAACGGCTTATATAGTTCCAGAGGGTTTGTGTAACTTAATACTCACAGTACTATTTGCGGATGGTCTTTAATTGGGTTGTTTCCACTTGTGGTTTTGAAGGACCTTTAGAGGAACTAAGTGAATGTTGGAGCACTGCAGTGTCTTAAATCCATGAAGAAAACTTTTTGTTTGGGCTGTATGACAAGTAATTTGGGAAAAGACATACTATAAGCGTATCACTCTTCATTGTCACATTAATGTAACTTGAATTTTTATGACTCTTCTTTTTAATTAAATCTTCTTGCAGGCATAGTCTAGTGCATAGAGGAAGATATTCAAGTAGATGTAATCTTTTTTTCTTCTAGGCGTGAAGGATGCCTTACAATCCATTTATATGCAAATAGGCACAGGGCTTACTGGTTTTGCCATCAGCTAGTCCAAGGAGTAGTGAAATCTAATTAAAAGATTATTCATATTGAAATATCCATTGTTTTATCTTTATTTCCCCTCCCCCCTCTTTTCTTCCCTGTTACAAATGACAGGTCCTTTCTTGCTGCAGTGCTACCAGGTTGGGAGCCAGCCTAGCACAGCCATGTTTCACAGTGAAGAAAATGGGTCAAAAGGCATGGATCCCTTGGTGCTTATTGATGCCATAGCAATCTGCATGGCATACGAGGAGAAGGAGCTCTGCAAAATAGGAGAGGTGGCCCTAGCAGTGATATTCGATGTTGCAAGCATTATCTTAGGTTCAAAGGAAAGGGTAAGTTTTTAAAAAATGTATTTAAATGATCAAGTTTCAGCCGATGCAATTTTGCGTCTTAAAATTTTGGAGGCTACAACTAAGCTGAGAAAAGGAAACTGATCCATTTCTTCGTTTCCAGGCTTGTCAGCTTCCCTTGTTTTCGTACATTGTGGAACGTTTGTGTGCTTGCTGTTATGAACAAGCTTGGTATGCTAAACTAGGAGGTGTTGTGTCCATTAAATTTCTTATGGAACGGCTGCCACTGATTTGGGTCCTCCAGAACCAGCAGACTTTCCTGAAGGCGCTTCTCTTTGTTATGATGGACCTAACTGGAGAGGTATGTAATGAATGAATTTTGTCGAATAGCATGGGGAAAATTTCTGGCCTTAAGTTCACACAGATTGAACTCTTAGTAATCTTGATTTTGCTGAATTTCAGAATGCATTGTACGTGTAAGAGTTGGTAGTGAATTCTGGTCGTTTTAACTCAAACCAAGATCTGAAGTTAGGAATGAGGTCAGATTTTTTCCACATAACTTTGTTGAAGTTTTGTGGATTACACCTGCTGCTTTCAGAGTAGAAATGTAAAGGCCACATGTAGACCACAAAAAACCACAGATTCACTGTTACCACAGAATCACTAAGCTTAGCTGGAAATCAAAATCACAGGATTCATCAAAATCAAATTCTAAGTTTGTTGATGAGTAATGTGTAGGTTTGTGATCTTTGTTCTGTACTAAGCTGATAAAAATAATCTCTGATGCCCCAGGTTTCCAATGGAGCAGTCGCTATGGCAAAGACCACGTTAGAACAGCTCCTGATTAGATGTGCAACTCCTTTAAAAGATGAAGAAAAAACAGAAGAAATCCTTGCAGCACAGGAAAAGTCTTTCCATCATGTCACACATGACCTTGTTCGAGAAGTGACCTCTCCAAACTCCACTGTGAGAAAACAAGCCATGCATTCCTTGCAGGTGCTTGCACAGGTCACTGGCAAAAGTGTCACAGTCATCATGGAGCCACATAAAGAGGTAAGCAGAAATACTTACTGAACCTGAGCTTAAAGTTGTTTTCCAGTTTGGATTTGCAGAAATGCTTTTCTGAGTACGTTTTTCCACGCTAGTGAATTAAGTTCTAAGTGCTTTGATAGCATGTGTTTGTCATTTGCTAGGTTTTGTTGTTCTAAGATACACAATGGCTGGAGCACTGTAGACATTCATACAGGCTCTGCCTGACTCTTAGCCAGTATTTACAGTGTCTTCAGGTTGATTTAGTTCCCTTGAATGATGGGCTGCTCATCCTGCCACCAGACAGGCCATATAGGTACTGTATTTTGATACTCAGTTTTATTATTCTCTACATCTGTGGCATTATTGCTATGCCTTTCCCTATCCAGAAAGAGACTATAAAGTTCAAAGCTGGTGGAAATAACTTCTGGCTAGACACTCCTTAAAGCTGATATTGTTTAGTCTTTTGAAAGATAATTGAATGTACATAAGCCTTAAGGGCCATGACAACATACCAGATTATAATGAGGAGGTCCCTAATTGATATCTTATTTTGCAAAAGGTATTTAATGAGGAAAGTGAGAAGTTGGTGTAATGGAAAAAAGTTATACAAACTTTTTTGATTTCTAATGTTTTAGGAGCTTAAAACATTCTTGTTTCTTGACTGTTTGAAATGCTTCAGTCTGTGAATTTCTTTGTTCATAATGTTGTGTGAAGTTACTAAATATCGTAGATCTGTTCACAGAGAATGTGTATTAATTACAGCTACTACATTGTTCTGCAAACTGACTGAATCAAAGTAATTCAGAGCATTACTTTTCCTCTCACTTAATTATTTCTCAAGACACATCTGGAGCCACAATAGCAAATGGATACAAACCTACAGCCGTGACTAATGGTGTGTTCTCAGTGGCTGGCTCTGTGGGGTCCTTTCAATAGGCTGCTAATTCAGTAATCTAAATTACATCATGTAGGTTCTCCAGGACATGGTTCCTCCTAAAAAACATTTACTTCGGCACCAACCTGCAAACGCCCAGATTGGCCTGATGGAGGGAAATACATTCTGCACAACCCTGCAGCCCCGATTGTTTACAATGGATCTGAATGTTGTGGAACACAAGGTTTTCTACACAGAGGTACTTTCTTTTTATGTTCTCCTCTTTGCATGTAGATGCTTCTGTATGATGGTGTTAGTGCTTTCATTGTTAAAAACATATGTTTTTCTTTGTGCATTTTGACCTTTCACTGAAATGTAAGAATTTATCTTTTGAAACATCAGGTGAAGTCTGCTTTGCCTACAGTGTAATAGCTCTGAGCTAAACAGAATGTTCTAATCTGTGTGAAATATATTGAATGAGCTTTGGTGCTACAGTACTGGTCTAGTAGCCTTGACTTTCATATTTAGGTCTTATTTTTTACACAGTGTATCAATTAAATAAATTTTTGTACCACCAAACATAGACAGTATTGGTTAAGGTTTTTGAGTCCCTAATAGTTTGACTAAAATTGAATATAAAACCTGTGTGTAGATTTAACTTAAAGAAACTGTCTTGTCCCTTGGTTTCCCAGCTGACTTGTCCAAACATAAGTTCAGAAGGTTTTTGATACCAACAGCAAATGCAGGTGGCAAGGCTGTCCACCTCCAACTGTATATATGGGATATAATTGTCAATGCAGAAAAACCTCTGGTTTTATGTTAAGACAAAACCAAAGTGCTGTAGATGAAAAAATGTCTGTAAAGGTGGGAGTGAGATAGTGGTGTTTCAAATGTGAGTAGCAATATTAAAACGATTGTTTATTTTTTTTCCTAGTTACTGAATTTGTGTGAGGCTGAAGATGCTGCCCTAATGAAACTGCCTTGCTACAAAAGTCTTCCATCACTTGTACCTCTTCGAATTGCAGCCTTAAGTAAGTAAAACCTCCTAAACAAGATTTGATGCAGTTAAGTGTCCTTGTGAGCAATGGGCAGTCTGCTTCCTGAGATCAGCAGAAAACCTGAGCACTGGAAGACTGATGGCTGCTCTCCAGAGGCTGCAGTTTAATGGAGAGAATAATGGGAAAGTATTGCTGCTTTCTTAATGACTGGAATTTAGTTTTCTGAAAGGAACCCAAAATATTTTAGGATTAATTATGTTGCAAAGCATTAGGAAAACTATAGAACGTTAATAGAATTCTCATTCTTTTACTATTTTATGATGCCTGTTGCTTTTGGCAATGCATGCAGTGCTTTAGCTGTCTGCAATTTGAGATGACATAAAAAGAAACTATAAGAGAAGCAGTGTAGAATTAGGGTTTATTTTCTTCTCTCCTTTGAAATTGAGTTAACAAAGAGAACAAATTTACTTTGATATTTGCAGATGCTCTAGCTGCCTGCAATTACTTGCCTCAGTCAAGAGAGAAAATCATTGCTGCACTTTTCAAGGCACTGAATTCAACAAATAACGAGCTGCAGGAGGCAGGAGAAGCGTGCATGAGAAAGGTGACTGTATTAAAACAACGTTCCTTTTGAGGCTGTTGTTCTCTCTGCTTTACTTCCTTGGTACAAAACTTCTTGGGAAAGTTCTCGACAGGAAATATTGTTGCTCTGTTCAGTTTTTGTTAGTGATGCTGATAAAAGTTTGTGTCAGATGTGTTTGTTTGGGATTTGAACTTGACCATAAAGAATTATCCAGGTTGCAATTAAGTATTATAAGCTCTTGGATAAGGACCATGGTAAATCTTTCAATCTTTCTGTCCAGTCTTTCCCACTTTCTGTTGGTCTGCTCTTCATAAATGTGTCTTCTTTTCTAAATAGCATCAGTCCTTTCCAGCAGTTCTGCAGATGTGCAGGTCTGGCTTTATTATGAAAGCTCTTCCCATGTTTCATCTTTGTTCCTAAAAGAAGTGGTGGAGACCCCATGGTTGGTTTTGGAAAAGTAAAGCTATGCGGCAGAGTTAGACTCTGCATCACAGTGTGATGGTTACCTTAAGGAACAAGACCATGGCTGTTCTGTGTGAGGTCAGAATTAGTGTCCTTGCCTGACACTGCCTTGTCTGTCCTGTGGATGCTACATTATCATGTAAAAAAGCTGGAAGGACAGGGAAAGAATATTCTTTTGTAATGATGTGTTGTTCAGTAGCTGTGCCTAATTCTGATTCAGTGAGATTTTAATTCCATTCTTCTAAATGAAAAAAGAAAAAAAGTGAATGAAATTACTTACAGCCTCTTTATAATGCTGTGTAGATGGGCTGACATGGGACAGGGAATGTCACTGCAGTAACACTGGTGGCTTGCATTTATTTGTGCCATTGACTGGCCAGAGGTCAGGTGTCTTTTCATGTCACTCTGGTCATGAGAGGGAATGTGCTTATTATTTATGGCTTGTTAACAGCACAGTTGGGTTGAGAGGGAACAGGGAGAAAATAAGGGTTGTTCTGACCTATACATCAGATTTGTCTGATTGTTTTTCTTCCCGTGATAAACTCATGCCCTCAGGATGTTTGGTTATGACAGGAAATATTCTCTCTGGCTGCTTGCAGCCAGACTCTTTTGACCTTTTCTGTTGCTCAGGATGCATGCAGATTGTAACACAGAAATTTGCTCTGTTGCCTTCAGCCAGACTCACAGGCAATTCTTAATATAGCAGGGTCTAAGTAGCTTGTCCATAGCTGTGTGTTTAATTTATAGCTGCAGCAGTTTTTCGATCTGCCTGTAATTAAGATCTCCTACTTGATTATTTTATGGAATATGCTCCTGTGCGCTAGAAATACCTCAGTGCTTCCCAAATCCATCTTGTCCCTGTATATATTTCCGGCAATAGGTGTTGTTTGAACTATTGTGTTCAGAAAGAACAAAATAAAAGAAGAAAAATGAAGTCAGCTGAATCTGTTTTAAGAAAAATGCTTGCACATAAGTCACTTCCCTCTCCACCTGTATCTTAATCATGCACTCTCTTGCAGTTCTTGGAAGGAGCTACTATAGAAGTTGATCAAATTCATACCCACATGAGGCCATTGCTGATGATGCTGGGAGACTATCGGAGTCTGACCCTCAATGTTGTGAATCGTCTGACATCAGTCACTAGACTTTTCCCAAACTCTTTCAATGATAAATTCTGTGATCAGATGATGGTAAGCCCATCCAAGTTTTCATTTTAGCTCTTCCAGAAGAAATTTTCTTCTAGCTACTATTTTTATTGGTGGAAAATCAAAGAAGTTCAGAAGTGACTCAGTGTATATGTTGGAAGTAAAAGGTTTTTGTTTCACAATTAATAAAAACCCCTGATTTCTATAAACCTTTTGAGTAAATTTCTAAAGGGCTTCTAAACCAAAAAGTTAAGAGATTTTATTTTTTAGTGAAGACATAACTAGTTATACTACGGTTTGCTTGGACAAATTTATCTTTAGCAAGGCACCACCAGCACTTTCAACAATTTTACTTCCCAATGCACTAAATCTGTTTTGGTGCTTTCTTTGTTTATAAAATTTTGGGAGGTATCTCCCTGTTTGCAGTGTTTAAACTGAATATGTGATTTCTTTATCCTCTTGGCATGGATATTTAAATATTTAAATGCATACACATCAAGCAAGTCATCAAAGAAGTGTAAGACTTTCAGACTTAAGTTTTTGTGTATATACATGTACTTACAGTCCCTGCTTTCTTGAATATGGAGAGGACTCCTAGCAACAGTAAACTTTTCACCCTGAGGGAATGAAAATAACTGATAATTCTTCCCTTTGCTTCCTTCAAAGAATTATTTCAACCTCTACAATTTCTCTTGTAGCATATGCTAAAATGGAATGGTCTAATTAGAAGAATAATACTAATTATCCTCTCTTTATAGCAACACCTGCGTAAATGGATGGAAGTTGTAGTTATTACACACAAAGGTGGACAACGGAGTGATGGAAATGTAAGTTAATGAATGCTTTTATGTGAGAAGAGAAGAAATAAGTGGTATTAATGTTTTGGAATTGCAGAACTCATTCAGTTGTAAGTGCTGCCATAACTGATTGCACACTGATGCTTTGTTACAAGCTAACAAACTTGTTGAATTGAGTATTGAATATTGAATATTTGTTAGAAGTCTTAGTAAGCAGAGCTTCTTATCTGCTGACAATGGTTACTTTAAAGAGTGTTCTAGGTTAGTGTGGGAGCAGCTCAAGCATTTTTATTTCTTTTCCCCCTCAGGATTTTCTGCTTAGAAATCTGTTCTTCACTGGAGCGGCTGATGAGCTCAGCAGCATAATCCCCCTTTTTTCATTAATATGTTTGATGTTTGTAACGTAGCCTTTTGAAAATTATACGTAATGATAACATAATCCCAGTTAATTTAAAATTTAATTTATTAAAACCAAGTTCAATATTTACTAGTTGGGATCACATTAAAATCACTCTCCCAGTGAAACTAATGGCCTCAATGTTGAAGCGTGGGAAGCTGATCAGTTGTCTTATAAATGGAAAACTGTGCAGTGTAATGTCAATACTGTGCTCTTGGCAATACTGATGGGAATTCCTGCTTCAGTGCAGTTTCCTGTACATTACCAGAAGTCCCATAATTCTATTAAAGTTTTACTAAATGCTTTTATTAAGTGTTGAGATTTATGATTGCACCTAAGAAAAAATGGGGGGAATTTTATTCATATCTGTGTTTTTCAAATTAGAATGAAATTACTTTGGCTTTTTATTTCCCTCAAAACATGGAAATGGCTTAATGGCTTTTCATTTCTCTTTCCTGTCATTGCAAAAAGAGCTTTTAATCTGAATTTGGTCATTGCTTTATATTAGACCTAGATATTCTCTAATGAAGTAGAATAAGATTTGTTTCTTAAAAACACTGTGCATTTTTAAGTTAACCACATTTTATTCATGTCAGAGTAGTTCTAAGGCCTTCATATTCTTCTTTTGGGATTCACTTATCTGTAATCATCACATTTGAGGATATCTTGAACATCTTTTTATAGCAATAGTCTTTTAAACCACTATGTGGCTCCTCTAGAACAGTTTTTAGTTGTCCCTAAGTCATGTTTAGTTGGGAATCCCCCTGCTTTTAATGTTTTTTGTTGATGTTTTCTGTGTAATTATGTGTTTAGAGAGACATGTTGAGTGAGGGGTGCACACCAGACACTTGAGAAAGAATCTGCTGTCACATCTTGAGGGAGGAGAGAAGTCTGGAAACATTTCAAGTAGAATTGTGTCAATGCAAAGCTGATTGAATATTACTTTTCTGCTCCCTAGTTGTTGCTTCAAAGTTTCCTTAAAAACTCTGGGAAACTGCAGGAGGACACAGACAGCTTGGTCTTTGTACAGTTGCTGTGGCAAGCTGTGTTCATATGTCTGTATGTACATTGTGCTGTTGAGTAATTGTATCTTCTACACATAGAAAAGCTGGGATGGTGAAACCGGTGGTCAGTTATTGTAGCTGGCATTTCGCTTTCTCTCGTTTCTTCACGATCCTAGTGAGGTTCCAGCATGTGAGGCACTCGTTAAAAGCAGTGCTGGGGAGTAGGTTGGCTCATGCAGACTGTGTGGTTAAGTAAAGGAGTTGGTAAACGCTCAGTGGAGCAGAGAATTGACCAGGAAAGCCTGATGTTCCCTACCTCTACTGCTGGTGTTACCATCATCTCATCCTTTTCCAGCAGCACTGGATGAAGGTGCCATTTGATGATGGTGTCAGGCAGTTCTCCAGCATAGTGCAGATAGTGGCTGGTCAGGAAGGCCTCTTAATGAACAGTTAAAAATTATATGGGGTGAGTTTTCATATGTAAATGGTAACTACAGACAAACTGAAAACTTAGTTAGAAATGCTGCGTAATAATTGATGAGTATTGTAAAGATCCACGCTGATGCCAGAATATCTAAGCCTTGTTCATTTAAATAATTTATGGTAGTCCTGCTGTGATCCTGAGCTGTGATCTGGCTGTTTAGAGAAATGAACAAATTAAAATATAATATATTAAGCAGTGATTAAAATCTAATTCATTGGTTCAGAGAGTAAAATCTTTGATTTAAATCCTTCTTCCTCTCTTCCTTGCCTCTCCAAGGAAAGGCATGGGATTTCGGGTCATGTCTGGTAATTGAAAGAGTAAGTTTTGAGTAGATGGTTGCCTCCAGCTATCCCTCTTGTGAGAGGGTGGAAATTTCCATGGTGGAAATTCTGCATTACAGCCTAAGAGGACTTTATAGCTCTAGAGGACTTCATAGCTTGGTGGCCTAAGTACTGAAAGTGGTTTCGTAATTGATGCTGGCCAAATTTGTCTTCAAAAGTGGTAAAACATCGTTTCCTTTGACTTAATAATCTCTGTTATCTTTTTATTCAGTATAAATATTTGAGCAGCTATGTCTAATCAATGTTAAAGTAGGAAAAAGGATGCTTTTCATCCTAGTTCTTTGGAGGGCAATTCAGAGCATGCGAGATGCTCGTTGTCTCCATTCTTTCTGTTTGAGATGAGGAAGTAACTGTGCTGAAGTTAGACTGCAGCCTGAAGAACAGCGTGTACTGATTTGTACGTTTATTTGATATTTTTTGTGGGCTTTTTCCTTTCATGCTGTGACTTGTTTTGGTTCAGCCTGCCGCAGAAGGGGTAGAGGTGAGAAACTCAGTGGAGGCACCAGGAACTTTTTTTGTTGTCATGGTTTCTTTTTTTGGTTGTTGTTGTTTTGTTTGGTTTTACTTTTTCTTTTAACTTGTGATTTGTTAGTTTTATCGTTGTGTTTTGGGCAGAGTGCATTGTGCCTTTGAGTGCAGTGCTGTGAATTGTCTTCTGTTTGATTGTGGCAGAGCTGTTTTGATCACGTTGCTGTTAAGGATGTTGAGCATGTTGGTACCAGGAAGAGCAGGATTTTTAGTTTCTGTGGAGGCATAAATGATTTCAAAAGGTTTTATGTATTCTCAACCCTGCACTTCGGTCCATGAGAGGAGTCTTTTGGGGTCTATCTGGGCAGATCAGGTTAAAGGAGTGGAGCCTAATCCTTTGTGTTTAAATGCAGTTGAGAAAATGCAATGTACTTGATAAAATCATTTTGGATACTGCACACTGGAACTTGGTTTTAGAGAGATGGTGAGGGTGGATGTGTTGTTTTGTTTTTTCCTTTCCCTACTCTTACTGAAGGAAATACACACTCTAGCTAACTGAAATACAGTCTCTATTTAAATCACACAATGAAAAAAAAATGTAAAATTATTTTGGACTCCTGGAGAATTTAATATCTAGTGGGAGAACAGAGCTGACTTTGAGTAACCAGCTGTTTGCAAGATAGACTGAACAGTGCTGTGAGAAAGCTGTCTCTCTCTTTCTTCATGTGCAACCTCGGGGTGTGGGGTTAGGAGAAATGGTTTGGGGGGAAGGTCTGGCTGCTTGATGCATGAGCCACTTGGTGCAGAGCAGTGAGCACTCCTAACCCCCCCATCAGCAGTATCATTACTGTGTTTAGCTCTTACCTGTAAAACACCACTCTGCTGGCGAGGAGAATAAAATTTAAACCATGATATTACCAGAGGGGGAAGGGCAGACTTCCACAGGTGCAATTTTTTCATGCATTATGGTAAGTAGATGCTGTATATGTGTTAACCCTTTGCATTTGGCTGCTGGCTGTGCTAATATGGAGAGGATAAAAGAAGTGAGATGTGTGATACTGTTTTTATACATTATAGCCAGTAGTATTTATTTAACTGCATTTCTTTTTACCTGTAGGAAATGAAGATTTGTTCAGCAATTATAAATTTATTCCATCTGATCCCGGCTGCCCCACAGACTCTGGTTAAACCTCTCCTGGAAGTTGTTATGAAAACAGAACGAGCAATGTTAATTGAGGTAAAAGTGGAAGTTAACGTTGCTGAAAATTTTGCTTTATAGTCTTCTTAAACATTAGTATATAATCATTATAATATTTTAAATATGGTGTGAGAACATTTGATGTAATATGCTCTTCAAGACTTTAGGAGGTAACATTTGTCTTACACCCTTAGAAGTGAAGTTTTGAAAGCGTCAGTAAATTCTCATCATGCAAGTTCTGAACATTTTGTATCTGCATAAATGCCAAGTCAAATGTATTTTTCTGAGTGGTAGTAAATTAGTAGAAAATACTCTATACTCTGCATTTTCAATTTAAGGTTTATGAATTTTTCAGGCTGGCAGTCCATTCAGGGAACCACTGATAAAGTTTTTGACACGTCATCCATCCCAGACTGTGGAGCTGTTCATGATGGAAGCCACTTTAAATGATCCACAGTGGAGCAGAATGTTTATGGTAAGCTGTGTGGGGAGAGCAGCAGGAAAAACCCTCAACTTGACAAAGCTGATGAACAAAAAGGTTTCATCTTTTGCATCTTTTTTTCCTGTATGACCTTGTAGTCCTTAATCATGGTCTTACTCTTGACTGCAGGGTTCCTGTTCTTGGTTTTGTATTTGTTTGTCCTGAAGTGTTGATTTTATACCTTTCCAGATCATGTAAGGCTATTACTGAAGTGTAGATGTTATTTTTATATATGTGAAATATAACCCCTGCAACTTTAGTGTGGGATATAAAAGCTACGGGATGATATAACCGCCTGGTATTTTGGCTTTTAAAGGTTATTAAAATTATTTCTTCCCCTTTTGCAGAGTTTCTTGAAACATAAAGATGCCAAACCTCTGCGGGATGTACTGGCAGCTAATCCCAACCGATTTATCACCCTGCTGCTGCCTGTGGGCACCCAGGCAGCCGTGAGACCTGGCTCCCCCAGCACCACCACAATGCGTCTCGATCTACAGTTCCAGGCTATCAAGGTATTCATTTATCCTTGTTTGTCTCTGCACTGGGTAGTTCAAACCCCTTCAGCTACAAGCCTCTTATGTACAGGCTTTCAATGTGTGTGTGTGTGTGTGTGTGTCTGTTACATACAAAAGCTCATAGAAAACCACCTGTAAAAATGCAGAGTGTTTGTAGCCAGAGTTGTTCTGAGAAGGGAAAAGAGACTCGAATTAACTATGCTTTTTTTGTCAAGTAGGATACAAGAGGGAAGCATGGCAACAGAAACAGAAATTTATTTTATTTTAATCCAAACTGTTTTGTATTTCACTCTTTTGTTTTGCCATTGAATATTTTAGAACCCTTAATAGACCTTAAACAAGTGCTTGTATATCATTGTTTCTCCTGACAGATCTCTTGTGTGTTCACTGTGCATTTGTCTTGTTTTGCTTTGGACAGATCATAAGTATTATTGTTAAGAATGATGAATGTTGGTTAGCAAATCAACACTCCTTGGTGAATCAGCTGAAACGTGTATGGGTGAGTGAAGCTTTTCAGGAGAGACATAGGAAGGAGAATATGGCTGCAACAAACTGGAAAGAGCCCAAGCTGTTGGCCTATTGCCTATTGAATTACTGCAAGTATGTAAAAATCTTTATTTCCTGGACCCTGCATGTATTTTTTTTAAATTTTAATTTTGAAAATACTGTGAAGGTATATAGGGCTACTAAAAATGGTTTGCAGTTATTGAAGTGAAAGTGTAATATATTTCATAATAATGCCATTAGCTCTAAAACCATGCCTGTGGTACTGGCTGCTCTTGCTTCTCTGCTCCTTTAAAGGATTAGTTTCATCAGCATGGTAATTTGTGTATTTTTTCACAGAAGCCTTGCAATTTATGTGTTTTCACAGAAGGAATTATGGTGATATAGAGTTACTCTTCCAGTTGCTTCGAGCTTTTACGGGTCGATTTCTCTGCAATATGACTTTCTTAAAGGAATACATGGAAGAAGAGATCCCCAAAAACTACAGTATTCCCCAAAAACGGGCTTTGTTCTTCCGGTTTGTAGACTTGAATGACCCAAACTTTGGAGATGAGCTCAAAGCCAAGGTAACTAAAGCAATTAAATCAAAGAAGCCTGGTATTTAGGTTTAATTTTCTTCTTGGGAACTAGGGCAACAAAACTCCCTTACTTAAATGTCAATGAGTTTGATAATTGGCAGAGTCATTTAGGTGAAAATATCATACCTGAAGGAGAGTGATAATAAACAGAGACAGCAATTCATCTTGCTTTCAGTGCTGACTGCTTTAGTTTACACTTTCTAAGAATCTTTGCCCTTGGAAGGAAGAAAGAGGGGAAAAAAATCCGTGTGTGTCTTTTTCTTGAGGTTTTATTCATAGTTTCCTTTTGCAACACAGTGTGTCCAGCAGGCAGGTTTGCATGTGACAGTACTTGAATGTTGGCTGCCATTAAAAGAATGGGACAGTACAGAAAAACTTTTTTTGTTTATACTCTCTAGGTGCTGCAACATATCCTGAATCCTGCTTTCTTGTACAGTTTTGAAAAAGGAGAAGGTGAACAGCTCTTAGGCCCCCCAAACCCAGAAGGAGATAATCCAGAAAGCATCACTAGCGTTTTTATAACAAAGGTAATATCTTTCTCTACATTGGAGTATTTGAAAATTCAAACAAGAAGTTCTTCCTCTCATTTGACTTTTCATTCTGATTTGAATTAGTTGTTCTCTTCTGAGTATTATGGTCTGTTACATCAAATTGCTTCATAATGTTGCATGTGAGATCCATTGGTCATCAGCAGGACTGGGCTACAATTTTTCAGTTTATGCTGTTTTCAGAACTGGAATGTGTCTTTAGAAATGGGCCTTACTTGGCTGTGATCCCAGTCTTTTTTATAAGGAAAGCTTTCCATGACCCAACATCAGTGTCTTTCTAATTCATTGCTATTTCATGGAACCAGTCAGCAGTTATAAAATACATGTTGTTGAAGATGAGGGTTGGGGATTTTGATTTATTTATTTTTATAGGTTAGCAGTTTGAGAGTTCCCAGACGTGCTCATTATTTAGAAGTTCACAGTTCAGGAGGTGGTTTTGTGGGTACTAAACTGAGTCAAGAAAGGAATTACAGGTTTTTAGTCTTCTTAAAAACCGCTCAAAAAGCGAAAATTTAGGACTTCGCCTTTATGATAATAAAAGTTGTTTTTCTTTTTTTGTCAACTTCATTCTCTCCCCTTTGATCATTCCTGGAACTAGGTACTTGATCCAGAAAAACAGGCTGATATGCTGGATTCTCTGAGGATCTATCTCCTGCAGTTTGCCACGCTGCTGGTTGAGCATGCCCCGCATCACATCCACGACAACAACAAGAACAGGAACAGCAAACTGCGGCGCCTGATGACCTTTGCCTGGCCTTGCCTCCTGTCCAAGGCCTGCGTGGACCCAGCCTGCAAGTACAGTGGCCACTTGCTCTTGGCACACATCATTGCCAAGTTTGCCATTCACAAGAAGATTGTTCTGCAGGTATTGGCCGTGGGCTTGTGTTAAGTTCCATAGTGTGCTTGCTTTTATTTGAAGATTGCGAGTAGAAGCTGCACGGTGGTTTTGGCTGCTGAGTGTAATTCAAACACCACAAACAAATGTAGAAACAGCAGGCCAAATGTTTAATACGAATTTACTTGGGAATAGGAGAGTATAGAAAGAAGTGTGAAGACAAATGAAAGCAGGAAGGGTAAGAAGTACAAGTAGACCTTTTGGTTGAATTAACAAAATTGGGAGTGTTCCTTCATTTAAGAGACAGACACTTCAGTTGAGACCCAATGTGGGGACCAAGGGAAAACTTCAGATTGGGCAGTGGAGAGGGAGGAAGAAAAGGGTATGTAAAGGAAACAGAAGTATATGCTCCATGCTTCTGATGATGATGTATCATGATATTTTTAACAAATTATGGGCCTTTAGAGAAAAATTGTGTTTTTTAGAAAGCGTATGTTGTAGTTTCCCTTTCTTTATAAATGCTTTGTTTTTGTAAATACATACAGTAAGTATTAATGTTGATGAGAAACTCTGCTGTTCAGGTTTTTCACAGCCTTCTCAAAGCTCATGCAATGGAGGCCCGGGCTATTGTCAGGCAGGCCATGGCTATCCTGACTCCAGCTGTGCCTGCTCGAATGGAGGATGGACACCAGATGCTCACTCACTGGACACGGAAAATCATCGTGGAAGAGGGTCATACAGTGCCCCAACTAGTACATATTTTGCACTTGATAGTACAACATTTCAAGGTACTTGTACTGTTATTCTGGTGCTCACTGTATCTCCTGTATCAAGGAAGTAAACAGAAGTTTGGTTAGAAAAAGAACACGATCTGATTTATATGGTTTAGCTTCAAAATGCATAATTTGTCTGTAAAGATACTTATCTACAACTGAATACAACTGTTTAATAGCAAATAATTTATTAAGCTCCATCATGATTGAAGTTAGAACTCCAGAAGTCAAGTTAGAGTCTGCAAGATGAATTCATTGCATGTGTATTAGCAGTGTTCTTTAACAGGTCTGTGAAGATTCTCCAAGAGTTCTTTAAAAAAAGTGCAGGACCATATCCTTTGCCATCCTCCAGTAATCCTTGTTTGTTTGACTTTATATATTCTGTGGGATTAGCTAGATAACTTTTATCTCCAGCTAATGTATATTGGGAAACATTAAACAAATGGGGGAATGGTGCAGAGTGTCAACACAGGAACGTTTTTGAAAACACGCATTAAAATGCAATCCAAAGGGACAGCTAATACACGTTTTCAGAAACTGATGCCTCAGCAATTTTTGAAAGAATATCTGAGCGTGTTAAAGTGTGAGTTGAAGCTCTTTAAAAGGCTTGGAAAAAAATTGGTCCTTGAGAAAAATCATGAATCTTAAAAAGAACATGTTCATTTGGGTGCATGAAATCAGTAGTCACTACTGAAAGTTGTAGCCAAAATACTATTTTCTATGCACCAGTTACTTTTCCATGTTGCAAAAGTTGAAGTGGTGCATGTTTAGCAAACTTTGGGATTGATGACTGTTTTACAATTTTACTTTATTTCAACTTTGTAGATTTTGTGTAGAATTTTATTGGTTAATGACTAACATTTCTGTGAAACCGTTTTTCCAGGTTTATTATCCTGTGAGGCATCACTTGGTTCAGCATATGGTTAGTGCCATGCAGAGACTGGGCTTCACTCCCAGTGTTACAATAGAGCAAAGAAAATTAGCTGTGGATCTTGCTGAAGTTGTTATTAAATGGGAATTGCAAAGAATTAAAGACCAGCAGGTAGGAAATCAAAATAAATGGGTAAAGATTGAACTGTTCCATGGTTGAGTGTAGTTTTTTAACGTGCACATTGCTGATATTTCAGCCAGATTCAGATATGGACTCAAGTGCAAGTGGAGAAGGAGCAAGTTCTGCCTCATCTGCTGTTAAAAGAGGATTGTCTGTGGATTCTGGCCAAGAAGTAAAACGATTCAGGACAGCTACAGGAGCAATAAGTGCTGTAAGAAAAAATCAGGTTTTTTTCAGAGGCTCTAAGCCGTGTAATGTAATTGTTTCTTCCACATAACTCAAAACTCCCTAAGTTGAAGGTTTTAGCTTTAGAAAATATTTTAAATCTGTTCTTGTTGTTTTCCTCCTTCAGTCTTGCTGATGGCTTTTGTGTTTTGTGTGCATGCAGGTGTTTGGACGGAGCCAGTCCTTGCCAGGAGCCGATGCCCTTCTTGCCAAGCCCATTGACAAGCAGCACACAGACACCGTTGTGAATTTCCTGATTAGAATTGCTTGCCAGGTAGTGAGGTTATTCTGATATGCAAATTCCAGTGTGGATTAGCAGCCAAACCCATAAACCCCTCTTTTCACACAGGTCCTTTTAGGCTTGGATTATTCTAATGTTTCTATACTTTCTTTTCATGATTAATTTACATATTTGGGTGATGCTGCAAAGTATGCTTGTTCTGTTGCCTAGGTTAAATGACAAGAATACTTTATCCCAAAATATTTAGAGAGTTTTATAGGGAATGACTGTATCTAGGGGTAATGATTGTAGATGTATTTTCAAAATGCAATATATGGAATTACTTTCCTGCAGCATGTAGAACTAAAGCTTTTTACCAAATTTTGAGGGAATTAACTTCTCTAGAATGGGGAAAATTATCTGGGTGTACCTCAAGGCTGACAAATTTTATGGCTTCTGCTCCTACAGCAGACTCAGCTGGTAAGTAGCATGGGATTTTATATACCACAGTCCATTGCACAAAGTTGATGTGCTCTTAAGTATAAAGATGAATTGAGTAAAGAGCTGCACATGTTTATGGATACCTTGCAAACAGTGAAGATTAACCATCTTGAGTATATTCAGAGTTGTAGTAATAAAGGATGAGATGAAACTTTTTTTAAAAATACACCTTTGATGGGTGATTTGGGTTAATTAGCAAGCAATTTAGACAGCAGTTCTGGTGTTTACTATTAGTTATCAGCTTTTTATACATTAAATACTGTACTGATAAAACTACTTAAGCTCATCCCTTTCAGAAATAAGAAATTATATGCTTGCATGGAATGCGTAATAAATTAATGAGTTGGTTCCAAAAGGGTGTCATTTTGTTAACTCTGATTAATTGCTAGGTAAATGACAACTCCAACACTGCTGGGTCCCCTGGGGAGTTGCTGTCTCGCCGCTGCGTCAACCTCCTGAAAACAGCTTTGAGGCCAGACATGTGGCCCAAGTCAGAACTGAAGCTGCAGTGGTTTGATAAACTGCTCATGACTGTGGTAGGTAACATTTAGTCCTGTAGGTCTTTAGATTTCCCTGGCATGTGAGATGATTTAACACTAGTGATATCTGGATATAGATTTTTGCAGTACTAATCTTTTTGTCTTCGTAGTGCAATAGATAACTTGTTAAGTGTGTGAATTGCATTGGTGGTTATAATTTGTAGAGCTATAGTACTTACTGGCTGGTGTGGTTTTTTTATTTTTGGGGTTTTTTATTTCTTAGGAAGTTATACAGATTTGATTTTATTGATGCCTAGTTTTTGACTACATTATAGGAGTATGAAATTCACTGAAAGGCAAGCTCCCTGTAATAGATGATACTTTATATATCATCTATGTCCTCTCTTCTGTCCTTTAAACTATAACTTATCAGAAAATACACTGGTTTAGCTCTCTGAAACTGATCACTGATGGTCTGTCTCTGAAAGGTGTTGACAAAGAAGTAAAACATCGTCCTCTGTTGAAAGCATTTCTAACCAGCAAGGTTGCAGACAGATTTCAAACCCTAGGATCACAAAAAACACCAGAAGGAACATACCTGTACCTGCTTAACTAACCCTGTTATGGTTAAAGACTCTGTAGTTGCCTGGATTTTTAGAATTTTATGGTGCATGACTTATTTCAAAGATTGACCTGAAACATCACTACTGTAGAAACTTCAGTCTTATAGGTTTTAACAGATCTGATCTGAATTTAGTAATCTGTGGAATTCTTGTTTTCCCCTACTCACTGCCTTTTTGTATGTTTTCTCTTTAGGAACAGCCCAATCAGGCCAACTTTGCCAACATTTGCACTGGCTTAGAGGTCTTAAGTTTCCTGTTGACTGTGCTGCAGCCCCCTGCTATCCTGAGCAGCTTCAAGCCCCTACAACGAGGGGTAGCAGCCTGTATGACCTGTGGGAACACCAAGGTTTTGAGAGCTGTGCACAGTTTGCTGTCTCGCTTGATGGGCATTTTCCCCACAGAACCAAGTGAGTGGTGTTTTTCTTCCTCCTTTTATCCTTTATTGCTTCATAACTTAAGTGGCTGAGAGTGGGATGAAGGCACTCTTTGGAATGTGCTAATATTCTGGTTTATGATTCCTGCGTTTAATGGTCCATTTTAGCTTGCACTTTCAACCTCTGATTAAAAAAGGAAAAGCTGAAATAAGTAATCATGTGGAATACATCATTATCCATTGACATAAAAACTTAATAACCTGTGGCTGTCATAACTTTAGTTCAAGAAATGCACGCTATAAATTTAATGTATTTTTGCAATTAGAATTTTTCAGTTTCAGAAGTGCGATTTTTTTTAGTTGTTAAGCTTTGCTGTTTTGCTGAAACAAGGAAGGGAGATAAAGTGTAAAAAGGAAAGGCAATAGGTAAGTTGCCATGTCTTAATAGAAGCTAATTTAGATAATCTTTTTCCTGGGAAAAAGTAAATCAATAATGTAAGACTGCTCATCAAATTGACTTACTCAGAAGTGGTACACTATTATGAAAGACATACTGGTATAATAAAGAGGTTTATATAAGTGAGGGATCTGCCTGTGTTACCTTAGTTTGTTGACAAGATAAGACTCCAGTGATGTTTTTAGTGCCTGTATGTTCACACTGTAACTGTTCTTTGCCTGTTCTGTGGGTAATGTTACCAAAAGTAAAGTAAACACACCTCTAAACTCTGCAGGCACCTCGAGTGTAGCCTCCAAGTATGAAGAGCTGGAGTGCCTTTATGCTGCAGTTGGGAAGGTTATCTATGAAGGACTGACCAATTATGAAAAAGCCACCAATGCCAACCCTTCCCAGCTCTTCGGTACGTGTCCCACATCCCTGGCAGCTCTGTGGGAATGCCCCTGAATGAGAGATGTCTTTGTCACAAGCTTCCCTTTCCCGTAAGGAAATGGCAACCTGATGTGATGCAGAGGGAGCTGTGGGAAGCATTTCGAGCTAACCTGAGTTGAGCTTGGGATGTCATTTCTGTGAAGAAAGGGAATGGAGGGGGTTCAATGCATTCTGTCTTCTCCCTGAGCTGACTTGAGAGCAACTGTTGGAGGTGGGGAGCTGCAGATCTGCTAGGTGGGAGCCTTTTGTATTCAAAGTGCCTAGGAAAAAGCTACAGTATTGACAATAGCCAAAAAATAAAGTAAAATTATTGGAAGCTTCTTACATGGAAAAAACCAAATCCTGCAGGACCTCTGAGATACAGCAGATAGTTCAAGGAACCTGTGTAAACAGTCTTATGTGTTCCTGCCTTTCTTTTTAATTTTTTTAAGCCTTATTTATTACCTGATTTAGATAGTGTATTAAGATTTATGTATTTATAGATCTTCAATTCTCAGTAATCAAGAAATTACAAAAATACTACTTTTTCTTGAGTGACAAAATCTGAATTTTTAGCATAGACCATTCTGAAGAGCCAGAATGTTTTTCTGTTCTTGTTTTTGTACTTACTGAACTGCTAGAGAACTCAGCTACATAATAGAGTGACAAAGATGTATTGGAATAACAGAGTTTGGCCCAGAACTGGTTGTGTTGGTAATACAAACCTGAAATTGTACAATGTTGGAAAACCTGCTGATTTAAATGGCAAATGTCCTTCACTATTCTGTTCTGTGAGCTGTGTAGATGGTTGTAATTTCACCTTGGGAATTGCCTATTTGTCAGATGTCAGGACGTGCTTTACATCAAACTAACCGTGAAAGATGTTTCTTACATTTTGTCCAGAGCTCCCTTAAAAGCAGCAGCACAATCAAGCTGTCAGGAGGTGCATTTTGTAGTAATTCTGTTGCTCAGAGACTGGACTTTGTGGGCCAAATTTTATGCCCATCTGAGCATAAAAAGAAATCAAAACTTTGGCAGGAGCCATTCAATGATCAGAGCCTGCTTCTGTAGGTGTGCTATGTAGATATGTTGAATTAGAAAGCTGTGATAGGTTTTTTTAGTGTGTTTAATTTTACAGGATGTGTGTGCTTGTTTTTAGAGTGAAGTAGTCAACTTAGTTAGCTTCTTCCATCAGAAACTGATTTATGAAACTTTATGAAGTTTCTAGATTAGAAAACCAAAATTATAATTTTAGAATTTATTTTATATGTAATTACTAAACCCAGGCCTAGTCATCTAAGAGTTTTTTTACTTTTTGCTACTAAAACAGATGTGCAACATCAGGAGTAATCACATTTTTTTCCTGGTCTTGAGGAAATATTTGCTCTCAATCCCTCCCTTCCTGTCCTCCCTTTTTCCCCTTGCTGTTCATCACACACTTATATACAAAACTCTGAAATATTTTGATTAGTGCAAAAGTAACTTTTTAGACTTAGTCTAAGGACTAAAGTTGAGACTGAAATTTTTCTTCAAATCTCTCCAGATTTCTAATGTTTCTTGGGTAGTCCCGTCCTTCCTTCGTGGCATCTGTACCTTGCTCAGGTCATGCCCCAGAGAAGTTTTACCTCCTGAAGTCTTGTTTTTATCTCTAGGGACTCTGATGATTCTGAAATCTGCGTGTAGCAACAACCCCAGCTACATTGACAGGCTAATCTCAGTTTTCATGAGATCCCTGCAGAAGATGGTCAGGGAACACCTGAACCCACAGGCCACAGCGGGAACAGCAGAAGCAAATACAGGTATTACGTTATACAGTCTGCTAATGATTGGTGGCGTTATAAAGTATTAAAATATCTTCATCCTGAAGGGATTCAGGTGTCTTTGCAGAGTTTGTGTGCATTGTTACTCGTTGAAAAATACTTGAGCCTTAGTGAGTAGCATTGCTGAAGTATTGAGAGCTAAAAATTCACTTAGGAGTTCCAGTTACCTCCTTAATATATGAATTTCAGCATTAGCACAAGCTTTTCAGTGAATGGTTAGTGAAGCATTTGTTGAGCTGGAGCATACATAGAAATAGTGAAATTCTTCAAGACTTTATAGTGTTGAGGAGAGACAGGCTGAATTTTTTTGATTACTCTGTGCTTTCGCTTTTTTTTGCTCCTTCCTATTTATAATACTGGAACAACTGTGTTTGAATTAACTTGTTGGAGCTGATGCTTTAGTTTTTTACCTTAAAATAGCATCTTTTTTAGTCTGTATAATTATGCCTGTTGTCAAATGAATTAGGTCATGAGTCATTGAAAAAATCAGATGTTCTTGTAGAAGAAAATTCAGTGTTAGTAAAGGGCCCTGTAATTTCCTAATGAATAAGCTATTGAAGAAAACACTTCGAAGAATTGCTGCTGTTAGATTCCCAGCCCATACTTTAATTAGGTAAATGAGAACCTTGTAAATTTTATTAACACTGAGAAACAATTGGAAAATTATTAAACTTGACAGATAAGCAAGTCAGGAAATTAGCTGAACAGAATTAGAGAATTAGCTGCATCACAGACAATTTCTTTCACAAAGTTAATTGTAGTTTTTCAGTATTAGGGGTCTGTAATACCTTTTACTAAAAACTTACTGAAGGGAGAAAAACAGACTTGCCTTTAGGATACTGAATGGATTTGGCTTTGAAAGGAGTCATAGAATCATAGGATGGTTTGGGTTAGAAGGAACCTTAAAGGTCATCTAATTCCAGCCACCTGCCATGGGCAGGGACACCTTCCACGAGACAGTTGCTAAAGCCCCATCCAACCTGGCCTTGGATTCTGCCTTAGTTGTTTAGGAATGTAAAGTAGTAATTCTGAACTCATTATTTCTGAGGATGTATTTCCAGGCAGTAGGTGATGTTGTAATTTTAAAATTACAGCATCTTATCTGGACACTTTTTTCCCTGGGTGTTTTGTAGTGTATACACAACTCTAATCCTGTTTTTGCATCCTTAGCAGGTACAAGTGAACTGGTAATGCTAAGTCTGGATCTTGTGAAAACTCGCCTGGCTGTGATGAGCATGGAAATGAGGAAAAATTTTATACAAGCTATTCTAACATCACTCATTGAAAAATCCACTGATGCCAAAATTCTTCGCGCAGTGGTAAAAATAGTGGAGGAGTGGGTGAAAAACAATTCCCCGATGGCAGCTAATCAGGTAAACTGAGTAGAGAAAGTCATCATTGCTCTCAAATACTAAATAACTATGAACCACTGTTATTCATCAGTTTTGACAATGAGGTTTGTAATGATCTGTTATATATGTTTAGATGCCCTTGATGATGTTTAGACTGTTTTCATCCCTTGTGAAAGTAGCTGCAGCTAGAGATGCTTGGCATTTTATAGGCTTGTGTTTGGTGTTTGATCTCAAATGCTGTTTTGTGAAGAACTTCCTTTAAAGTAAAAGTTTTAAAATATGCTTCACATTAACCTGGGTAGAGAGATTCTTCAGGAGGAAGATGACTAATGCTGATATAAATCGTCTTGCTCTGTAGCATTTTGTGGCCTCCTCAATCTGCCATATTTCTGTTAAGAGTTGAGCAGTCACAGTCTAGTGCTGTACAAAAGGACCCACACCTTTTGTAATATACACTAGAATTTTGTAATCACTGAACAGTTTAAACCTATTTTTAGTCACAATTCTAAAATTGTCCAGCATATATTAGAAGGATAAATGCTTGAGTTATTTTTCTTCTTTAAGAACTATGACCTCCCAAGCTATTTTGCAGTACTTAGGAAGTGAAGGAGTCATGTAAAGGACAGCTGAGTTGTAGTTTGAATGTGCTAGTTCTCTGCACGTTTTAAGATGAATTGGCAAAATTAATCATGTCTTTTTTTACCACAGACACCTACTCTCCGGGAGAAGTCCATTTTGCTGGTGAAAATGATGACTTACATTGAAAAGCGTTTTCCAGAAGACCTTGAATTAAATGCTCAGTTCTTAGACCTTGTTAACTATGTCTATAGGTAATTATAGCAATTAATCACTTATTGCAGCATATTGGTTCATAATTTGTACCATATATGAACTTTATAACAGGTCATCAATCTTTTTAGGTCTGAATTAAGGGACATTTTTATATATTTTTCTTTTATAAAATGCAAAATCAGTTCACTTCACTGAGACCACAGTATGTATTTATGGAAGGCAATTTGAAAACAGAAGTTCCTGAGACAGGATTTTTACTTTTGGCACTGATAAAATATCTCCAGCACCCCGACTCCTTCCTTTCCCAAGATACCAAGGCATCCTTGTCGTTGACTGTATTCTCAACATTGTGGTCACAGCTGAATTCTGTCTTTTCACATCCATAGGATATAAAAATTTATTTTTTTTTCCTTGAAACTTTATTGTAAATTAGACTTCCAGGAGAGTTACTTTGCTAGGTAGACTTGGAAGATTTTGAATCACAATGAAATAATTAGAATGCCAGGTATTTAAGGGTGTGCTGCTGCTTCACATTATTTTGCAGTCAGTTTGCTGCTGTACTCTGCTGCTTCACTGTGCAAAGCCTTCATGTGCACACGGTGCTCAGAAGCTTTTATCAGTCAATAGCATTTGTCATTTCAAACACCATACACATGTGGCACAGTGTTTCACAAGTATGATAAGATTTTATCCTGAAAGAACGTTTCTGATACTTCTGGGGTAGTTTTACATCAAGCAGCAATATTTTCTTTGCTGTTTCTCTCAAGAACTGCACCTGGCTGTTCGCCACGTGTGGGCTTTTACTGAATGTCACCTCCTTGTGTGTCATACAAAACCTAGGAGTCTTCTCTTTCTAATAGCTCTGTTATTTCATCTTTATTAATTTTAGGGATGAGAATCTTTCTGGGAGTGAACTTACAGCTAAACTGGAGCCAGCATTTCTCTCTGGTTTGCGCTGTGCCCAGCCACTCATCCGAGCCAAATTCTTTGAGGTCTTTGACAATTCCATGAAACGCCGCGTTTATGAGCGCTTGCTTTATGTCACCTGCTCCCAAAACTGGGAAGCGATGGGAAATCACTTCTGGATAAAGCAGTGCATCGAGGTAGGGAAACTACTTGTATCAGAAATGCAATTAGAAATATGTTTTATTCCTCATTTTCCTCAGCTGGGTGTAAAAGCATTATATGTGATGTGTGTATCATCTGTATTAAAGCTGAAAATACCAGGTCTGCTGCCTCAGCTCCTGTAGTGCTTAAAAATATATACAGTGTCTAAACAGTGAAATGCTGAAGCTTGGAAAATGGCTTTAATATAAATGTTTAAAATCTATTTTCTCTGCCAAAAACTTAATGACCAGGTTAATACTCCTTAAGGAAAACAGTCTCTTACAATTGATAATGAATATAAAAAAAACCCCAAGAATTGTTATAGGAGAAGATTTCAACAAAACTGTTAAGCTGGAATGTCTCCTCTAGCAGTATGACAGCTGTTAGGTGGGATTGCATTGAAATGAAATTGCATCTTTGCTTGGTTTATTTAAAATAAAATGGGACAAAACCTTTTATTTTAACAATTTGCATATTAAAGCATGAATTTAAGATGACTGTGAACATCGTTTTTAGGGTAACAGAATCTGTATTAGCGGATTGAGGGCACTTAATACGTGTGTTAAAAAGTACAAAATACAGACTTTAGGCCTAGGAGATCCTATTAATAAAGCTGATAAATAGGCCTTAAACTTACTATTGCAACTTTTATTAAATTTATTTATTATTTAAATATTAAACCACAGTGATGGTTTCTTTGAAGGACTTTGGTAAAACGTGTGTTCAAAACCTCTTGTTACTTTTCCACGTGGTAGCTGCTGCTGGCAGTGTGTGAGAGGAACACCACGATTGGCACAAGCTGCCAGGGGGCCATGCTGCCCTCCATCACCAATGTCATCAACCTGGCCGACAGTCACGACAGGGCGGCCTTTGCCATGGTGACACACGTCAAGCAAGAGCCTCGGGAGAGGGAGAACAGCGAATCCAAAGAGGAGGTAACTGACAGAAAATACTGGGGAAAAAGCAATCTCTTTGGTGGAATTCAGCTCTTCCTAGTTTCTCATCAAATAACTTTGGAGGATGTGTAATGAAGGTGATGTGTGCAGATTGTGTCGCTTGTGTTGTAAGCATGCATGAGTCTCAGAACTCTCATTCATTCGTTTAGCCTTTGCTTCAGTGCTCTAAGCAATTACGTGTGTGAACCTGAAGAAGTAGCAGAAACAGGGAGACCTGACATAAATTGATCAGGGGGGTGTTTTGTGTTGTGGAGAAAAAGCAGAAGTACATAGAAGATACCTGCGTTTACTTACTGAGCTGTTTACCTGTGTGTAGGATGTTGAAATAGACATTGAATTGGCTCCGGGAGATCAGACCAGCACTCCCAAAACCAAGGAACTTTCGGAGAAGGACATTGGCAACCAGCTGCACATGCTGACCAACCGGCACGACAAATTCCTCGACTCCCTTCGGGAAGTGAAGGTGGGTGCAGGTTGTTGGTGACAAACCACTGTAATCCTAAAACCTTCAAACTGATCTGAGGATTTTTTATTTTTTTTTTTTTCTTTTTTTATTGCACACTTCTGATTTTTTAGCTGAGTTTTCTTATGTAGACCTCTCTTATCTGTCATTTCTTTTTTGCCTATGGTAAAAAATTCTTAAGCCTTCACTTCGTCACTAGTTATTACTGTATCCCTTTCCTACAAAATTAAATATCACCCCCCTTCACCTGTAAGTGTATTTTAACAATTCAGTTCAGAAACTAGTGATGTCAAACACAGGGTATAGGATCAAAAATGTGTATTTATCAGCATCTTATGATTAAATAATTTCTAAGACGATAACTTCAGCTGAAAGCTGTCTGTAAATAACTCTCACAGTAGCAACAGTTCTATCCAATTAACCTGATCGTTCCTATTACCAAGATAATCAGTGTATTTGCTTTTTCCTTCTTTTGTTTTTGATGCTTACAGTAGTGAATCAGAGTCTTGATCAACATGCAAATAGGGTTAACTTCTTGTTGCTAGTCTATATTGTTAAAGAAAACATGTTTTTATTGAAAAGGCATTCGCATTGCTATTTAAACAACTGTATAAGTGAACTGTTTTGCCACAGAATTAATTGTATTTTCCTATTTCTATACAACTCTTTGTTTCCAGACGGGAGCGTTGCTGAGTGCCTTTGTTCAGTTATGTCATATTTCTACACCTTTGGCAGAGAAGACTTGGATACAGCTTTTTTCACGACTTTGGAAAATCTTGTCTGACAGACAGCAACATGTGAGAACCTCTTTCTCTCCCACTTACAGATTCCTCTTTCTAAATGACTGCTGTTCCTGGGAAATGTGTTTGTGTGGTGACTTTGTTCACTTGCTTTGAGATATTTGCCGTTCTTAGACTGGTGAATGCTGTATATCTG
The DNA here is from genome assembly GCA_013397775.1 of Eulacestoma nigropectus. NCBI lineage: Eukaryota > Metazoa > Chordata > Aves > Passeriformes > Eulacestoma > Eulacestoma nigropectus. The sequence goes on from VZTE01000631.1 coordinate 1,020,041, forward strand.
TATCAATACATCTTTTGAAAGAAATAGGACCTTTCATTTTACGAAGAGAAATGTATTTATTGAATGGTTGTTCCCTGTACTAAAGAGATTTTAAATCTGATTTCTCTAACTGAAGAATCTGAATAGACAGGTAACTATTATGTTTTTTCTTCTAGGCTCTAGCAGGTGAAATAAGCCCTTTCTTGTGCAGTGGTAGCCATCAGGTGCAGCGAGATTGCCAGCCAAGTGCCCTGAACTGCTTTGTGGAAGCAATGTCACAGTGTGTTCCTCCCATTCCCATCAGACCTTGTGTCCTGAAATACTTGGGTAAAACTCACAACCTCTGGTTTCGTTCTACACTGATGCTGGAGCATCAAGCCTTTGAAAAAGGATTGAGTCTGCAGATTAAGCCTAAACAGACAACAGAATTCTATGAGCAGGAAAGCATAACTCCTCCTCAACAGGTAGTGTTATATTTATTGAAATGCCTTACGAAATATTGAGAGAAACTTAGCACTGACAAGTCCTCCACTAAACCATGTCCCCAAGTGTCACATTTACATGTGTTTTACGTACCTCTAAGGGCAGTGGCTCTAGCATTGCCCTGGGCAGCCTGTTCTGGTGCTTTACAACCTTTTCAGTGAAGGCATTTTTCATAATGTCAAATCTAAGCCTCCCCTGGTGCAGCTTGGAGCTGTTTCTTCTTGTCCTATTGTATTATTGACTTGTTGAAAAATTTTGTTTTCTATGATTCGATCTGTTGTGTTAGGGAAGACAGGCAGGAGTCAGTGTACAAGCCTTGGGATTTTTTTTGTCATGCATTGTTGTTTTCAGTGCTTGGTTGTTACTAATTGCTTGCCTTGTAGAGTTTTAAAGAGAGTTTTAATTATAAGCACTTCTCTATTTCAGTGTCTCTCTCTGCTTGCCTCAGTGTAGAACATGGGGTTTGCTACCTACTGTGCTTTATAAGGACAGCTTGACTGTGGAGAAATGTGTTCTTAACTTTGTAGGAAATCCTGGATTCCCTTGCTGAGCTCTACTCTCTGTTACAAGAAGAGGATATGTGGGCTGGGCTGTGGCAGAAACGCTGCAAATTCCCAGAGACAGCAACAGCCATTGCCTATGAACAGCATGGCTTTTTTGAACAGGTACAGTCTTGATTTTAGAAATTATCTGGGTAGTTCTGCTGTCAGGATGAATATTCTGGTCAGCAAGAAAAAACTCTGAATATTAATTATTAACTTCGGTCTTCTAAAATGAAAAGTGCCATGGCTTCCTGACTGTCTACAGCAGTAGTTTGGGGCCTTGTAATACCGAGGTAAGGTGAAATTTTTGTGCACACCCATCAGATTTCCATGACATTTGTCAAGCAGCCAAATAATGACTATATTCAGGAATGAGATTTTTTTCTATTCAGGGCTTGACTTTTTTTTTTTTTTAATTTATGAAGGTTTTCTTATCACTTGTCTTTTAAAAGGAAAAGAGTATTTAGTTATTGTGTATCTAGCAGATGGAAACATGGAATGGTTGAATTTTCTTTAGGCACAAGAAACTTATGAGAAAGCAATGGAGAAGGCTAAAAAAGAGCACGAACGGAACAACGCTTCCCCTTCCATCTTCCCTGAGTATCAGCTCTGGGAAGACCACTGGATTCGGTAAGGCTTGAAAGCTGATGTAGAACAAGTATTTTACCCTGCAATAGAAGCAAAATACCCTGCTGTTGGTTTAAAGCATTAGTTATGAGAATAAACTTATCTCAGGACTTAGCTCAGATACAGGGAAAACTTAAGGGAATAAAAAAAGCTGTTTTGTATTCCCTTAACAGAGCCTCAGAAGTGATATGCCTGAATTGCTGTAAAAATGTAATTTGCTATTGGTGGAAACAGACTGGAGCTAAAATTTGTTTTTCCTATTTAAAATGGTTGTTCTGGGAGACACAAAATGCAGCTCTTCCCTGTTCACAGATTTCTGTGTTATAACTGGTAATAAATAAATAAAAAAAAAAATAGTCTTCCCATCTGGATAAAACTTCTGCAGTGCTTGCAATGCTGTTTGTAGACAAACAAATATGCAGATAATATTCTGATACACAACATTTATTGTCACTTTTATGGAATTTTATTTATTTTGGCTTTATTTTTTTGTAACCAAATTGACGCTGCATTTGATTTTCTTAGCTGCTCAAAGGAGTTGAACCAGTGGGAGCCTTTGACAGAATATGGCCAGTCCAAAGGTCACATAAATCCTTACCTAGTGCTGAAGTGTGCATGGAGGGTCTCAAACTGGATTGCTATGAAGGAGGCTCTGGTGCAGGTGAGTGAGAGCTTTTTGTGCTCATGGTAGTTTCTCCTTATCCTGTCTTGGGTATCTTCATCCCAACTGCTTTAAGAACCATCCCATGAGAATAAGCTGGTGGTTATTGTTCTTGAGGCTGCTATAAGCTGCCAGGCTGTATGGACTTCTTGGGGCAAATGGCAGACTTCCATTGGAGTTGCCAATATGTTGTCTGGATTTTTTTTTTTTTAGCCTTGTACATGGTGTCACAAATCTATAGAAGATGGAAAACACGGGGTTTTTTGTGTTTTGATATGATTTTTCTTTGGTTTGTTTTTTCTGTTTTGTTTTGATTTTAAGGAAATATATCCTCTTTGCATGGTAGGTAGAGTTGTTGATCTGTAATGAGTTAGTATAGAAACATTAACCAGGTGTAAAACTGGTATCTAAAAGGTGAGAATACTGCATTGAATCACAGGTGGAAAGGAGCTTGCAGGTATTCCTTTGTTGTATGCAGTGTGACAATGTGGGAATTACTCTGCTAAAGATGCCAGAATTTGCAATCAAGGAAATATTTTAATAATATAAATAAAATATTTTAAAATTTACAAATTTAAAATATTTAAAATACAATGTAAAGCCAAATCTCTAAGTAGCAAACTGCATATGCAAAAAAAATTGCCTTATGGGTGCTATTTACATTTTATTTAATTTCTTTTGTTCCTATAAGACTTAGTATTTTGTGTCCTATATAAGTATGCAACTTCAGAGGCTAAGTATAGAAATATAATTATTTGAGAAACCTTTAAAGCCTGAAATAAGAACTATATTGTGCAGTATATTAGAAGCCTTGGGCTTGAACAGAACGAAATAGATCATGTCTGACAGGTTCTGGTTTTGGACAATTGCAAGCTGAGTGGAAGTGACAACCCTGTGTAAGTGCCGATATGCTTTAGCTGCAGTTGTATTAAATGAGGTATTTTCAGTAATGAGACATTTACTAAATGACTAAGGAGAAGATGCTGCTGAAGCCATAAACGGAGCCTTTGTGACTCTAGTCAGGTTCTTGTAAAAGTGTCAGGACATGTTTGCTTAAATATTAGGATCTGAAAGCATAATTGATTCTATGCTGCTGTACTCACTACTCCAATTTTATTGATATTCTTGAATGTGGCAGTTTTTTGTCAAGTTCCATGGTTGATTCACAAGAGAGGCCAGAAAGGATGGCAAATATCTATCAGTTTTCATAAATCTTTGTGAAAGATTTTTAATAATCTACCCATTAAAGTTGAACTATTAAAACAGCAAGTAGCCTTCGATAGGACCCAAGACTCATTTCCATTTGCTCACATTGCCATTGTGTTTAATGATCCAGGAGATAACATAATAAAGAAGGAGGTTATTTTCACTGTGTGAGTGTACCTGGCACTTTCTCTTTGCTGGCTCAGGTGTAAAAGTCAGTTGAGGATAGCAGGAATAACAATTGTAATGGTCACCATACAGTTTATCAACAAGAGGATAATGCAGAGGGATTCTGTGTTGCACATCAAACCATAAAGGGCTTGACGTACAGTGGAGGAAAAAGAAGTGAAAAAGTTGTAAATTAAAGGCTTGCAGTGTCAGCTGGTGAGCACTGGCTCAGTACAAGTTTGCTGTAAACTGCTCACAGAATTTAGGTGCTGCACAATTCGAGTGCTTTGCTGGGTTTAGTTGCTGTATTTCTACTGTTCCAGAATTCTGAGGAAATGGTTTAAAGTTATTTTATAAAATATTTTAGCACTATGACCTGACTTTGCACCTGTGCTCAGAAATTACTTTAAAATAAATGAGAAGGTTGGTTGTTGATTACTTGCAAAAATATTAGCAGTTCATTTTCATAAACTTAGCAGTGCCCTAGAGCAGACAGGGAGTACAATGCTGCATAATGGGAGAGAGGTAGGGACAGGATCCTTTTAGGTGAGAAGTTGCCATTGCCTATTCTGGAGCCCCTGAAGCATTTCAGACTGTGTGTGTTATCTGCTGAGAAGCATCTTTTGGCTTTGTACAGGGTGAGTTGTTTGCTGTGAGCTTCCTGCTCCTGTGGCAGGGCTGCTTTGGGCTGGCTCAGCTCTTCGAGCTGCATTACAGTTGTCAGTGTAGAAACACCCCAGCAGCAGCTTGGGACGGACACTTCTACTCTTGTGCTGATTTGGCAATTTATGTGCTAGCCTGCCCTTGCCAGTAACTTTAGGAGAGCTGAAGCTCCTCTAGTGACATGAATGTTAATACTTTAATCTGATATTTTAGAAAATGAGGTTATCTTTAAAACATTAAAGCTCTCTGTTTACGAATGCTTTAAAAAAAATGAACCGTTTGCATAGGAACGACCTCTACTGGATGTTTTTCCTATTCCACAACCAGGTGGAGTTGAGTTGTCCGAAAGAGATGGCCTGGAAGGTGAACATGTACAGGGGGTACCTGGCCATCTGCCACCCCGAGGAGCAGCAGCTGAACTTCATCGAGCGGCTGGTGGAGATGGCGAGCAGCCTGGCCATCCGCGAGTGGCGGCGGCTGCCCCACGTCGTGTCCCACGTCCACACCCCCCTGCTCCAGGTAACAACCAAAGAGTCCTTATTTCCAGTTGTTCTCCAGCAGCAGGTTTCAGAATTTTAGTAGCTGCAAGTGTAAAATATTTTAGTGCATGGTACTGATAGTTTTTGCATCGTGGTATTTCTTTGTTCAAGGTCGCGGAATGTGTGTTTCTATATCGTCGTAGTACTTGCTGCTTCTCAGGAAGAGCTTGTAAGAGATTGAAAGCACTTTTTTTCAGACCTCCAGAAATATTTTTGGGAAGCACTTGGCACAATTCTGGTTATATGGAATATGCAGTTTAACTATTGCGTGAAAGGAAATAACATGTGTTACATGGTGAGAAATGAATGGTTGTGTCCTTTGCAACTTTCACAGACATTTTACCATAACAAAAATGGATTTCTGTTTCCTTTGGAAATGTATCAAATATCAACACCCTGTTGTTTTCTCTTAATTATGTAAATAATTCATTTTGCAACTGTAAGAGAAGAATTTTTGAGAGTAGATGTTGTTTCCAAGTATAATCAAATGGAAGTAGGTGCCTAAATGCATCTTTAAAAAATTGGATTTGGCCTTGAGTTGCTTTCAGAAGCTTCTTGAAAATGAACCTTGTGTCCTCTGGTCTGTTTGGTACAGCTGGAGCCGATGTGGAAGTGGGGCCGGGGCAGGATCATGCTGGGCTTGGCAGTGTGGGATCTAGGCAAAACATGCCATTCATTTGGCCTTTAGACTTTGTTTAGGTACCCTATAAATATATACCTGACAAAGCTCTTGTTCCTGTGGAGGGAACCTTTCATCTCCAGGGGAGAAACTGTGGAATATCTCAGGGCAACACGAACTGAAGTGTCATAACAGGGATCATTTCTTGATGGGCCATTGCTCAGAGATCTGTGACTGAGCCCTGCCTGTGGAAAAGCAGAGGACTTTGCTTTGAGTTCTCTGATACTGAGGCCTCTGTGATGCTGTTGAAGATCAGTAGTTTCACTCTGTGTGTGTGATTTATAACTCATCTGCATGATATAAGAAGGGACCTCTATAAAATGTTCTTGTGGGCAGAGCTCACACAGCAGCTCATAGCTTTGAATTTTTATAATATGAATTGATGCATCAGGTAAGGTGAATGAATGTGGAAGTTTTCTCCATATTCAGAAGAAGTTATCAAGTAAATAGGTACAATTTGTGAGCTCACACAACACCCTTAGATAGCTTCTCAATGAATTTAATTCCTTCCTGCTAAGTTTTCACCCATATTTCAAGTTTCACCCCCCGCCCAAGAATGGCAGCATCTGCAGCATGAAAAGATAAACATTGCTAAATAAAGTATTTAAGTGCTTTCAGATATCAATTAAAACAAGCTTTTAAAACAATCTAATATGTATATCCCTCATGAAGAAATGATAAATTAGTCAGTGACTGACAGAGATACAAATGCAGCCTTGAATTTGCACTGCAGTAATTACTTTTCTTTTTAATATCAGATAGTATGTGATTAAATACCCATGAGAAAATTAAATTTATGTGATGAATGGGTGTAGGATGAAGGTTAAGCTATTGTGAGAGCTGATACTGAGATGATCGTAGGAAAATATTACTTTAATTTATTTTGTTTCAAGAGATTTCACTCTATAAATTCGGACTGCCTTTCTTTTTTCTCAAATAGTTATCTCATTTGGTTGATTAACAATGAATACAACTGTTATCTGCCAAGTGGTAGCTTAGAGAATACTACACTGGCTTTATTGTACTACAGGTAATTAAATTCCATTAAAGTTTGTGGGCCTTTTCTTCAGGTGGTTGAAGTTTTAGCAAACTGTCTGCTGCCTTTAGTGGGTTCGAGACTGCTGCCATCTTCTGTTTGTGCCTTATTTATATTGTTTAATGTTTTCTAGGCAGCACAGCAAATAATTGAACTTCAAGAAGCAGCCCAAATAAATGCAGGATTGCAACCAACTAATCTGGGGAGGAACAACAGCTTGCATGATATGAAGACTGTTGTAAAGACTTGGAGGAACAGGTTACCTATCGTGTCAGATGATTTATCCCACTGGAGCAGCATTTTCATGTGGAGACAACATCATTACCAGGGTAAGTCTGCCTGGTCCAGCTTCATCGTAGAATTTTCCAGACAGCACATTGTTTGAAATAAGTTCTTAGTGGCTTGATTTTTGACAAGTTTTAGATTTTATTCCATTTTCATTTAAGTGTTTGATTGTCTTAAGTCATCCACTTCATGTGTGTTGCTGTGTAAGATGCTGCTCTCTGTGTAATGCCATTTGCAATGACAGGCATTTCACGTTCCCTTTCCAGCCATTGTGACTGCATATGAGAACAGCTCCCAGCATGATCCCAGTTCCAACAACGCCATGCTGGGAGTTCATGCCTCTGCTTCGGCCATTATCCAGTACGGAAAGATCGCTCGGAAACAAGGGCTGGTCAACGTGGCTCTGGACATCCTGAGCCGCATCCACACCATCCCCACCGTGCCCATCGTGGACTGCTTCCAGAAGATTCGGCAGCAAGTCAAGTGTTACCTTCAGCTGGCTGGAGTCATGGGCAAAAATGAGTGTATGCAGGTAGGCTGGGTATCCCTGAAGCTGTTGTTGGAGCTCGTGGGCCATCAGATACATTGATCTAAACAAGCTGCCTGTATCCAGAACAGGGGCTGAGTTTCCTTGGCCGTGTTATGCCCTGCAGGGAGTGTTGTTTTAAGTCGTGCTGTTAGTCCAAAGCAGTTAATGTCCTCTGTGAACTGGATACTGTGAATATATTAAAAATTAGCTGACCCAGAAGTAAAGTGGGAGTAGGTTTTTTGAAGTCTTACAAGATCGATAAATGGAAGGGACTTTGAAAATGGCATTATTTGTAATGGGGAGAAACAACACTGCTGCAAGACTATCTGAAGCTCTAAGTCAGTTCTGAGTGTCTGACTCATGAGTGGTGGATGCTGTCAAACTGAAATAAATTGTATGTGTTGAAAAGGAAAAAATGTGATTTTAGGCAAAATCCACTGGCATGTGGTTGATCAGCAAACTAACCTTGTAATATAACATAATATAAATAGTACTACAGCATGAACAAGGTGGAAAACTAAAAGTAACCTGCTAAATGTTGTCTGTAGTATTTGGTTTGCATAAGCTAGTGGAAACTTAAAGTTGTTGTCAGTCTGTACTTTTTAAAATTAAAATGAAATACTAGAAAGTCATGCTGTTTAAATTTCAAGAGAATATTTTGGCTGTTGTTTTATAACATTTTCATTTAATAAACCCTTCCCTTTTGAAAGACTTTTCTCACTAAGGTTTATTTAACAGGGTCTTGAAGTTATTGAATCAACCAATCTGAAGTACTTCACCAAGGAGATGACTGCAGAGTTTTATGCATTGAAGGGAATGTTCTTGGCACAGATTAACAAGTGAGTATGCTGCCTGCAAGAGGCACTGGCACACATCTGAGAAAAATGCAGCTGAAGCATTCAACACAATATTTGAGCAGAAAAGCTGTTCCATATCTTTATACCAGCCTAAAATTTCTCGCAATTGTGTAACAAAGTAAAAGTATCTATGAGAATTCTTTTGCAGTTGGAAGATGTAATGATTGGTCATCTACTGAAGTGTTGTAGGAATGAAGTAGTTACAGCAAACATTGCTCCTGTTGGTTTTTTTTCCAAATTTTATATTTCAGGGGATGAGATGAGGTAGAGAGAATAGGTTTATTCAAAGCTTGGCAGTTCATGATAATTTTGTTTTCTTCCCTTGTTCTGTGAGTACTTGGACAAACTGATGTCCTTGTGTAGTTGGCAAAAGGAGGTTGCTTTAATTATGTTCTTAATAATTATCACATATAAAACCAAGGAAAAAAGGTTCAGTCCATAAGCTTACAGCTACTTAAACAAAATTAACCTCTGTTTCTCTCATTTCTGTTTCACTGTCATTGGCTGTCCCTTTAATAGCTGCAGCTGGGCAAGGCACAGGGCAATGTGTGGTGCTGTAGCTCAGGCAAATCCGGTGTTTGATGCAATGTGGAAATGGAACATTCATTTCAGACAGCTGAACTGAAAAGACTGATGTGGTGTGTGTTGGAGACATCTTGCACTGCAGCAATGAAACACCCAGGTGCAAGCCTTGCTTTCACACAGCTCTTTTTGTAATGCTTTTGCTTAGCACTGACAGGCATTTTACTGTTTTGAGGAAGATCTCTCTTTAATTCAATAAATAAATGTCTCATCAGTCAAATTCTGTTTGGTGATGCTAAAAAGACCCCTTCAGATTTCAACAGCTTTTAGCGGGCATGGCATTTAATGGCAGTTTTACTATGTGTTACATATGGGTGGAATAATTCCTTTACCACTGCATTGTGGCCACTTATGGAATGAAATCCATCAGGTTTTAAGCTGTACACTGCAACCTCACATAGCAATTCAAGTCAGGAAATGATGAATATCTTCTTCTATGGCTACAACAGAGAATTTTAAATAGGCAGAATGTAATTGCCTTGATGGAAAGTACAGTGGGCTTTTATATGGTCACAGGCTTAATTGTAGTTGAGGTGTAAAGAGAAGAAAATGTGCCTCCCCCATATTTTTAAATTTTTTAAAATTCTTGCAGAGAATTGTCTCTATTTGTTCCTTCAGGATAAAATGGATAAAGGTTTCTGTTTAAAACGTGGTTCTGATGTACTTACAGTTTCTTAATCTTGCCAAAAACCACACAAGCATTTTTTAGCACTGCAGTTGAGGTCAGGAATTTCGGGAGGTTTCAGTTAGGACCAGTGGCAGTGTTGAACCTGAAAATGGGACTGCTGATTGATTACCTGTGTGTCAAGGAAACTGAAGTTAAAGGTCACCTCTGCTCCTGCATCCTCCTGTGCTGCCCATTGGCCGGGCAAGGTGATAGAAACCATTTAAAAAAAATCGTCTCAGGTGTCAAGAGTGATGGATTGTAGAGTGGGAGAAAGGAAAACGGACAGAGAAGTCCCTTTTTTATAAAGGGGAAGTAGTGATACAAAGTCATCCATCAGGCTGCTGCTGGACTGGTTTGCTTCAAACCTTCATCCAGGGTGCAGGAAGCTTCTGAAGGCAAGGACATGAATGTAGCACAGAAACTAATACATGACAGACAAAGCTGTTTTTCCTTTTTAGAGTTCTGCCTCAGTAGCTGGTCATTTTAATTTAGTATTATAATCCTCCAAGCTAATATTGTTGTGTTAAAAACACATTACAGGTAATTTAAAAAAATCAGTCCAACAGGCATTATGTTACTTTCATATGGTTTATTTCAATGCTTAATCTGCAAGGGAGAAGTGAAGCTCTTTTTGTTAATAAGGAGTCTTAAAATACTTTAAAAGTTTCTTCATTTTGTTAAGGCTTATGTGAGTTTTCTCATCCTTTATTTTTATACCTAAGAAGTAATACAGATTCAAGGGCTGGATATATATTGGGATGAACCATGCCAAATTTTGGACTTGTAACAGTTGAGGAAACATGGAGAAAACCTCAGGAGTAATAAATAATCTTTTGGTTATCCAGAACTGTGTGATTAACCTTCAAATTCTTTCACTTTTCCTGTTGAAAAAATAAACTTTTACAGCTGTGGGGCTGAGGAGCTGACTATTTCCAGAAACTGTTGATTGTAAACTTTTTCATTACTTCACTGGAAAAGGAGTTAAGTAAGATGCAGTCCTCTAAAAGATAATTTAAATAACATCTTCCCAGTGTTGCTTTACTCCTTTTTTTTGCTCAGCAGAGCAGCACGTTTAAATGATTTTGCTCCCACTCCCCTTGTGTTATCGTTCGCTCTTCTTTCTCCCAGTTTCACTGCTCAGGCTCCCACTGCAGTGCACTGGAAGTTTTTTTTTCTTTTTTTTTTTAAGGGAGTATCTGGAGATTTTTAACGTGTGCAAAACTGTTTCCGTTATGAAGCATTTACTTTTGTAGATGCTGAACTTTAAGGAAAGCAACGACAAAAGTTGTAAGGGACCTTACTAGAGAACTTAATGCAGAAATATCATTGAGTATTAAGAAAGTAATTGCTTGCCCTATCATAAATCTGACTTACACTAACAAATGGTTACTAAATTATATAAAACTCATATTCTTACTTGTCACCATGCAGGTCTGAAGAAGCAAACAAAGCTTTTTCTGCAGCCGTGCAAATGCACGACGTGCTGGTGAAAGCCTGGGCCATGTGGGGGGATTACCTGGAGAACATCTTCGTGAAGGAGCGGCAGCTGCACCTGGGGGTGTCTGCCATCACTTGCTACCTGCACGCCTGTCGCCATCAGAACGAGAGCAAATCAAGGAAATACTTAGCAAAGGTAAGGCCTAGATGGCTGAAAAAGAATCTGTGCAATTAGAGAGAGGGTTGCTGATGGAAGGCTTTAATTTAGGTGGAAAAGGCTGTATGTGGTTGGGCTGGTTGCACGTAACCCATCTTGGGGTGTTTTACTTCGTTGGGATGTCTGGGGTTTCCTTTAGATGTGGGACCTGTTTGTAGGAGGAAGAGGACAAATCACACCCAGCATTTCTGCTACATAATGTGGTGAAATACTTGCAAAAAGACATCCTTTGGTCCTTTAAAAAATAACATAGTTTGAGGTCTGTTTGTCATTACTGTGGGTAAATAATATTGACTTTTACCTCAGTATTGCATTTTTATTCCAGATAAGCCTTTTCTGTATAGTTTTACTCTGAAATTCAACAAAATTTTGGCCAAAAAAAGCTATTTGTGTTATATATTTCTCAGTTTGGGGATATTTAAGCTCTCTCATGAAGAAATTCTAAAAATTTTAGCGGACCAGGGAAGTCAATCTGTTCTGACCACGAAATAAACACTGAAAATATTTTTTGAGATTAAAGGTGGCCTCAACAGCACTCTGAAGTTTATTAATCGTCCTGTCTGGTTGCATAACAGTTAATGATTTTAGTAAATGATTAATATATTTACATTTAAATTAAACTAGGAGTAGTATCATTAGGGGTGGACAGTTAAAATACTTAAGAGCACCCAAAGAATAATCAAGTTCTTGCATCAAGGTTCGTTTATCTGAGTTGCATATTTTAGGTTCCCCAGCCAAAAACCCAAAGAATTTCTGGAATGCAGTCATGTTCATTTGCTCTTTTCTGTCTTGTTTCACAGCAAGGAGTACACTGACATTTATTTTTTACATCCTTTAAATGTTATTTCTAAGGGAAAAAAATAGCGTTGGCCAGGCACAATGAATGTAAGTTCTTGTCTCTGAGGCAGCTTTAAAACTTACAAGGACTCCACAGTCATGTTAATAAAGTATCTCTGCTTTTGTGCATCATCATGATTGATGGGTCTTAAATTTAAGCACTGAGAGATCCTCCTGGAATTCTCTTGCAGGTTCTTTGGCTGCTGAGTTTTGATGATGATAAGAACACCTTGGCAGATGCAGTGGACAAGTATTGTATTGGTGTCCCCCCCATCCAGTGGCTGGCCTGGATCCCACAGCTGCTGACGTGCCTGGTTGGCTCGGAGGGCAAACTCCTCCTCAACCTCATCAGTCAGGTACAGAAGATAATCTCTAATTCTTTATTGTCTGTAATCTTTGTTGGCAAGATGAGACACGAATGTTTTTTAAATTATAGAAACGCCAAGCTTTAAAAATGGTATTCTTTGCAACTGTTGATGTGTTAAAAAATGGTAATTTCTGTCTTTAAGGAGGATATTTTAAATTTCAAAGTGAGTTTTACTTACTGAGATGAAACACACTGAACTTGTATCCCTATTTGCATGAGGCATTATAGCTGTCCCTCTGGAATTCCGTTTAATATATTTTTGTGAATGATATAGAACACATATAAAATACATAGTTAAATATGCTTGTAACGTAGGAGTAGGGATAAAGAATGGTTAGCTTTAGTAGCTAAAGCTTGGTATGGTCTGGCAACACCAGTGTGCTCGACTGTCTTCTGACAGAAATAAACCCATTTCAACACATTGTAGACACTTTTTTATTTGTTGAGATCTGTATAAAATCTTTAGAAGTGAGTGCTTGCTCAGCACTTATAATCCAGTTGGAGCTTTGTCTTACAAATATCCCAGATACTCCTGTTTGTCTTGCCTTTAAACTTCATGTACATAGAAAAAATATGAAATTAAAAAATATCATATTTTATCTGTTACTATTTTAAAACTCTACAATTCTCTTCAAATAACTTTTGAGTTAACAGCCTGAAGCATTTGTGTGTCAGGTTAGTGATCTGCCATAAATATCATATTACTGAACACTTCAATCCCTCTGCAAAATTTCTACCACTTACCATATCCATTTGGATGGAGAAAGGATCTATGATTTAGTAAAATTGTGGCTGGAGAAGCCTCAAATGATGTCTTAAGATGTGCTCTATTGCAGGTAGTAGACACGTGGTTTCTTTCCTTTAATAGATACTGAGATTTACAGATTTAAATGGGATGCTGAATGTCAACATCTCTTTAAAACTTTTTTTTTTTTAATGGAAGCCATAAAGTCTTATTTTTATTTTTGGGTGCAGTTGGTATCCCCTTACATTAAGTGCCACAATTAGGTGGAGTAAAGTTATTCTCTAATGGGCTTTCTTATCAAGTATCGTGGGGCTTGCTGGGAACTGTGGCCTAATTTAAAGACTAACCACTGTCATTATGTCTGTTTTTCTTCCATTATGCACATGAGTAAGATCTTTGAGCTGGCCCAGCTGGGGCTCTGACATTATGCTGCTTTCAGGTTTATTAGGCAATATGATCTGGAAGCCCTAATTAGGTAATGTCTTAACAGTGTGTGCAGGGAGCCACCAGTTCATCCTCTTCGGGTTTCTGTTACTGAAAGAATCTTTAATTTCCATAAGCTGTTATTTAACACAAAGAGCTGATTATTCCTGAATTGGACTCATTTACAAGAGAATCTGTACATGTTGATGTGATCTATAGCCACTATTCCTCAACTGAGAAATGTCTATCTCCAAACAGGTGGGAAGAGTCTATCCCCAAGCTGTTTATTTCCCTATCAGGACCCTCTATTTGACCTTGAAGATAGAACAGCGAGAGCGCTACAAGAGCGGTGAGTTTGGTCCTGATAGAATTGTTTGGGCTCTTTGTAGCTTAATTGTTATGTTGAGTTTCTCTGGATTTTACAGAGAAAACAGATTCTTTAGAAAACCAACATAGCGAGGCTAAGGAAGAAAATTCTTGAAAAGCTTTGCTTGCATTGATTTGTTTCTGTGAAGTTAAATCTGCAGATGGCTTGAGCTGTTCTGAATTTTCTTGTATTAAATACTCACCAGGAAGAGTTTCATCTCTTTCATTCTCATGTCACCTTAATTATTGAGAATTACATTTCTTTACTGGATGTTTATCTTCATAAATGTGTGGAGAAGTAGAAAATTCTTGGTTATAGATACATGAGAGCATCACAGTTTTCTAAGATTCTCTAGTCTAATTTTCATTGGAAGCATGACCTGTGCAACATTCAGTTTGTTTTCAAGGGAGCCATACTTGTAAAAATAATATCTCCATAATAACTTCTTATGGTGAATTTTCAAGTAAAATGAGTGTCCAAGTTTACACCAGACAAAATCAATGTTGGCTTTGAGAAATGTTTGGGAAAGCATTCAGCAACTTGCACAACAACTGTTTTCCCAAGAACACATCACATCTGGAATAGTTATGTCAGACGATTCCACAGAATTTAGTTGTTCTTTTGTCCCATATAATTTCCTGCAAATCCTGGGAGAGCTACTTGAAGAACTCTCATTTCAGTTCTGTGTTCTTTATTACAAAGTGCATTGTTTATTTTATTGCCCTTTCCACTTGGGAATTAGTTCACTAAATTTCTGTATAAAATTTGGAAGGGCACTAATTAAATAATGTGTTATTTTTCTTTGGGTGCTCCTTTGCAGAAGGAGTTGCCCACATACCCTGATAATTTATTTTTATCCAGCAACAGTAAAAGATTTTCCTGTAGGTTCTGCCAAAAACCATTGCTGGGTGGGTGGGTTGTGGGGGTCATCTGATAAAGCAAAACTCTGCTAATCACTGTCTGATGCAGTTGTCGTGCTAGAGATGTTTTGTGCTAAAGATACAGACTATGTCAATTTCCCTGTTGTTGGCATCAACGTATTTATTCTTTAGTTATGTGTGAAAGGTGTCCCCAAAAGGGAGGGGAAAAAAACCCCCACAATTCAGATAATTTGATCCTCTATGAAACAATGTCTGTTACTTCAAGAGCATAGGTTGGTAATGTAAAAGCTACACCTCCTAGGTGGTTTTGAGGAGTGTTTGTTTTGCTTTAATGTTGGGAAGTCTGTACCAATAAACAGCATTTGGTGCAGAGTTTTCTCCCTAAAAAAACCCAATTTTCTTTCTAAAACAAAAATTTTTCTGAAACTCAGTAAGTAATACATAATTAATACTTCATGTAAATACCAAGCCAATGCTTGGAATGATTTATTTTATTTCCAATTGGCACGTATCAAGTTCATGAAGGGTAATTCTTGTTTCCTTTTCAATGTTCACTTTCCAGATTCAGGGCAACAGCAGCCGAGTTCTGTTGGAAATCAGTCCCACTCTGCCTCAGACCCTGGGCCCATCAGAGCCACTGCCCCAATGTGGAGATGCAGCAGGATTATGCACATGCAGCGGGAATTGCATCCAACGCTTTTGTCCTCTCTGGAAGGCATTGTGGATCAGATGGTCTGGTTCAGAGAGAACTGGCATGAAGAGGTATTTGGCTTCAGTACCCCTTCATATGTATGGATCATCTAAGGGAAATTTAGCTGCAAAATATTTATCCAGAATTAATTTTAAACATCAGAGCGTAACTGTTTGTTTTGCTCAGTAAATTGATGTATTTGCAGAACTGACTGTTCTGATTGGAGTTTCAGGATCTTGGTTACTTCTGGAAACAGTACAGAGGTTTTACAGAACTGCTAATGTGATGAATGCCTCTAGAATTTAAGCTGTTGCTCATACTAACTGAAAATGTATATTCTTACACTAAGTTTCAATGATACCAGTTTCCTTCTTCATCTGGTGGTCTGTGACAGGTGGTGATTATTACCTGAAATTTGAGTTGCAACAGAGAGCAGATGGATCTGCCACTCTGCTGTTACTGGCCTCTCAAAGGGTTGGACTATTCTGTTCTGTCTGCCTAGCACAGTGTTCATTTGAAGGTTTCCTTGTATCATATTTTTTTCATCTATCTCAAAATATGAAATCTAAAAGTTACCTGCTGTTGAAGGAGTAAGTTGTGCTTTCTGATGCAGTGTTTCCCCTGCTCAGTTTGTTTGTGTGAAATGCTAATGAAATTCAGTGCTGTCATTTTGATTGACCCTCTGATGCATTTTAAAAGTAGAGTTTGAAGCAGATGTTTCTGAGAGGATAGTTTTTAAAATGCAGTGCGGGAATAAATATTTGGTGTCAGATCAGAAGGCCTAATCTTCCTGACTATTTTGCCTTTTTTATTTTTCATCCTTAGGTTCTTAGACAACTGCAGCAGGGCTTGGCAAAGTGCTACTCCGTTGCCTTTGAGAAAAGCGGAGCCGTTTCCGATGCCAAAATCACTCCTCATACACTGAATTTTGTCAAGAAGTTAGTCAGCACCTTTGGAGTAGGTCTTGAGAATGTCTCTAATGTGTCCACCATGTTTTCTAGTGCAGCCTCAGAGTCACTAGCTAGGAGAGCACAGGCAACTGCTCAAGACCCCGTGTTCCAGAAGTTAAAAGGGCAATTTACAACAGGTAAGTGTTTAAAATTTTTTTTAAGTGTTGCTTTTAATCTCAAGAAAATTTTCCCCCAGTTCAGCTCTGAGGACATTCTGCTTTTTTATTCCAATATCTTTCCTGAGAGAAAATTTAGAAAACAGCACCTTTCTGTCATTCAGCAAACCTGAAATAGTTTTGTTCCAGTCTTTTGTGGAGTAATAAATGTAATTCCGGTGGAAAACAGACATCAACCTAGAGAATAAATAAATATATTGTTGTATTTTTATAATTGAAAACTGTGATTTGATCACATATGTATTTAAAAATAAATTAGATTACTTCACTATAGTATTTTTGCAATTTGCACAGAACTGCCTGCTGTATGTGAGAGACAATAATGATCTCTGTCTCTCTATGATGCCAGAATTTAATGAAATTTTCACTCCAGAACTCTGAACTGATGATTTTATGTGAAGTCTTTCAAAACAGCCTACTTCTGATGAGTAAGATTACTTTAGTGTTTTGGATAACTAGATTATAAAAATTCTATTACCCAAATTTACATCACTGGTAAATTGAATCAATAACTTTAATCAGATCTAATAAAAAAGATACTTAAGGGAAGTAGCTTTTTTGCTTCATTCATTTTCTCTTAACCAGTGGTTACATATTTAAGTATCTGATCTTGATTTAAAATTCTAAGAAAAGCTTGTTTACAAGCTTGATTTGTTTGGTGAAATGTGTTAAGGCCACGCAGCTCGTGTATGACAGAAAGCGACACTGATTGGCATCAGTGTTTTGGGCTGCCAGAATTTTGAGTTTTACATAAATAACTGGGAGTTTTTGACAAGTAGACTTGGGGTGGTTTTTCAGGCATTTCGCTGATAGTATTGTGAAAATAAGGGAACTGATGGGAATCTTGTGAGAGTAGCTCAGCTGTAGAAGTGACCTACATATCTCGTGCACGCCGTGCATTGCATGAGGTCCTTTCTGAGGCACAGCAGTTGGATGACAGCAGATAATGAAAGTTCTGAACCATATGATTAAATTTTTATTGGATGAAGTGTACTAGGGAGGGAAATGGAAGCAGAAACACTTCGTGTGTCTTTAATGGGAGCGTACAGGGGGGAAAAAATCATTGGATAATGATTAATGAGATGAAATTTCACCAGTCCAAGTGCTGGATTCTCTACCTAGAATGGAGTAATAGTGGCAGGTACAGGTGTAAATGGGGAGAGGAGAGGCTGGAGAGCAGCCCTGGATCAGGGATGTGGGGGTGCTGCCTGGCAGCAGGCTCAGTGTGATGGATGCTTGCTGTAGAATCCTTCCAGCTGAAACACTCTACATTTACTACAAGTTTGGACTTGATTTCAGTTTTTAATAATTGTTTATAATCTTTACATTGCAGCAGTAGTATAGCCACTTATTTATTGCTCATAAGTGTTGTTGATATGCTCAGTTTTGGTTGGATTTGAGTTATTTTTGGTCTGTCACAGTATCTCCTACTGCTTCCTTTCCTGTGAGCATCAGAGAGCTCTGGGGTTTCCAAGGTGTAAAGGAAAAGTAAATACAACACCAGACTCAAGTCTGCAATATCTGAAGTAATATTTCAGAACATTTCTAGAGAAACATTTAAGAAAGTTTAATTACAACTCAGTTACAATTTTTAGTTAAAAAGTGGACAGGATTTCCAGTTTTTTGTGCTGTTTTTATTTTTTGCATATCTTTGTGGTATATAAATGGCTGTTCAGCTTTTCAGATTTTCTCTCTTAATTAAAGAATTGTATGGAACAACATATAAACCAAAGTAGAACATAGGCCTGGTCGTAAAAATCATGTAAAGTCATCAAATGTGAAGTGTTTCTTAGTAAACTTCAGTTAAATAACAGTAATTACTTTTTTTTGAAGATTTCATGTTTTATTTTTCAAGTATGATGAAATATGAATGTCTGCAGGATACAAGTAATTATTTTGCATAGTGCTGGATTAGATTTTATTTTAATCTATGTTTAAATTTACAAATTAAATGTGGGAAAACAGAAGAAACTAAACCAATCAGCATACTTAATAATTTCTGTCATTTAATTCGTTATGCAGAAAATGAAAATAAGTTTTTTATTGATTTTGCAATAACAGTAAAATGTATGTAAATAACTGAACAGGATTGTAATTGCTGTACTGAAGATTGCAAAGGCTGTTTTAACATTATGAGAAACCAGTTGTAGAATGTGCCTGATGTGTCCTTCTGTCACACTACAATGTTCATGTTTGTTTTTGCTCTTCTTGGTACCAGTTGCATTTGGATGATGTACAGAAAATTACAATGGTTGCCTTTCATTTCAAAAGTATCCAAGCTAAGGAGCTGTCTTGGAGTAAACTTTTTATCAATTATTCCCAGATGAATGTTGACAGCTATGTTTTATAGACACTTTCAACAGGGTTTGGTCGCATAATCATTTCCATCAACGTCAGAGTTGTGTTTTGGTTCCTGTTTGGAACGACTGGGGACTCTCACACCATCTTATATTCTAAATTCTTTGTGTGCAGCAGTCTGCACTGTTGGAGCTGTGATAGGTCATCTTTGTCCATCCTAATGTTATTTTATAAAAACAAATTTTACTTTGAATTTTTTTTCTAGAACTTCAAATGCGTGATTCTTTGACCATCTGTTCTTTGTTCTTTCTCTCCTTTTCTGCTAAACCTTTTGACATCAAAGAATAGAAAATGCTGAAAAAATGCTCCCTTTGAGAGCTCTCTCAGCAGTGACAGCAGCAGCAAAGCTGCCTCAATTGTCCTTTTGTGGCAGATGATAGTTTAGAGTTTGGATCAGCTTCTTTCTGCAACCATCTCTCCACTCAAATTGAATATGAGTGGAAAAGTTCCAAAATACACCCTTGAAGGGCACGGTAATTTCCTTGAGACTTTGTCACCCAGGACAAAGCAGTGCAGGTAGTGAGCTACTTCAGACCAGTGTGTGTTAGCTTGAGAGAGGTGTTCTCCAGTGCTAAGTATTGAAGAAATGCATTTTTTTTTTTAAACAAAACCACTGTTTATATAGATTAAGATGTCTGCAAAGCAGAGAGACTTTGTACACAAATAATGTTGGGTCTTGTATTTCCCTTTCTTCCTGCTGAAGTGATTTTTCTTCTCAGATGGGCTCTCTGTGACACAAGCAGAAAAACTAATTGAGCTCTCTGTTTTTCCCATCTGCCACTGGGAAACAAAAGAACAACAAAAATCCTAAAATAGGCATGCAACATACTAGAGCTGCTCTTGTGGTGAACTGAATGACTTTTTTTTGTAAGGAAAATATATTGATGCGTGTTTTTACCTCTTGGCTGATTCACATTAGCACGAAAACTAGTTGCAGTTTGAGGGTACTTTCCTGCACTTCAGAGATTCGGGAGATAAATGATGCAATAATTTTGTCACTTTGATGAAATGATTTACTCCCACTGCTCACTAGAGGGTAGGCTTGGGATTATAATAAGAGTGTTTTACACTCATATTGCAATAGATGCACTGCCCACAGCAGGCAGAAAAAGAAAAGGGAATATTACATCCATAAATACGAATCTGTATTTTTCATTATAGACTTTTTTGTTACAGAAGTGGAAAGGATTTTGTATGTGCTGGTTTTTTGCTCTGTTTTAGGCTAGTAAACTTAGGTCTTGCACTGAAAGCTTTTAACATATCAATTTATTGTGGATACACAGTGAAATATGTTGGGTTATATGTTCTCTGATATTTATTTAAGTAACAGAACAGCAAAATAAAAGCAATCCTAGGCTACATTGTTTTCTTTGGCATTAGCATCCTGGACTAAAGAAAAGAACTTAGAAGAGTGTATATATAGAATGACAAGAACTCTGCTGGCTAAATCAGTGTTCTAGGCTTGTTTGTAGGAGTGAGTCTTTTGGACAATCAGAGTTTTGAGTGGTTTAATTGTGGTTGAAAAAAAACTTTTATGTGCAGTAATTGCTGTGTGCACATACTTAATTCACTCTTGGCACACTTGCAGGCAGATGCTTGTAGCATATTTATGTGGTCAAATTTTCTGAGCAGCACTCGTGTTTGTTTGGTTTTCGGTATTTTTGTCAACTTAGGAAAACATTGAGTGTACATAAGATATTGAAATGAAGGTTCTGCAAGAAAATTCAAACTCATTTTTAAGACTTAATTTTTTGTTGTATTGAATAATACTGAAGATTCTGTTCTGCTCTAGCTGTAAGCTTCAGAAATACTGAATTGATATTCTCTGGTTTTTTTGCTGTTGCTTTTTCACTTGAGACATGTTGAACTTAAAATGGCATCTTCTAGGGAGTGAAGATGAGTTGAAAAATTCAAGTCTTTTGGTTAACTTGCACAATTTGGGGTGCCATAACTAATGAGGTTTACAGAGAGCATTTTGTCTTCTTACCCAAGTGTGTTTAATCTTTCATTGTTGTGGCACTGAAGTGCTGAGCCATCATTTCATGTGTGTGGTTTATTAATTTTCCCTCTTTTGGGAAATTCATAGACATTTATTTATTTATTTATTTTTTATTGCTTTGTTCTGAAACTGTAGTGAGAGCCATGCTGGGAAGATGGTGTTGGTGTGGCCCAGAAAATGCTCAGTATTGCAGTGATTTCTGTTACAGAATTACTTGCATAATGTATTGAAGTCCATGTATTGACCTTGAGAAAGTTCCCTCTTCACCTGCATGTGGATTAAAGGAGATATTCTCCCTCTGTAATACTGTTAACATTGCAGTGGAAAGAGCAGGCTGTTTGCATAATACTGTCATTTTTCCTTGGGCTGTTGTGGCTGTTCTTCCTGTAGTGTCTTTCAATTGTTGTCTCAGACAGGAAAGAATAAGAATTTTCTTGCAGCTCAGAAGAGGAGAATAGTAATAATAATTTTATTATTTGTCCTGTGGTTCCTCACAGATTCTTTGTTGTATCTTCGACTGGGGCTCCTTCATTCCTTTTAGAAGTAAAAAGTCTCCACTGATTTTAAATAAATAAATAAATGACTTGTAATGAAACAGGTAGAAAACTATAGTGCTGTAAAATAAGCCTACTTTTCCTCTTTCACTAAGTGGTCTGATCTAATAATTTAGGGTTTTACTGCTTTCTTTCTATGCACTATGTCTGGTTACAGTATATAGACAATTCAGCACAGTAATAGTATTTAAATTTTTCACAATATGCTTTTCAATGTTTGTGTGACTGTAAAACAGGAAAATCTTAGGAAGTTCATTGTGTACTAAATAGAGTATTTTAGAGTTGTATACAGAAAAGAGGTAGCAGATTCTGACAGGCTTAAGTTATTGTTATATGCTAGGACTTTCCTAAAAGGTTTTCTGTAGAAAATAGAAATATTCCATAGAGCCTGTCTTTTAAAGGCAGTTCAGCTTAGTGGGGATGTCTGTGTTTGCTTTGCACTATTGACTTGGGTGATTTGTTTTTGTTTGGCTTTTTTTTTTTAGATTTTGACTTCAGTGTGCCAGGATCAATGAAACTCCACAACCTTATCTCCAAACTAAAGAAATGGATCAAAATTTTGGAGGCCAAAACCAAACAGCTTCCCAAGTTCTTCCTCATAGAGGAGAAGTGCCGCTTTCTAAGTAACTTTTCAGCTCAAACTGCTGAAGTAGAAATACCTGGAGAATTCCTTATGCCAAAGCCAACACATTACTACATCAAGATAGCAAGGTAACCTAAAAATACCTTTTGGTAGCTGTAATTCTGAAAACAGAGAAGAAAATTAAAGCCCTCTCCATCCATCCATCCATCCATCCACTGTGCAAAAGTAGATGGATATTTTATAGCAGATGGATATTTTATATATATGTGTATGTTACATATATAGAGTCTAACTTTGATAAAGACTTTTTTTTAGTTTATCCTCCTTCAATAATTTTACATTGGATCACTAAACAACTGTACTGTTCAGAATATATTTGGCTTTCTTGTATGTTGGTATAAGTTGAGGTTAGTGCTTTTATTGTTATCAACAGAGATCCTGTTGTTCAAAACAGTGATAAAGGTCTCATGAAATGCTCCTGGCAGGTTCATGCCGAGGGTGGAGATCGTGCAGAAGCACAACACGGCGGCTCGCAGGCTCTACATCCGCGGGCACAACGGCAAGATCTACCCGTACCTGGTGATGAACGACGCCTGCCTGACCGAGTCGCGCCGCGAGGAGAGGGTCCTGCAGCTCCTCCGCCTCCTCAACCCCTGCCTGGAGAAGAGGAAGGAGACCACCAAAAGACATTTGTTTTTCACAGGTACCGAAAAGAGAGAGAGAGAGAGATCTGTGTGTTGTTTTTTAAGTTTAAGTTGCACTCAAAGGTTATAATCGCTGGAGGTTTTTGAATATGCAGAAGGTAAATTCATATCTGTCTGGGTGATTAGTCTTGTCTGGAACTGTAGCACCCCTCTGGAGAAGTGCAGCTGATTGCGTGGGATCTGGGGTGTTTTTTGAAGTGCTTATGTGCATTGCTTATGATATCAAGTGCACTTGTGAATATTTAAGGCAGAGATGCCCAGAGGGCCTGTTGGTGTGGAAATGGGTGCATGTACTTCAGAATAAACATTTAAAGACAACTCGTTATCTTTAACTTGTCAATAATCCTTGTTGGGTGAACAGGAAATATATTAATGGAGAAGGGAAACTTTAATCCAAGACACTAAGACAAAGCTGCTACATTGCTATTTTCCTTTTAAAAAGTGCTGAGATCTTTAGAGAAGTATGATTTTATCACTCCTCCTTCTTGAGCTAATAGTATCTCTTGACATGAAGCTACTGTCAGGAGCTCAGGTGGGTGTATGATGCCAGTTGCACTTAGAGCTACAAATGCATATTTGAGTTCTGACTTCAAAAAGACCAAAATGTACAAGCCAAAGGATTTGTTAAAACAAATGGTAAATCAAGTGCCAACAGTGGCACTGGAAAAGCCAGCTATGGAAGAGACCTTGTCTGTCTTTGTCTAGGTGGGGATGCACAGAAGACTTGGTAGAATGATGAATTAACTGAGCACCATAAAAGTGCAAATCGGGTTTTTGCAGTTTTACTGCTCATCAACAAAAAGCCCAGTGGCTTAATTTTTCTTATTACTGAATATTTTTCTGTCTTCACTATTTTATTTTCAAATTATGTACTTTAAACATCTGTTCCTCAACTAGGTTCAGATATTTTTTTCCTCCAGTTTTTCTGAATCACTTTAAATACCCTGATGAGCTAATCTTTGTTCTTCAGAATCATTTTTATTGACATAATGCCAAAGTCATGTAATCAGATATTGTGAACCCGGTTGCATGAAAACAAAGTATTACCCTCTTTCCTAAAGGTAAAAAAAAAAAAAAATAGGAAGAATGAGGAGTGCTCAGTTTTTTTTGACAATACAATTGATGTTTCTGTTAAGATTAAAAAAACCCTTTCTGTAATTCTTTTTTACCTGAGCTCGTAAATTAGTTGTGAGCATAGCAATAAAAATTTTCTCTCGATGCTCTTCAGTCGTTGATCGGGGTCGTGTTTCAAGGGCTGCTGTGTCAGCCTTTGGGTTCTGCATGAGCTGCTCAGTCTCTCTGTGTCCCGTCCCCGCAGTGCCCCGGGTGGTGGCGGTGTCCCCGCAGATGCGGCTGGTGGAGGACAACCCCTCGTCCCTGTCGCTGGTGGAGATCTACAAACAGCGCTGCGCCAAGAAGGGCATCGAGCACGACAACCCCATCTCCCGCTACTACGACCGGCTGGCCACGGTGCAGGCACGGGGCACGCAGGCCAGCCACCAGGTACCACAGCACGGGGGCTTTCATCCAGGGCCCTTCCCAGCGCTCTGCTCTGCCCTGGCCCCTTCCCCGTGGCCCTTGGCCTCTCCTTAGATGTCGGGCAGATGCCCGCTGCACGGGTGGCGTTGGGATTCTTTGCAGTTTATTTTTATTTTGCTTGATGAGAACTCTGTATGTCTTTGGTGGTTTAGGTTGTCTTGGAAAGATTTAAACAAAGGAAAAAAGCTGTGTTTGTGTTGCTGGAAGTTGTTTTGGGTAAATGCGACTGAAAACAGGCAGGGTGCTGATGGATTTTTTTGCTTTCTTGTATAGTGCTTTAAAAATAATGAATTGACAGCATGGGAAGCAGCATTCCTAATTTACATAAGCAGTTACAGCATGGTATGTGAGGCAGGCTTCCCATGTTCTTCTAATGCTTCTCTTAAAATTGCCACTGGATCCATTCCATCTAAGCCAAACAGAAGCAGTTGGGCAATCTCACCTAATAAATGAAGTACTCAGAAAGAACAAAGCTCCCTCTCTCTGTAACCTCCACCAAACAACCAGTTGTGATATATAAGATTATTTAATGTTTTTTATCTTAGGGTTAGTGCAAATTCATACATAAAAATGCCATTCCGATTCCAAATACAGCTATTAGAAAATACACAGTAAATATGTATTAGAGACATAATTTAAACAGTTGTCTCAGAGTTTCTTTGTTACAAAATAAAATGGAAGTGCTATGGAACATTTGTTTCTATTTTCAGAATTCTTACTTTTAAAACTTTGCCAACCATTTAGTTAAAGTCAACATGACTATCAAGCTTTCTGGTGTAACAGAACAGATCCTAACTTTATTTATTTTTCTAACTAATTAGTTATATGCCATAGTAATTAAATATTTTGATAGATTTTTCTTTTTTTTGATGCTTTTCCTGAAATGAGATACAGCAATTAAGAGCAGATTGGTAGTTGCTTTAGGTCTATTTGTCTGTTGCTAAGAAGTGCATCAAAAATGCCCTCTTCCAAGTAACCCTTTTCCTGTGTAGGTTCTCAGAGACATCCTGAAGGAGGTGCAGAGTAACATGGTGCCTCGCAGCATGCTCAAGGAGTGGGCTCTGCACACCTTCCCCAACGCCACGGATTACTGGACCTTCCGGAAGATGTTCACCATCCAGCTGGCCCTGATCGGCTTCGCAGAGTTCATCTTCCATTTGAACAGGCTCAACCCCGAGATGCTGCAGATCGCCCAGGTGCGCTTCACTTGGTTCGTTCCGTCCTCTTGGATCGGATGGATATTTGGGCTGTGCTTTTGCAATGAGTCAAGGTTCACCATGCATAATTAACAGTGCATTTCAGTGGGCTTTTTATTTCTGTGTGATTGCACCTCCTGTAGGGAGTACTTCAAACTGCGGTCCCCGTGGGCATCGACTCTGCCTTCTGTGGGGAGACTTTAGAACTTTGTGAAATCCTTAGATATTGGAGCTCTTCATGTAAATGATAAGTCTCTCTTTAGTCTTCTTTCAAATATATTGCTTTCAAAATACCTCAGTATGAAATCAAACAGATCTAAGAACAATAAAATTTAGAGCTTCGTTTTCTTAAAGGGCTATACCCCTTTTCAAATACCATTCTCTTTCGAGCATTGCCATCAAGATACAGCTCCTATTAATCATGATTTTTCTGTTTTCACCCAACATTTAAAATGAGGTTTGCCACCTTAAAAGAGCAAAGGTGGTATTTATTAAAGTCTCAATGTCATTTTAATGCATGGAGAGCTATAGTCTGTATAGCAATTAGGATTTTTTTGATCCCTCCATTAAGTGCTCAGCTGCTTACCCACAGTGAGCCTTGGACACTGAATGTTGTCCCAGAGATCTGTTGGCAGTGACTCCTTACAGATCATGATCCAGAAGGATTTATTCCTTAAGTTTGGTATTACATGTATTTAGTGATGGATTTGGACACAATACTTTGAGAGAAATACTTACCTGACTTTGTACATGCCTTTATTTATGACTTTTGTGCTCAAAATCTTTTTGGCTAAATGAGTGAGGAGCTATTGTAGTACTGTTAGAACTCAGCATTAACAGAAACAAAAATCCAGCTGCTTTTGGTGCCATGAAGGAAAATCAGTTCCTTTAATTGCTTTTGTGCATCTTTCCCTCCAACCCAGGATACTGGCAAGCTCAATGTCGCTTACTTTCGCTTTGACATTAACGATGCCACGGGAGATCTGGATGCCAATCGTCCGGTTCCCTTCCGCCTCACCCCAAACATCTCGGAGTTTCTCACCACCATCGGGGTGTCGGGGCCCCTCACTGCATCCATGATTGCAGTAGCTCGCTGCTTTGCACAGCCAAACTTCAAGGTTTGTGTACCTTCTGCACGATTATTTGCTTGTATTTGATAATTTATGAACTAAACAGCGCTTTTTTGCTGAAGGTGGGAACTGAGCGATGTGTATCTGTTTTAAAATTTTACCCTGAGGTCATCACAAAGGCCAGCTGAAATGCTGGAAATTTTTGGAAATGTTTTATTTGTTACGTGTAAGCATTTAATTTGACTCAGGCTGGGCGCATAAAAGTTTGCTTTAGAAGCTTGAGACTGTTGGAGTTGACAGATTAATACCAGTAACTCAACTCAGTGATGAGAAAAAATAGGAAAGTATTTGTTGCAGGCATTTCTTTTCTGTCCAAGGATAGAACTGACCTATATAACATATATGTATGGATGTTGTAGTCAGTGTTCTTTCCCTGTTTGGCCGAAAATTATATTCCCTGAGAGTGTAATGACTGCAAAAAACCCCTCCATTTTAAAGTGCTCCAAATATTTACCCAAGACTTTTGTGCGTGTGTGTGTGTGTGGGAAAAGCCATGAATTTAGTGGAGTAATTTAAAAATAGAGTGTACACAACTGTATTTGTGTATCAAGATGTTAATATATGTTATTAATTTCTGTAGGAGTCATTGTGTTGTGTTTTTGTAATGGAAACTTTTTATGAAAAGAAACACCTTGAGAAGAAATAGTAAAGATAGTTGGAAGCCACCCTTGTCTTGAAAAGTCTGAAATTGCAACGTGGCACCAGAGGTGTCAAAATGTTGTTGACTAAAATCTAGTTACAATCCTATAATCTGATAGAACCCGATTGTTCCTTGGATTAAGCGCAATAATCTGACTTTTTTCTTCTTCGTGTAGGTTGATGGCATCCTAAAAACCGTGCTACGGGATGAAATCATTGCATGGCACAAAAAAACCCAAGAGGACACCTCGTCTCCACTGTCGGCAGCTGGGCAGCCCGAAAACATGGACAGCCAGCAGCTGGTTTCCCTGGTTCAGAAGGCCGTGACTGCCATCATGACGCGCCTCCACAACCTCGCTCAGTTCGAGGGAGGGGAGAGCAAAGTCAACACCCTGGTAGCAGCTGCAAACAGCCTGGACAACCTCTGCAGGATGGACCCCGCCTGGCACCCCTGGCTGTGACCTGAAAGTTTCATAGTTTAGGGGGGGTCTTTTGTTGTTTTGGTTTTTTTTCTTTTTTTTTTCTTTTTTTTTTCTTTTTTTTTTTTTTTTTTTT
>VZTE01000631.1:1047939-1115687 GCA_013397775.1 Eulacestoma nigropectus
TTTTTTTTTTTTTTTTTTTTCTTTTTTTTTTTTTAATTGTTTTTATTTCCTCCTGTTGTTCGTGGTGTGAGCCATATTTTGTGTTAGGAAAATGTGAAAAAAGCTTTCCAGACGATGGCTTACCTGTCACACTGCATTTTGTCAGTTTTCATTCTAGTTGTGTTTACAGTAGTATGGCATTTTTACTGTTTTTAGTTTCATGAGGAGACATTTCCTCCTGTTTAAGCAGTTGATATGCAACAGCGGCTTTCGCAAATAGATTAAAATGAAGAGAGGAAAATAATATACAGAAAAATCTAATTTTGTGATGACGACTATGAAACTAGCATTGTTAGATTTAGGGCCTGCTGTTCCTAATAACCTGCAGTATATAAATATTTTATACGATAGTAATTACTAAAAAAAAAGAAAAATACAGTAATCTCAGCTCCTGAGTTTTACTCTGTGAAATTTTACTTAATCACTCTCTCTTCGTAATGCCAAATTGAAGGCACAGATTAATGCTCTTAACTTTTAAGTTTGCTTCTAATTTACATGAGCAATGTTGGTTTGTACAGACAATTTTGTACCAAATGTTATAGAGGTGAGATTTTGTTAGGCACTGAGAAAATGATGATCAAATTGTGCTGCCTTTTCCTGGAGCACAAGCTATGTACAGTAAAAGTGTAAACCATTTAGAGTATTTGGTTTAGTTGTGGACAATGTTTGGGGGGGAAGCTTATAAAAGGATGGAAAAAGTCATCCTTTGATACGTGTATTTGTCTGTAATTGAGAAAAAACAAAGTCTTATCAAGTTCTCTTTACTGTTTAGAATTACAGTAGCTTCTTTGGAATGAATCTGTTCCTTTGTAATTTAAGAAGAGCAGTTTAATGTTTCACTCGTCTTTCTGTTGTGTTAGCATTTTTATAAAACTCCAGTGTTGAGAATGTTAAATTTGTACAGAGTGATTTTTTTCAAAATAAATATTTTGTAAAACTCTCTGTGGTATTAATTTTATTCACAGTAATTTTACAGTAATGTGGTATTAATTTTATTTTAGTATTATCCTTTGAGTATGATTCTGCTTTGTTGTGTGATGGACGAAGCATGGCCCTTCATTCCCATGCTTGGTGCTCCTTTTGTGTCAGTTGTGCTCTATGGCACTATGTACAAGGGGAAGCTCAAATAAATGAGTGCTGAGGGATATAGATAGGATTTGGAAAACAAACTTTTTTTTTAAACTAAGACTTGTTCCTTATCAAAACCATGTTGGCAAAAATAATCTTATAAACCATAGCGCTTCCTGCATGTGTCAACACACGCTCTGTCTGCAGTCATTCACAGCTGAGCTCAGTGCTTTCATGACTTGAAGGGAATTGTTGCCTTCCCTTTATTGAAGATTGTAACGTTTGCAGCTGTGAAATACAGCACACACTGCACAGAGGAGTTGC
Source organism: Eulacestoma nigropectus (assembly GCA_013397775.1). Taxonomy (NCBI): domain Eukaryota; kingdom Metazoa; phylum Chordata; class Aves; order Passeriformes; genus Eulacestoma; species Eulacestoma nigropectus. The sequence continues at coordinate 1,049,371 of VZTE01000631.1, forward strand.
AGGATCATTTCTTAATCATTTGCACGTCTTGGATATGTCTGAGAGATGACAGCATTCCCTGACAGGAAGTCATCAGATAGTTCAGCCACTTTTCTGTCCATGATAGAAATCTTAATGGGAAAATGTGAATTTAAGTTAAGAGGCAAACTTTGTTGTCTTTAGATTTGTGACATCTCTCTTGCTCGTGGTGTCAGCTCAAATACACTCCTAAAAGGAGACTTGGGGTGTGAGGGAGCAGAGAGTTATTTTAATGAGCTCCCTGATGGTGTTAATGTGCAGATGTTAATACCTGTTTCTCTTCTTTGGTGAGCATATGCCGTGGATGTACCTCAGTTTGTGAGAAGGCTTACAAAGTCTTAACCCAGAGTTTTACCACCAGCTCCAGGAGATAAATCTGAAAGCTTTTAGTTATACATGAGCATTCTTCAGAGCCTGGGGGAAATCTGACATCTCTTGTATCAGCAGCAGCTGTCCATTAGCAGGAAAGTGGTTTGACAAAGTACAGGGTATGAAGTTCCTGATTATCTTCACGAACATATGACATCTATCTTAGCTGCATTTAATTTTTTATGATTGTAGATAAAGGCTGCCTCTCTCTCCTTAGTTGAGATCCACGCTCAGAATGCATCATGCTGAGCAAATACTTGAAAGTGAGCTACATTAATTGTCAATTCACTCTAAGTATTCCCTTCAAAGTCTCTTCCCTCAGATTAGATACTACACAAAAAAAGCCCATGTCATTACTCTGTAAAATCAAACACTTGAGAATTAAGAGAGGTAAAGTTTAAAATTCTCTCTGAAATTTTGTGCCATGAGAATTATGCCATTCTGAAAACTCCTCCTGTTGTGTTTGTTTTTTAACCCCTGTAGAGTTCTGGACAGATTTCACTGGATCTTCATGAAGGTAACTAATCACAAGTCCTTGACACCAAAATTGTGCCATCCATAATTCTGTATAAAATAGAGATGTACATGTTGATAGACTTTGACACACGTTGGTGTGAAATGGGCTCTCTGAGAGGTCACTCAAGGCACAGAAATGCTAGTAACTAAGAAGTAAGTTTGTCATGAAAATTGCAGATAAAAATGTAAGCTGTGGATATTATATGGAGAATAAGTAGTTGTCAGGTTTCTCAAATTACACTGTATTTTTTGTCTCCTGACTTTTGTAATCATGTTTGACTCTGTCTTTATTAGACGATGCTGCTGCAATTTAACTTTTTTATTATTACAGTCTGCTCTCAAAGTAGATTATCAGAATTTGTTTGCTTAAGTGAATTGTACTCTGAAACAAAAGCATTTAGCAGTAGTTGAGTGTTTGAGTCCACGCTCTGAAAGTGGTGTGCTGCTTTCCTCTCCTGTAATTGGGCTGTCCGTGAATTGTCAGATACAGAGAGAGTGAGCAAGAGATTAGTTATTACTGGAAGATGATGACTCAAAGCATTTCAGTGACAGACAATGAAAGCTCTGTTTCATAATGGCAGTGGAATAAAGCTGCTTTTAAGGCTCCGATCTGTTTCAAATATGATGTATGAAACGTTCCTTTGTGGCGTAGAAACCTATTCAGAGAGATTTCACACAGGAGCTTTTAATCAGCTCCATGTGGGTGCATTTCACATTTAAGAGGTTCAAGAGAGCACATGTGAAACAAGTGGTGTCTTCTCTGTGTTGTATCATCATCGTGACTGTGTCGGGTCTCACCGTCCCCGTGTGCATGAGCTGTGAGCCAAGGGGCAGTGTCACCTCCTAAACCAGGGCTCAAGGTGCTGAAACACAGAAATAAAAGGGAAGTCTGCAGAATTGTCAACTTAGAATTTCATCTCTTGACTGTGGCCTTTTCCTCTTCCCTAAAATGAGCATTGCCTTTCCCCGAGAGCTCCAAGCACAGAGCCCAGGAAGTGCCGGTCCTGTATCAGCCCTGTTGTGCTCCTCTCTGCCTTCAGCCTCCTCCCTCCTCTGAGAAATCTTTTTTATTCCTTTCAGTTTCCCCCCGGAAAGCGCCGCATAGGGTTGTACCAGGTGTAAAGGGCAGGTGTGGGCTGCAGGGCCTGCGGGCTCAGCTGCTCCGGGAGCGCCTGGCACCGCGTCCCACCTGTGCCTGACGGGGAGCAGCAGCTGCGAGGGAGCCCACGGGGTGATCCCTGCGAGCCCCGAGGAGAGAAGAGCTGTGGAGGAGAAGGGAAAGAAGGAAGGGATGGCTGACGGGCACCATTATGTGCTGCCCCTTCTCCAAGGGAAGCGACCGAGCGGAATCCACTGCGAAAACAGGGAATTTGAGGCAAGGAAGCAGGAGAAGTGGCAGAGGTGAAGCTGAGCCTGGTGAAACAGGGAGAAAGAGGCTGCCCTAAGGTTTGTTTCTTTGTTTGTTTGTTTGTTTCTTTGTTTGTTTCACCTCAGGAATGGAGTTTTCTGTTAATTGCCAACAAATTGAGTGGAGTCCTCTGGCCCAGACTACTCTGCTGAGGACCATAAGCAGCCTGGCAAATGTTTTCAACTTGCTCTGGTGGCTAGGCCTGGCACAGCCAGGACTCAGGACATTGTCCCGAAAGCTTTTTAAGGGATGTTTTGGTGTTACAAAATGCATTTTTGTTTGTTGTGTTTGGGGTTTTTTTTTGTCCTTTGGTGATGCTTTTCCCTCTGACTCCAGTGGACCATTACATGTGGTCAACATACTCTTGAAAAATCCTTTTTTAGTGAGCTATAAAACCCATCCTGACCTTGTCTAGCCCTGGAGGATCATATTGTGCTGCTTGTAAGAAATGAGGTGGCAAAGTTGGCTGTGTCTGTGCTTCCAAGGGAGAAGCACTAACTGGCATGGGCTCTTCTCCTCTGCCCCCTGTTTTGGCAGTGTGGTCTGGGCAGAAGCAGTTCATTTCTCGTGGTCAGCAATGCAAACCTTGTTAGAGCTTTGTATGAACACTTATCTTGCCATTTAATCCACACTGGTTGGATTTCTTGGAAGAAAACTCTTAACTGTCCCAGAAATCAGCTGTCAGAACAAAGCACTGGTAAAAGCCCCTTTCCAATCCACCCGATTCTTGTGCTGAGCATGCTGTAGATGTTTGGTATATTGGGAGGTGCAATTAGCTCTGGCTTGTTAAATTCCTGTGCTCCACACCCTCATACCAGGCTTCACTTGCTGCCTGTAGCTTGATTTTATTTTTTTGGAGAAGGATATTTATCCAGGCTCTAGGATGCAGTCAGGTTTGTACCTTAATCAATCAGCCATTGCTCACCCTCAGGCCAGCCCCTGTGAACTGTTACAGTACCAGCTGTATTAAAGAAGCTTTCTCAGTCTGATAGCTGGGAAAGGACAGACCTTTGCAGGCTCTTTGTTTCTCTTGATACTAACACATTAATTACTGTCTCTCTCCACTCCTTGCTGCTGTTTGTAAGAAATTGGCATTAAAGAACCTATTCTGCTTATTCAGCAAGGGTTCTCATCAGTGGCAATTCATAAACCACTGTAGAATGGGTCAGTATTGCTTTACCATCCCTTGAAGCAATACTAAGTGGCACAAAACTTTTAATTGAGGTCCGGTGGCATCACTGAAATATTGGTTTTTTCTGTAATAGCTGTCCCTATTCATTTCTGTAATATAAAAAAAATAGCAATTATCAAGTAGAGAAAGGTGTCATATTAAAATTCTGTGAATTAACTGCATGCATTATTGTAAAGTCTGTTTTTTAACATCTCATGCAGTAAACGATGCTGTCATTTATTTTTTATCTTGAGCATGTGAAGGAACTCCTCCCCATCTTTGTGAGATTCTGTGGAAGAGTGGGGATTGGGACTTCAGGGTTCCTTGTCTAACTCTGTGTGTGGTGCAAACTCTCTGGTATGAAGTAAATGTGTGTGGGAAAAGGATTTGATATTTTTGATACTTAGGACGTGTGTGTGTATGTTGTAGAACAGTGGCTTTGTAATCTGTGGGTGAAAAGAATTGTCTCCCATTAAAACAATTTTCTCGCCTTTCTTGTTTAGGTACTGTGGTCTGGGTGGTCCAAACTCAATTTTGTTGGGATTAAACGAATTTAAAGAAACTTTTCTGGGACAGTGTCCAAAATTCTGTGGTCTCCCACAGCCCCTTTGCCCTCTTCTCCTTTCACTCTATGTGCCTGGCAACAACTAGCAGAGACAAAATGTATGGACACGCACAGACACACAGGAGAGGGCACAAGGACAACGAAACTGGGGCGGGTCAGATGAATTTGCCCTGCAGGCTGTATCTGGTTTCCAGATGTGGAGCTGGATGCACCCTGTGTGAGATGTGCTGCTCTTGCTTTAGCCTTTGGGAATTTCTGGAGAGAAAATAGGTGTTTTTTACTGTGACCTGTAAACCCTTGGTGAAAGTGTTGGCACTCTTTTGCATTCTGGAAATGGATCTAAAACTGAAGATTTATTAAACAGAGACACCGAGGAACTGGAATAGTGGGGACCCTTCCTCTGACCACCTACTACCTGGTTTTGATCTGGTGATTTGGGGCAAAGAAAGACTCAAACTTCCTGAGCCTTTCACAGTCCTGCAAGAAAATAAGCATTAGTTTGAGGTGGAATTATGGCTTGCTTGTCTCTGCTTTGGCTGTTTCACTGAGCTGGTATGTTGTGAATGAGGTAACTACTGAAAGTGCCAAAATGCTTGTTTTATTCCTTCTGTGACAGATGTGATGCTGTAGAGCTGTGGGATGCTTCAGTACAGATACGAATTCTGTGTTCAGCTCTCAAACAGGCTGTCACTCATGCAGGGAAGGATACCTAGCTCAGTTTAGCTTTCATTCACATGTGTTTTTCAGGGGTTATGTGTACTATGGGATTCATCAGTTCTTTTCTGTGACCTGAATGAAGTTCTGAAGGCACTTTACTGTAGTAATAGTTACATCCAAGGGTGCTCAGCTTCCTTTATAGGACTCTTCTGCAAATCCACCTAGAAGGAGATCTCAGCTTTGGTCACTGTGTTTTTAACCCCACACGTGGTTTTTTTTTTTGTGAAATAAATTCATAGATTGACACAAAAGCTGTTCTTTAGGGGGGCTGATTTAATGTTAATGTAAGTCAATTTAGTCTCCAAATCTCCACTTCTTAATAGTCTGTTTTTTTTTTTTTAGAAAACATTTTGTAACTTTTTAGGCTGTTCCTGAATAAGACTGGATGCTTGGTTAGGCTGTGCTTGTGTAGCTCTTGGTATTTACTGCAGCATGATAAGCAATGCTTGAGAGGAGGATTTTCATCAATTTTTAGTCTTGTCTTCGTAAAATAAGAGAACTGTGGATTTCAGGGGTTTTGTTAAGAGCAACACACACAGAATTAATGGCATAATCCCTCATTCCAGATCCCAACAAGACAAACCACTGATGTATTTCCTTTGCTATGAAAAATACTGCCTTTAGCTTCTCAGTGTTTCTCTTACTTTCAAATGTTGTTCAGTCAAAGAATAGTCTTGAACTTTCTAAAGAACAGAGTGTCTTTGTCAGATCACAATCTTAAAAACCTCACTATTATTTACACAGAGTTAAATGTAGATACAGAATTAGAATTGTCCACTGACTGCAGTTCATTCATGGAGGAATGCAGCTGAATGGATTGAAAATTAGTTTGCGGTTCCTGCATCTGAGGATGTGAGAGAAACTCTGCCATCTGCCAGCCATGGCACAGGCTGGAAAATGCCAAGATCTGTTTTCTGTTTCTCATTGATTCTGTCACGTTGGTCAAGTTACTTCACTCCTGTCTCCTTCTGATTTCCCTGCTACTCTTTTGCATTTCCTTGAAGGAAAAGCTTGAGCAGAGCTTGGCACAACGAGAGGCCCAACGCAGGACCATGTCTTTAAGTGTCCCTGCTGGGTAAATAATGTGTTGCTCTTCGGCTATGATCAGTTTCATCACTCAGGGGCTGGATACACACAGAAAAGAAATGTTACCCCTTTTATCTTTAGCAGAATTCTTCCCATTTAATTTATCTGTGTTTGGCACTTTTGAGGTCCTGCACTTTTCCTAGAGCGGAAGAAAACAATAACACACAAGTTAATTGCCTTCGCTGCCAAATTTTCCTCTCTGAATTTGCAGATTTGGTTGACAATTATATTCCTACTTTGCCTGAATCAATGGTAAGAACCTGCACACTTAGAGCTGCGTGATTCACCTCTCTATATGCTTTTAATGTTATTCAGAAGTAGCAGGGATAAATGCTCCCAGCTGAAGCAGTAGATTACAGAACATGAATCAGTGATAAAAATGTGCAAATGGACCTGACATCAGTGGTGTAGCTGAAATATTTTTCCATGATTGCTCTTAGGGATTTGCAGTATCTGTCCCCACCATCTTTAATAGGTAGCTGTTCATGAATCAAATAATACAATTTCAGTCAAGAAGCAACCTGCCAGTGGGAGGAATTGTATGAACATAAATTACATAATTATTATTCCACTTGCTTCTATGCATTTAATCACAAAACAGCAGAAGCCCGAAGATACAAAATAAACCTTAAAGGCATCATAATCTTAAACAACAGTATCAACACACCAACATGTGCCCTGTAAATTAGAAAAAGATCAGTAAAAGAGTGACACTTCTTAATTTATTTTCCTCTTTTGTGATCATTAGGCAATAACACTAAATTAGCTCACCATATTTGCTTACCAAGCCAAGTTCTTGAAGCAAAGCTGCAGAGAACTGGAAACTTTTTGAGCTATGTGGATGGTACCTCCTCTTATTAGAGGAGAAAGAATGGAGGGGATTTTATCTATATTTTCTTAGGGCAACTCTCCCTACGTGATGGATACAACCCAATGCAGTGATGTCTGCCTGAGTTTGCAGAGAGCCTGCAACAATAGGCCTGAGGGGGAAAGTGCTTCATCTTTTGGAAGTGGCTCTGGATTTTTTTAGTTGTGAACTGTGTTCCTGTTTATGAAAGAAGAGCAAGAGTCGTGCAGTGGATTCTTGTCATCAAGCAACACAATTTCTTTCGCAGTCAGTCAATAATCAAAATAAAATTAATTCTTCTTGCCTACAAATGGATGGCTCTAACACTTTCCTTTTTTTTTGGGAATATTTCAGATATTTAGCCTGCTTTGGGGTGGAGGTACAGAAAGCACAACAGAGGTTTAGTGCTTCAGTGTGGCCATAGGTGTGTCTTTTGTAGTAGATTACAAGCAGTGTACCTTGGGCTAGAGACTCTGGCCCAGGCGAGGAGACATTTTAGATTTTGTTATGGCACGGTGTGTTTGCCATTGGCTTTTCGCTCTTTGAGCAGCGATTTTGGCTGTTTATCCTGGTGTCTGTGAACTGTTCTGCCCTGAGGGCGAGGTCCCTGAGCCACCTCCAGGCTCAGAAGCAATGAGATGTTGTCACTGCCAGCCTGATTCAGCCTGGTGAAGGGCAGAACTCACCGTGGGTGGTGAAAGCACAGGGGAATTTGCCCGCAGAGCTCTCAGGGGGAAGGTGGCCGTGCCACGAGGCCCTGTGGGTGCACTGCACAGCCAGAGCTGCTCTGTGGGTGCAGAACGGGCAGGGGGTGCCAGTAAAGCTGGCTCAGGAGCTGACCTCACTGGAGAAAATGACCCGGGAATCTTATTTTTGTTACTTTGATTCCGAATACATGGCAGGCAAACGAGCCATAATGGGAAAACCATTTCATCAATACCCCTGTGTCAATGATATGGAGATTAAGGGCAGCTGGATCCCAGCACAAGCACAAAATGTTGGGCAGAGCATTCCTACGCAATTTAATCCTTTAATCCATGGAGTAAATAAATGTTTTTGATCTGAAACACAATCAGTTTGATTACAGCGGCAGAGGGGCATATTTTTTATTCTGCTGCGTTTTGTGGGCTAAATAGGAAAAAGACTGATGGAGGTTTGACAGATTAAGCCCTATAAATGTACTGCCTTCCTGTTATTTAGACAAACTAATCTGTGGGTGAGGGCACTGTTATTAGCAGAACACACCAAGGCTCGGTTTCTTGTCACCCTTCTCTCGAGTATGATAAGAACTCTCCCAGAAGAGTTTTGTTTTCAGAAATTTTGCATTCAGAAAACAATATAATAGTTGTTCTTTTTAAACTATTTTCAAATGAAATTAATTTTGATTTTTTAAAAATTCAATGCATTTTATAAGGAAAATTTTATTTTCAAAGTTGAAAAATAGCAAAAATCAATTTTTAAATTCTTTATTTTTAGGTTCAACCGGGCCCATAGTCAATTGCAACTATTTTTGGTGGGATGCTATTGGGATATTCTCCATTTTACAAGCATTCCGTTTCATATCAAATTAATACCAAGCCTTATACTTATTTTTTAAATGGCAAACAGATAGAAAGTTTGGTCTTTCTTTCTGTGCTAGTGTTGACTTATATTTTCAGCTGATCTGCATTTGGTATTTAAAGGAACTTTATGCTTTGGGGCTACCCAATTAAAATAACTGTGACCCTTCTACAGTGATAGGGGAGCAGATCACTGTGATTAGAGGTAGTGAGTTATTTTGAGAGTATGAATTTGCATGATGTTAAAAGGAAGATATTTTTGACAGAGAGGCATTTATCAAAGAATTTGAAAATGTTCATCCAGAAAATGATGAATCCTTGCACATCCTGAGTGCAGCACTAAGTAAACAAAGCAGCACTCACTTAGTCGTGTTCCCTCACTACCTGGAGGTATTTGTGAGGTTTGTATAAAAATGAGAGAAATGAGGAAAGTTGTGATGTTTCATTCTGAGCTTCTTAGTCCTGGCTGTTAATTCCAATGGAATCACTGTCCAGGGTTCCCTGCCAGAGCTGCCTCCCGCTGGAGGCCGTGCAGGGATGGAGCTGTGAAAACTCCAGGGATTGAGCTGATGGTCTAAAAGTGAAGGAGAATGTAAATTGGATGGATTATAATAATCTAATTAAATTAATTGAGATCTGAATGGGGCAGGCCTTTGAACATCTCCTAAGTAAATACTGGCAGGATTTAGGGAGTGTTGAGTTTAGTTTGTCCTTCAGAAATACCTCTTGGCATCTCTGTTTTGTGTTTACAGTGTGGCTCCTCGAGAACTTTTGGGTTTTAGTTACCTCTTATTAATTACAGTGGTACAGTTCAGAAATCTCAAATTTATTCTTGATTTGTTCCAGTCCATTTTATTAGAAGGGCCACTGGGCCCCTTAAAACAAATTTCATTGTCCAATGTCTATGCCTGATTTCTCTCTCTCTCAGTTTTGCGTCCCAAACCTGTTGCCCTTTTCCAAAATTGGGAAAATGTCATCCCAAATCACAGTGGATCCAGCCTTGGTGGCTACTGGGGGCTTATTTAAACCATAATTTGTTTGTAATATCTTTTTTTCCTGAAATGTCATAGAGCATATTATTCCCATTTATTTTTCTTTAAAGAGAAAAAAAGAAAATATTGCGGATCCAGTTTTATTTTTAAGACAATAATTAATTATATTTTGATTTTTAAATTATCGATCCCTTGTGATGTCTCAAGTAGATGTTTTTAAGTGTAGAGCTTAAACTTTTTGTGAAAGAACTGTCATTTTCTTTATTTACATGCTGCCCACTACAATGGGGTTTTTATTCATCTGAGCTGTCCTGATGTAAATAGTAAAATGATGAGGCATTTTCCTCAGAAATCTAGAGGGGCTTTTTAATACAGTTTTTTTTTAAATGTAATATTTTAAGTCTGATTCTCCATCCCACAAGCTATAAATCATACCTGTTTACAGATATGTATGGAATTCTGTGGGCTAATGATTTGAAAGTGCTACCACAGGAAAACAATGGTGTCGCACAATAGCCTACTCCCCCAGGAAATTGCAGAGCTATCTCAGTGCTCAGGAGGTTTAAAACTGTCAGTGCTTGGTAAAGATGAGTAATAGCAATCCTAGGTGTTCTCAGCCTTGAGTTTTAAAATTGTTTTCAACTCTCAATGCAAATGTCCCTTTCAAGGTGAGAAATGTCACACCAGAAAGGCTGAAAAGTTTCCAGGCAATTACACTGGTGAATAAGTGTGTATGGATTCTTGATAACTTCAAAATAAGCTCTTTTAAAATAAATAATAATAGAGAAAAAGACAAGAGGCCCATGTAATTTATATATGGGCCGACTGGAGAAAATAAAGCATTGAGTAAATCTGTAAGGCTATTTACTGATTGCTGAAGTCCAGAAATTTATCAGCTCTGCACTAGGGTTGCCCCCACAGACCCAGCTGCACAAAGGCTGTCAGGTGTTATGTAATGACATGATCTAGTCTCAGGCAGTGACGTTCAAAGCCCCAGATCTCATTTTAAATTGCAAACAAATATTTATAGGTAGTAGCCCATCCACAGTTTATCTGTTGTTGATTTGACAGAATACATAAGCAGCAAACGTGGCATCACTTTTTTGTCACCTACATCTCTCTCTGCTGTAGAGAACATGAAGTCTTTCACAGTAATACTTTTCAAGTTCATGTTATGCTGAGAACCTGGCTACCTGTTCAACAGATGCCAAAATCCTCCTTTTGTCTTTTCCTGGCAATTTTAGGAGGTTTAAAGACAGAGACACAGACAGAGTATTGTTACTGCTGTAATTGCAACTGAGCAAACGAAGGTTAATATTTCAGAGGACAGAGAGGAACTTGTTTAATGTATGTTGTGATTCTCATAATTTTCTGTTGACATATGATGGATGGTTAATGGGCACCCAAAAGGCAACATGTTCATGTTCAACACAACTGGGATTTAATGAGCGGAGCTGTGTTGTCCCTCTGTAGCACCTGAAAGCAAGAAGAATTTGGGTCAGAGATGTTACACGACGAGTTCTTGGTCGATGAGTTGGTTTCTGTGAGTGGCATTAGACCTCCCCACAGCCTGGGGGACACCTGAGCTTTGTCTTTGGCTGCAAGCAGAGCAACAATTCACAGCTCTGCTGTTGAACCACTCGCTGCTGTTGGACACAGCTTCATGTCCATGGTTCTTCCCCTCGGTATTTCTACTCCACCCTTCTTGGTCTCTCGTTGCATCCAGTGAAAAGGCCCAGTTTAGATTCCCCACTGCAGGGGCTCAGCTTCTCAGCAGTTCTCACATCTGATGCCCCGAGACTGACTCAGTTGCTGAGAAGGTGGAAATTGCTGGGAGTGTGTCAGGGGGCTGTGAAATGAGAGCAGCAAAGTCTCCACACCCCCCTGGATAATTTGGTGTCTCCTTGCCCATGGGGCAGAAGACGTACAGGACGTAAGAGACAATGTGCTGGAGCTGAAGGAACACAGCCACCCGAGGGGAGAGCCGCTCTTGGAATGATGGAGAGGGCTGGGCCCTGCTCTGGGCAGGATTCCCGTGGCCCACTGCTCTCTTTGGCTGCACAGACAGCGTGGAGCAGCTTTGGGTTTCTTCGAGTTGGTCCCACACTGAGCTGTGAGCACACAGATCTTCTGAGATAAAGACAGGCTCTCAAAAAAAGCAGCTGTAAGATTTCAGCGTGAGAAAACAAGAATCCTTGTATGTCAGAAAACAAACATGCTTCCCCGAAACTATTATTTGTAGGCACTTTGAAAAATGACTTTTTAATCCCTGTTTAGCAAATTCCCTTATGCAAAAGAGAATTTTTATTACTTAAACAAGTATTATTATTTAATGTGAACTTGAATTTTAAATAACCCATTTCCAAAGAAATATGTCAACTTGATTGGAATTCTTTCTCCCATCATTATCCTTTAGGGGAATAGTACATAGAGTGCCTGGAGAAACCTGAAGGCCCTCTTAGTAAACTGCATCATGTTTCACAAGGAAAGAGAGTATATTTAGATGCTCTACAAATGGCAGAAATAAATCTGGTGTCATTTGGTATCAGGCATAGGTTTGTAGTCTAAATGAAAAATGCAAATTTTTTTTAACATTGTGACTCAGGCATAATAGGTGAAAGAGCTGAAACCACAAATTTAAAGCAACTTTTCTTTAGGTAAAAAGAAGCAAAGAAGGATTAAAGCAGGTAAAGGAAGTACATAAATGGATAACCAGAGGAAAGAATTATGTGAATCATGTACTACAGACAACTTTTAAAGATATGAGGCTCTACAATTGTTTTTATCTAGTGCTTTATGGCTGTGATCTGGAAAATTGCTCGCACACATGTATAACATGGAAGCAATTCCATTGCTTTCAGTGAGTTAGGAACAAATGGGCCAGCCATATGTGAATATATTTTCCAGCTTAGAGCTATCAGACTCTCCTTCTTTGTGCTTGTTCAAAGCATCCAGTGAAGTCAGTGGGAATTTGGGCCAGTTGGAGATTTCATCTGGAGTTCATTTGGAGCAGTCTCACAGCAGAGCCTGTGTTTCCTTTCAGGATGTACCTCACAAAAAAAGGAAAATCAGGCATCATTTCACCCCCCCACACGGTCTTTTCAGGGCAAAACACATTCTGATGGCAGCTCAGGAGGCAAACCTCAGGCACACCATTGCTTTCCCTGGAGGGATTTACCCTCCCAGCTCTGCAGATTGCAGGGCTAAGCCAGAGCTGTGAGAGTATGGCCAGGCAAGCCTCATGCTAGTGACAGTGCTGTCTGCTGAGGGCTGAATCTCTTGAACGTTTAAATTTGGGCTTCCTGACCACAAGGCGAGTGCCATGAATGGGCTGATGCCCGTTTAGAAACTTCTTGTCCTGTGTCCTCCCTGCCTGGGGTGAGCACACCTGTGTTTAACTCAGCCAACCACCCTCCCCTCTTTTCCAAACCTGGCTTGGGAAGGACGAGCCCTGGGTAAGCGTGGCTTGGTGGGGTAGTTTGAAACAATGGGCCCAGTGTGGCCACTTGCTAAGTTATTTGTAGTACAGAGTTGAAAAGAGTGAAGACATCGATGTCTGGGTATCGCTGCTCTAGTCCTGGAAGTGGTACCTGTGATTTCACTTACAACCCTTACCTTTAAGGATCAATGGTGTGTATAAGGCTGCAAGCTGTTTCCATTATAACTTATCAACAGAATAAGATTTGTCTTTTTCTCATAAGCATCCCCTTTTTACCTGTGAGGAAAAAAAAATGAGTTTAAAAGTATTTTTCACCAAAGGATTAATTTTTCGTGGTATATTGATACACACTTGTAAAGCAGCACCTATCAGGAAAACATCATTCCTCACCTACCAATTACGTAGAGTCACTGAGTTGAAAGCCCGTTGTACACTCCTACCATGAGTAGACCAACACCAGGCACCTCTGAAGCAGTGCATTGATATGGACCTATTTAGATTTCTATCAGTTTCAGCTGTGTGTAACCATTTTATTATAATTGACCTGGGTTTGTTTCTACATGTCTCCCTCATTAAAATGTATAGCACCTGGGCTAATGGATTTTGTTTCTATCAAGATGTAATGAGGACTGGCATATCTGCATATTCTCCGAGCGCACCGAGAGCAGAGACAAATACTCCATGTTATCACCATCTGACAGAGACATAATGATTGCTGAGAAACTCATTACCATCATATTATGCAATGATTTAACTCGAAAACCTTGCTGTACTGCAGCCTGGCAGTGGTAGAGCTCTTGGAAATGCCTGTTTTTGTGTTTGAATAGTGTGAGCTGAGCCCATTCCCTTCTCCCTGTGTGCTGTACACACTCTATTTGCTTTGCAGATTTCTGACTGACTTTGAGTGTATTTCATTACTGTGTAATTAAGGAATATCACTGAAATATGGTTAGAAAAGCACACTTGATGAAGCTACAGGTAGTGAAGGAAATTGGTACAAGAGGGAGAACTAAATATTTTTCCTTCTCTCTCATTTCTCCCTCATTTGCACACCCCGTAACACTGTGGTTTGTAACACTGGTTCCTCCTCTTTGGAGGCAGCTGGGGAGAGAGTTCTAGCAGCTCTTGGTCAACTTTTCTGCAGCTTTGCAGATACAGACAGGTACCTACAGATAAAAGCTTTTCAGCTGCAATTTGTGTCTCCGTTCTCTGTACAATTTTCCCCTTCCAAATGGTACTGCTGAGCTGATTTCTTCAGAGCTCAGTTTAGTGCAAAAGACCGTGACAGAAAATGTCACTGAGCACAGTTTATCATTTGAACACAAAACCCCTCAGTAATGCAAAATAACACGGTTCAGCTGGCAAATGCTGGCTGAAGTCACTCTGCTTCCATGCTAGACAGCAGAGGGGGGTGGACTGATAATTTGTCTCTGTCACCTGAGATAGGACGTCCTTAAGTGTTCTAAATATCTATATAATAGTCAAGAAGGTTCCAGTCAAGTTCTAACCCCTTCCAGCCTGTTTGACAAATTCACCTCAAGGTTTAACATTTCACTGTACTCGAAGGGGGAGGGAGCAATGCTCCCATTTCTCCTTCCAATGTGTAGAATCCGCAGTGTTGAAATATATTAAAGAGTCCATTATTTCATATACGTATCTGTACAGAAATGCAGGCTTTTAATAGGGGGATGGTAAGAGAGTTTTGGTATTTTGTAAACTTCTTCAAGTTCAGAAATTGTGTTACCGTTTCAAATTTCAAACACTGAGCAGCCCTAACCAAATGTCAGGCTGGACACACGTTTGGGATGGTAATGCCATTTTATATCACTGGACAGCTACTTCAGCAGTTTGGATCCCTTTGAAAATAATTTGTTCTTTTAAGTAAGTTCAGTTACTAAAGAAACATACAGTGTGGTCACACAGACGTGATTTATTTGGTAGGTGAGAGGAGGAGCGATTTAGGTAGAAATCTAACTTTAGCCATTTGATTTCAGTACTGTAAGGTCAATGGATAGAGATTAGTCCCTGTATGCAGCAAGAAAAATGCCAGGGATGATTAATAAACCTATTTCCATCTAATCAGCAACGAGAACTTTGCAATACAAAAGACTATAAAGACTAAATTCAATCCTGAGCTTGTTTGCCTGTGTTTTCGTATTTAGAAAGAAAGGGAACAGGGAAGCTGCTTCTTCTGTTTATGGACATTGGTGAGCAAGTCAACAGGTTCAAATGCCTGCTGAAAAAGATAATGAGAAATTGATAAAATAGGTCATGCATACCTGAAAATAAATGGGAAGCTTTCTCCATATTCAGTGTTTGATCATGTAAGTAATTTAGCTGTGTTATATCATAGAATTGTGAACACAGGATCTCACCTGGGGGAACAGCTATTGGTTTATAGAGCGAGTTTCCCAGTTGGAAAATGAACCATATGGTGCATATGTCAAACCTGGGGAAGGAGGCAAACCTCACACAGACCTAACAGATTCACTCTCAATTAAGATCAGATGGTGCCTACCATTAATCAGGGTACCCAGGCAGTCTGTTTGTAGTTGCCTTGATCTTGGGTGTGAAGTTGCTGTACGAGCAAATTTCTCCAGTCACCTGAAATCAGTGGAGTTTCATTGGCGTGGATGAATGTTCAACATGACCTTTTGTCTGTGTTGGGGGAATTCCTGTGAGTGGAGATGGGAACTTCTCTGGACAAGCCATGTGTCTGCTCCCAGGTGGTCTGAGGCTGCCAGTCTTGGGGGAAGACAGCACACAGAGCAGCAGGGAACTAGGAGGAACTGTGTGTGATAGAACATGTTTCTAGAGGGCAGAAAGGGTTGCATCCCTTAGTTTCTCCACCTCCTTGCTGCTTCCATACAGCTCCTTGCTCTTCACCATGCATTCAGATTCCAAAATGCGCAAAGGCTTTTCAGTCTGTTGTAAAAGGCTCATTTGCTCTTGAAAACTCTGAAGATTATTTTATAAAAATGGTGATCTGTATAAACCAAAGAGATCTAAAAGTCCTTGGTGGTTTACAGATGCCATCAATGCTCAACTCATCTGTCTCCTTCAGCTCACTTTTCTACTGAGCCTGATTAAAAATTACCCTTATGATATAGTCCCTTCCTTGTCATCGTTTTCTGGCCCTGGATTCCCTGTAGGGTTTGCACCATTCAGGAACCTGCCTATCTGGGAGCTGCTGTCAGGGAATAACTGTGTTGCACTGATTCTCTGGGGGAGCAGTCAGGGGCGGGCTTTGCCCAAGAGCATTTCTGTAACGATGCCATTAATTGTCTCAATGATAGGAGTGAAGTTTCACACGCACTTTGAGCCAGTATAAGCAGATGTTACCGCCAAGACCAGCAGTTCAACCCTCCCTATACCCCTGGCTACTTTTTCCCATCCTAGAATTGCTCTCTTTGGTGAACTATATTGTTTTCATGCAGATAAGTGCCCTGACCCACTTCCCCACATGGCCACACAGATGCTTGTCAGCACGGATGTAGGAGTGGAGCTGGGAACAAACAACTGGAATTGTAGGGGAGGGCAGGACTGCTTCTTCTGGTGCCTGTCCTAGCATAAGCCAGCTTAAAGTGTGTGTGAAACTACTGCCTCACATAAAATAATTCTATTTTA
This sequence comes from Eulacestoma nigropectus, assembly GCA_013397775.1. Taxonomy (NCBI): domain Eukaryota; kingdom Metazoa; phylum Chordata; class Aves; order Passeriformes; genus Eulacestoma; species Eulacestoma nigropectus. Next base: position 1,065,685 of record VZTE01000631.1, read on the forward strand.
CATCCTGCTCCTTTGGTTCTTCACAGGGTTCCCACTTCAAAGTGCCTGTGCTGCAATATGTGGTTAGAAGAGTTGCAGTGAGAGAATATTTGTTACGTATTGAAGACGGGCTCAGTTAATTAGATTTTTGAAAAAGGATTGGATCTTCTCTTACAAGTTGAGGAATCTAGAGTTTATTGCAGAGACAGACTGGGGGAACCGTTCTGGAGGCATTTTAAAAACCCATAATCTGGAAGCATGGGTTTCCCTGGACTCTTGGCTTGCTTCTCCCAGGAGGTTTAATGGCTGGTCAACACTGACTGTGTAGCAGCACTGAAAATTTAGGTAGATTTTCAGTTTTATCATATCTATGGCTGTTTTTTTCTCTGGCTTGGGATTTGGGAGAAAGAAGGAAGATGGTGTCAGGCCACCTCAGCTCCCTGTCTTAGCTGAACCTGCGTTTGCTCCCCTGCAGATGCTGAAACACCCTCCAGGGCTGGGATCCTGCCAGCTGGAGACATGTGGGGTACTGGGACAGCCTGAGGGCACTGCCCCACGAGCTGGGATTGCGAGGGGCACCTTGGTTTGTCTCGCTGTGCTTCCTGCGGGGTTCACCCTGTGAGGGCACTCGCTCATTCTCGTGCTGGGCCACCTTTACTCAGCCTCACCAGGAACGTCACTGCAACTCTGTTTTAATTGGCCAATTTTTTAAAAGCTGCTACAGTCTTTAGGCTCCTAATGACTCCTAAAACATGAAATGAATTCCTAGTCACTGGGACCGAAACAAAAATAAAAAAAGAGCACAGTGCTTTCTCTACTGTGTTTTTCTTGCCTTTTCATGGGTGAAATATTATAAAGGAAGCTATGTAGCCCTGGAGACATTCATTACTGTGATGATAACTGGAAAGGGCTTCCTGTTGAGGAAATAATAATTGTATCCTGATTTGAATGAATTCCAAGAGAGAAAACTCTGTCCTGCCCGTCCCAGCACGGTGCCCCTCCACAGGGGCCCTGATGATTTCTGCGTGGAGCACGAGGGAGAAGCTGCTTCTCACAGCACCCATCTCTGGCTGTGTTTGGGGCTCAAAATGGGAGCCCACATGGGAGGTAATAGAGCTGGGAAATACGTTTACCTCCCTCGAGGTCCCATCTGCTCTCCTCTCCTGTGAAGGAACCCTGCCAGTGACAGAGTGGGTACAGCGACACAGCGATGGGGAAGGCACCATGAGATGTTTCCCGTTTGCTGTGGGAAGGCTCCTGGCTGCTCTGGGAGGAGAATGGCTCTCAGGGGAGAGCTCCGTGAGTTTGAGAAGCAGAACTTCTAGAACAGCAACCACTGCAGTGCTTTTCTACATTCAGGAGCACCTTGGAGGGAAAACTTAGAGAGTTCCTCTTCCTTTTCCTAAGCTCCACGGCCCCGAGCAGCCTGGTCCTCATTCCTCTGCACCAGCTGTAAGGCCTGTAAATGGGCAGTGCTGGTAGACAACGCAGGAAGGATAACCATGGGAAAACAGTTTGGTTAAAATCATCTTCCTTACTCTGCACATCTCCTTCTGTGCATCTTTTGGACAGTTTGGGTCATTTACTGAGGAATATTTACCCTGGGCTGCACTGGGGTATTTAGATTTTGTTTTTGGTGAGCTGGGGAAATGTATCAGTTCCAGCAGGGAGAGCACAGAACCAAGCAGAGTGTACGGCTGAATGGAAAAAAAAATAAAATTAAAATAATTAAAGGAAATCACTGACCTTGGATTTAATGCTGCTGTCAGCTGCTCAGAGCATGGAGCTTTGCATAGCTGTGGGGTGATTATGCAGATCAAATGCACAACCATCCAGAAAATAGGAATTCTGTGTTGTGGAAAGCTAGAGTTGTGCAACACTACCACAACAGGATCTCTGCACCCAGCGTGGCTGGGGCAGGGCTCCTTCAATCTGTGTCAATAAGCTACACACACAGAGGCCAATCAAAATTCTCCTTCGTTCAAAATCCTTTTATTCTAGATAAAAAATTTCATGGTTAATCATTATCATCTTGTTCCCTTGCTAGGTAATTAGTATTGCATTGTTGCTTTGTGCCTTTCCCTATGTTCCCTTCATGTTAGAAAAGTTTAATTGACATTAAAAGAAGAGGAAATTAAAGGGATTTTAATCAGTTGGTCTGTCCTATCTGTTTTAAAAAGAAAAGCTGGAGTAATAGAAAAATAGGCTGGTGTCTGTGCTCTCTTATCATCCATTTTGCTGTTCATTACTGAATTGATGAGAATGTCTGCTTTGCATATTTAATCATAGAACTGCTTAAAATACGGCTGGAGTTTCTTCCTGTTAGTGCTTCTCTAGGCAACACTACAGGTGTCAACAGGCTTTTGCCCAACTATGATCTCTTTGTTCAGTTTCACTCCAAAACCAACATTGTGAGGTGAAAAATGGGCACTTACTGTAGTTTTCTCAGAAGATTCTTTGATATCTAGAGTAAGATTTCATCTCATCAAGAGCTAAGTAAGAAAATAATGTTCTTATCTATGAGAACTCTTCAAATCTATAGTTTAACACAAGGGTTTGCTTGAAGCTGTTAGAGATTTTCTGAATCAGGACTTTGGTGCATTAAGCTTGCAGAATCTACAAATGCCCAATGTCTGAGTTATAAAATGATTAGTAAACTTACACTGAAGGCAGCAAGAGAGTAGTACAGGTTACAAAAAAGAATATTTGGACAATATTAAATATTCAAATCCTGATAACTTTTGAAAGCACTCTAAATAATAAGCCCTTTCCAGAATTTGACTCAACCAATGAAATCAGTTTAATATGTTTTAATGACCCGGATGAAAACAGAAAAAAAATTGGTCTCTTTTTTCTTAAGCAAAGATATTGAACAGCTATTATTGTTTGTCAGTGTTTCCTATAGTGAAGAGAAAATATGAATTTTAAATATAGTGTTTATTAGGCTCTCTTTTGAAATTTGCAACGGTAAAGAAAATCAGAGAACATTCTTCAAACAGCCTTGGAGAAATTTGCTAGAGTTCTGCAATTTATTGTGTGCTGTTCAGAGGTGAGCTCAAACATGCCACTCCCAGGCGTTTAATACAAGGCAAATTGTTTGGGGCTTGGGGTCGTACACACTGGAATAAGCAGGAGGGCTCCCACTGATTTCAGTGTGCTTGGAGTCAGGCAGTGAAAATGAGATCCTGGCAGTTCTCCAGTGCAGGCTGGTGGCAAAACTGCCACTGCCTCATTAGGGGCAGGATTTTGTAGTAGGTTTTGCTGTGACTTCATTCCCACAAAGCTTTTATCCTCGAGATGAAGGGAAGCAGGAGATGCGTCTCGCTGGGTCCCTGCTATTGCTGTGCAGGTGAAAGGCGCTTGAATGCCATGGGTGGGTGTGGCTTTAGCAGCCTGGCTGGTGATGGGAGACGGCCTTCAGGGGCTTTATTAGTCCTTCTTGGGAGAGGGAGCCTGTCCTGAGCAGGTGCTTGCAAGCTCTGGTGCGTGGAACCCGCAGAGTGACACATGGGTGGGAACCTGCTGTGAAAATGACGGATGTGGAGAGGGAGGTGCCTTGCTTACACCCCCTTGCTGGCTGGGCTCGTTCACCCCCATCTCCAAACCATGGAGGGGAGCAGAGGTTTTCCGAATCCCAAGGAGCAGTGTTTCTATTTCAGACTTTTTTCCTTTCTATTCCTGGCCCCTGATGGCAAGTTAGATAAATTGCTTACAAACCTCAAGACCCTCCCTAGGATTTACCGGATCCCTGAGCTAAGATTTTCTATGGCTCAGAGCTTCATGCAGCCCCAAACACCAGTGACTCTTCTGTCTGTGATGAATGTATTAGAGAGAAGATTTCAGCCTCTTCTGTAAAAGCACTTAAAGTGGAAACTTAGCATAGTATCCATTCTGATTTGCTGTCCATAGCCTAATTTTGGAGTTCATTTGAGAACTGACTAAAAATAAGTAGCAGGTTTCTTGTTTTGTATTTTTGAGGCTTGCTGTCCAAATATGACACCTGAACTTGTTCTGATTCTGCTGAAAAGAACACAGACTTCTTTGCTTTGATTTTAATAAACAATGGATTGGTTCCTCTGCCTACATGTTAGTAATTATGAGAGTAATTGTGTGTGACTGTAATTACTCCTGTGCTTAATTTTCATCCTGGTTAAAGGCAGAAGGAAGTTATCAAATAAAAAATGGAAGTGGTTTGTTTCCAGATATGGAATCATGTTCTTGCATTTAAAAATTTGGCTGGCAGAGTAGATGAAATGCAGATCTCTTCTGGGAGGTCTTTAGCTGTTGTGTGCCTAGAAGAAAACGTATTTACAATATAATGTATGTTCCTCTCTGATTTTATTTTGGGTGTCTTTTGGAGAAGCTGTCTCTGTTTTTTTGAGAGACATCACCTACGTGAAAATCACAAACCTCTGGCAACACATGTGCCTTCATGTTACAAAGAATGTCTGTAAATGGACGAAAGCAAGGACAGGTGTAATGTGATTCTCCTGGGTGTGGGATGATGCTCTCTCTGTAACAGTGCTCATTTCCTCACTGCGAGAGAAAATGTATTTCTGAAACTTTCTTTCCTGAAGCCTTTAATTGGGAGATCCTCTGACTGATTTCATTTCTGGATCTCCTTATCAATAACTGCCTGGGTACGGGAAAGAATGGAAGTAATTTAAAAATGTTTTGTCTTATGATAACACCGCTGCAGTAGTGAAGATGTCTAAGCTGCCATTAAACCGGCTTATGGGTCTGGAGAAGCAGAGTGCCAGCAGCACAGGGTAGTTATGGGTTCAAAAGCCCCCTTCATTTAAAGGTCAATGAAGCCAGCACTCGAGCACAGATTTTCCTGAAGCTCTTTCCTGTTCCTTCTCTTTTTGAGTGACTTCAGTCCCTAAAGGGAACATAGACACCACCATTAGCAAGGGACAAAGAGAGAGCTGCGTTGCTTTTCAGCAAGCGGGCAAATAGAATAACTTGGAAAGGAGATCTGAAGAAAAAGGAGACTCAAACCCACAGAACTTTGGTTTATCAGCCATCTCCATCCAGTAGTAGTTCCTCTAACAATTCCTGTGTAGGGTTATTTCCTAGCAATGACATTGGAGGACATTACACATCTCCAGTCTTCTCTTCCCCTGTCTTGTTTCTGCGCTCAATTAGCAGAAAGCTTTGCTGCAAATTGACAAAAGTCCCAATGGTTTCATAGCAATCAGCAGCTTCCTGCAGGCTTTGCAGGGTGTCCTGATGTGAAGCCTGGAACGATGAGCAATTCCCTCTGCACTGATGGCTGGGTCCGCAGTCACTGCCCGAGTGCTCTGAGAAAGTCATTAAGGTCTCTTGTTGGGCCTTGGTGGGATTTCCCTGTGGAGAGGCTTGCTCCCTGAAGCTCTACTCTTTTAATTTGAAGTTCTCTTTTATTTATTCTGGGATAGGAGCCTTATAATAAAGGCCCTGGATGTCGAATTATTTGAATGAATTAGACCTATAGGAAGCCATTAACAGAGGCCTGTGCTGTGCTCAAGCATCGCCATTGCCTGGCACAGCTCCATCTGCCCCTCCACAGCACTTCTCCGGGGCACCTCTGTGAGCCAGAGGGAATTCTCTCTTGCAAGCACAGGTTTTCGGAGTCTGCCCAGTTTCTAGGCGTGCTGGTATGATCAGGTGGCCTTTGGCAGGGCATGAGGCTCAAGAGGACCAGGCTGCCCAGTAAGCCGTGCCACTGGGATGCTCTTTGAGCGTGCCACGAGGGGGAGGCAGATGCTGCTGTATCACCCGGAGGATGCACACAGGAGATGCAGCCCGAGGGATAGGTGAGGGCAGGGAGGCTGCTGGATGGAACCGTGACGCTCAGACCTGTGATGAGCTGCTGAGACCTCGCTCTCCTCCGCCACAGTCAGACTCACCGTGTTCTCAAACCAGGGCAGTGTCACTGTCACCCAATTCACAGGTGGGCAATCTGACCTCCAAAACTCCGCTGTGTGCTGACAAGGCTCCCTGAGAGGAGCTGGGTGACAAGGCACTGGGTGCCTGTCTCTGGCCCAGTGTGATCTGTAAAGGACAAAGGTTTCTTCCTCATCTCGTCCTCACACTCCCTTGCAGGACAATACCTGAGTTGTTTCAGCGTTTTTGCATTGTGTGCTCCTCTGCTGGTCCTCAATGCCCAAAGGAAGCCTTTTGCAGTCCTTTTGTTTCAGGTGCTACAAGTAGATTTTCATCTCCCCCCACATGGGAACATGCCCTGGGAATTTGCTCAGGCAGAAGTTTTGCTGTGCTTACTTAGAGAGCTGTGACCTTTCTTTGGAAATGCAAGTATTGCCCTTGGTTTTCAGCAGAGAAAAGATGAACACATATTTACAACTTCACATAATTATATTTTATGATAACCCGATGCTAATGTGAACACCAAATTGAACATAAGAATCTAATTGTGCACTTCCTGTTGAATAATGCAAGACAGCAGCAGTCATTAGCCTTGTACTGTCTGAGAATGCAAGGCTCTTCCCTTTCTGGAAAGCACATAAACAGAAGACAAAGAAACAAAATCTCACAAGGTTGTCATTGTTCCTTTCTCTCAAATCAGCAGCAGTGTCTCAGTGAATCAGATTCCCAGCACTGAGCACTCCCCGGTGTCTGGATGCTTAAAGAAAGGGTATAAAACATGTTGTACCAGCTAGCAAGCCATACTGGCTGCTTTGAACCAGTGGTTGCACTAAATGCCCATCTGGTTTTGAAATGCTGACCTTGGTCTGACACCCTGTACACGCTGGTGGCCTCAGCCAGTCCCCCAGGGCTCTGCTAACACGGCAAAGCGGAAGGAGAGGAAAGACATGAAAAAATTTATGTTGAGTCTAAAGGACAGAAAGAATGAAAAGTAGCAAATGGACCAGCACTCTTGGCAACACCACCAGTTTCCTGGTAACCACTTCTACAGCATTCTGCAAAGTGTCAGGGGTCAAATATCTCCAGGTTCACTTGCAGATTCAAGTTCAGGATTAGGTGTGAGGTCTTGATTTTCAAACCTCTTTTCAGTAAGGAACCTTTCTCATGGAGAGAGTAGGAAGAAAAAGATGAATTTTGTTTGAAGCAGAGTGCAAGGCAAAAGAATCTGCAGACCTAGCTCATTAATGAAATTTGGAAGTCGGCTGCAATGTTTTGACAAGGCTGTCAAAAGTATTGTTTTCAAATAACTGACCCGAGTTGTGGTCAGTCAGTGCTTCTGCAAATCCAGGCTTTAGTATGGGGCTATTCATCAATTTAGAGAACTGAAATGTAAGTGGTACAACAAGAGAAACATGCAGAATGGAGTGAAATAACAGATCGAAGGTTTCTTGATTTGTGCCTCAGCCTTCCTTTCTGTCCCACTGGTGTTCAGGGGCCAAAGGAAGAGAGGAGGGGATCTTCCCCCTGATATAATCTCCCAGCAGGAGAGAATTTTCCTCTTTAGCAGGCAGAAGCCTGGGAGAGGAATGAAAAGAGGCCTGAAGGTTATCCTTATGCCCAGTGGATCATGTCTTTAGTGCTGGCACTGGGAAGAGTGGCAGGATTTAATTCATGGTGTGTTTCCTTTGTCTGTCCCGTGGCACTCACATCCCATTTACAAACAATTCTTGCACTGTTACGTGAACTCTGGTGGGATTCAGACTTGCTCTGTGGTGGATCCAGGTAGCCTCATGTACCTGGACATCCTTCCTGTGTTTCAGCAGAGCCTGGTGGTCCCTGTATGGGACAAACCAGCAATGCAAGCCCTGGGTAGGTGAAAGCCGTGAAGGAGGAAAGAGCGACTGTCACACACAGCTAAAAGTTCAGTTGGTTTGCACTGGGAGCAGCAGCTGCCAATGCACAGCACAGGCAGCTCTGACTCACTATTGTTCCTGTTTCTGGCAATCTCAGTATTTGCAATCACCATTGGGCTAATTGTTTTGAGAAGTGCCACTCTGCTTCACACATCTGATGCGTGCTGATTGTAGCTGTATAACAGAACAGTTTGTAACCTTCTGCTTCTTGTCTGTATGAAAGGGATGTTTCTTTTCACTCTTGTGACAATTGAGAAATTAAAACCTTACTCAGCTGGGGCTGTGCATGATCTAAGTCTTGGGCCTGCCTTCTTCTGTCACAGAGCTCTCTTTATTCCTTTGGGGAAGCTGTGCAAGTAAGGGTTTGCTTATGTGATCAAGTGTGGTCTACGGTGCCTTCAGACTGCAAGGGGGAATTTCTAAGAATTCAGAAGGTATGTATAATTTTCCAGGCTCTGAATGTGCAAACCATTGCTTCTGAACTCAGCTTAATGTGATTTGAGGTGAATATGGGCATAGCAGAGAGTGTCAGTCCCCTGACAGGGTCATCTGGTCAGAGTGGCCTCTGTTGGAAGCACTGCAATCACGAGTGGTGTGCTGAGATCAAACTGCCCTTCTGTGGCCCAGCCTTAAGAGGACAAGAAGGATGCTCCTGGCTAATTTACACACTTGGTTTTGTAAATGTGTCTCTGTGATGTGAACACATGGAAGCAGCATAAGTTTGGTGGCTTTTTCCTTGAGCTGAAGATGGATGATTTGCTGTTCAGTCTTAGGCAAGGTATGAGTGGTTTGGGAGAGTTTCTTACACTTTCCTTTTCCCTCACATTCCTTATAGACCTGCATAAATCCTAAATCCAGGCCTGTTTGGCACTGCCCAAGTGCATTGCTTAGATGCCAGTCAGGTGGGCTATGCCTGGGACTCTGGCATTACTGACGTGCTACTCCTGTCTTTCTCTCTGGTGAGTTACTACCTGGCTCTGCTGGGTTTTTTCTCCCTGATTTTGGAGATGTTTACACATAATATTGTTTGTGACTATTATGAAGATAGCCAGCATTCTGAGCTCTCCTTATGTCTGTAGACTGTCTAAAAAATGGTCAGTAAGATTTTCCTTACTGGCAAAAACAAACATCTCAGTGTGTAGAAACACAGGGCTGTGTTTCTAGCTGTACCGTGTGCAGGTTGCAAGGTGAGAGAGGGTTTTCCTCTGAGGCTGTTTCATGCTGTGCTTGCCTTTCCCACTCTCTGGTATAAATGGGTTTTTGGGATAGATTTGTATTTCATCTGAGAAGCTAACTCCCTCTTTTGGTAATTTATCTCTCTCTTTTCTTTAATCTTTCTTTTTTTTTTTTTTTCTTTTCTCCTAACCTGAGAAAGAACAATTTTGCCTCGCTCAATGTCAGATCTTTGAAGAGGAACATTTTAACTCTGGTTATTTGAAGATTTTAAAGCAGCAATTCTGAGGCATATTTAAAAAGAATATTATTTTCCTACCAAGAGAAGGAAGCAATGTCTCTATTTTTCTGTCAGATTCCTGAGCTCTCTGCCTTCCCAGGTTGAGACAGCTTGTGTCCTTCTCTCGTTTTTGTTATTGCAAATGCTTCTTTTACGGACTTATTTAGTACTGGTCAGTGTCTCACAACTGCAACTTTTGCCCAGCCCTTAATCATCCCTAGAGGTGCAGCTGGGCCATTTCATCGCTAGGGATGGTCCCCACAGCTGGTGCGACACTCAGCACGTGCTGGTGGTCTCAGGCACAAGGCTGTGAGTGTTTCACTCCAGTGAGCACCTTGCACTGGGACTGCACCCACCAGAAATCACTCCTCCAGGTGAGTAGGGGCAATTTTCCTACAAGGAGAATTATCCTGGCTGGATACCTCACCTCGCTCTAGCACAGCTGTGTGTGGCATCAGGGTGATTCCCACTTCTGGGGGGAATTGCCTCAAGGGTGTACAGGGCATGAATAACACGAAATGGCCAAGAGGCCACTGAACTTCAAATAGGAGGCAAGGTGCTTTTAATAATTCTAGCACGTACTTAAATACTTTTGTGAATGTGGATTTTAATTGTTTAAGACCACGTCTCCTTGAAAGTACCTGGGGCTTGGCTCATTTGTTGAGGCTTTCAAGGGAGCTAAGGCCCATGCTCTGATGCCTATGAAAGTTGTACAAGTCTACCCTCTCAGCAAAGTGTAACCTCCAGATGACAAACGGAATGTGTGTTTTAAAGCAAAAAAACCCAAAAAGTACTGCCAAAAAGCACACTGGGAGACTTAGCAGTTGTATGAAAGGAAAAAATTGTGGAAGAGACTGGATCTAATGGACAGCATCCCAACTTGTTTTCTGGGAAATGGCTTGAAATGGCATGCAACAACATTTTCTAATCTTTCAGGAGCAGAGAAAAGGCTTTCAGCTCACTGCTTGTAGCATTATGTGTTGAGGCTTGGGTTTGTACTGAAGTACCAATAATTTAATATTTAGCTGCGAGTAAATGTCTTTGGAAACAAGAGAGTGAGAATGGCAGCCTGCAGTCTGAAGGATTGATGTTTTAGACCTGATTTTTGCTTGATTTTTGAATATAATGAAAATAGTCTTGATACGTCAATAACCAATAACTTCTCTGAGCTTCTTAAATACAAAGGATGAGTGAGTGCTCTGCAGAGTGACACCTCGTGCATGCACAGCTTGTCTTTGGAAGGTTTTGCCCTTTGTCATTCACATCTCACACAGCTACTGGAGCACTGCCATTGTTTTGGAAGATGAAGAATTTTTTCTTTCCAAATTATTCCTGCTTATGCTACTTAATTTTTTCAAACAGATCAGTGTATGGACTTACTGACTCTAGTCACGAGAAAGTGGGACCAGTCCTGTGAACACCAGAGGATAAATCTGTCAGGCAGAGAAGCAAGGATTTGTGTTACAGAGAAGTCAATACGAGACTGTTGTCCTGAAGTCCATAATCCATTTAAGCTCTTGTCTCAACACACATTAGTCTGTGCATGTTCCTGTAGGGTAATCAGCATTTACCCTGAGACATGTCCCTGCCTTGAAAGGTAGGGACAGCTGAGCAGTGTAAATTTCCAATATAACGAACATACTTAGCGAGTTTCTATTAATTATTCCACAAAACTTATACGTTGGCCCTTCTGTTTTCATAATCCCAAGATATTGAAGAAATTCTGTCTGCATTCCAAACCCACATGAACAAAGAGACGATTCCGTTATGAAAACACGGCATGCAGTGGGCAAATTTTCTTGAAAGCATTTTATTTTGTAAATCCAATAAGGGAATTTCAAACCTACCACAGTCTTAGTATATTATCTAGGGCGAGGGATTGTTTCTTTCCCTTAGTTTTGTTTGTTTGTTTTTGTTCCTGTATCACACCAGTAGCGCCAGTAGCTTTTGGTAGGTTGTCTTCATGAATTAGTGTTACATTCCCCTTTCTCCCTCTCTGTTCACCAAAAATGGAGAGTAGTTAAAAATCCACTCACTTCTCCCTAAATGTTTCCAGCTGAGAGACAAATCAGGCCTGTATCATTTTTATTTGGTACCTGTCAATGTCATTTTCCTCTGAGGTACGTTTTGCAAACTGTGGCCGTGATTGTTTTGTAGCTATTGCTTTCAGACGTGCCATGCACTTCATCTGTCAGAGCCAGGAAATATGCCTTAGCCTAATTATGGTGTTTGTGAGGAACAAACTGATCAACTGAGTTCTAGTTTATTTCCAAAGATAGGTCTAAAATGGTGTATGTACATAACGTGGTGGCTTTTTGTGTGGTCAGGGGAGATGACAGTGAAACCTGGGAGGGAGGAAGGAAGTGGCATGTGAATGTTATAGCTCTTGCTGCTGCTTTGTATCCGGCACTGACCAAAGGAAATGGGTGAAGGATATTGGCTGGTTTGCCCCACTTTACTTAACCAGGCGTGTTTTGACCTGTGGTTTTCATGAGGTGATTAAACTGCAGCACTTGTAGGCAGTTCTCTACACAGGCACAGTTCTTGCAGTTGATGTAGTATAGGCACAAACGCTGACCAAGGTTTGTTTTCAATCTTAAAAAACATGTTTCCTTCTGGAGGTTGATTTTCTGGCTTCTGTTTAGAAACTGGCTCCTCAAATGTCAGGTTGCTCGGTGCCAAAGAGCCAATACCTGCCTGCACAGTGATTTATTTTACATGAGGAGCTGTGAAATAGATAGCACTACTCAACAACTTATTATTTGTTCTGTGTGATGGTGGCAGGGTAAGGATAACAATTGGTCACGTGTTTTATAAGGAAATTTCCTACTCTGGGATTTGGCACTGCATTCCCTGCTACACAGAGCCTCCTTTTCTCCTCTGTATGTCTTGAGGACTAAGTGGAGGGTCTTGCTTGGGTGACCTTTTCCCCTGCAGGAAGGAATAAATAAAATCCATGAGAGTTTTATCAGTGTCCAACTGCTAAAGAGAACTTTACAACATTGAGAAGTTAGCTGGATTAAAGGATCAAGACAGCTTTCTGAAATTTCGGGGCTGAGAGTTCTTTTCTGGCTGTAAATAACCCATTGCAAGCTTGTTACAAAGGAATATACCACATAATGGATGGTAGTGAAAATCCAGCCATCAAATTATTAACTAAATAATCGCAAGAAAAAACCCCAACCTGATACATGTTTTCAATGGGTTATAACTAATAGGAAATGCTTCATCATTAAAATTGGTCTTTCAGTGTGTTCTTCAATGAAATTACCTTTTTGTGGAATTGGTGGAATGTATGTCTTCATACACAGTGGCAATTTATTGAGGTAGAGTCAAGGTCTTTTCTGGAAATGTTGACACAAGAGTGAGTCAACTTCCCAGAAAAACACCAATGACCTACATAGCTTTGAGTTCTGTATTTACAGTGGGCATCTTAAAGGCAAGAATGGCACATTTATACACAAGTGTAACCTTATTCTCAGTGTCTGTTCTTACATTATTGGTATTTCCAGTCTGTTCCATGCCCGAGGATGGGTGAGAACTCTTTGCAAAATTCAGCTGCCCATGTTTATCTTGTGATGTTTAATGAGTAGTTTTTCACCAGGCTGTGCTGATGGAGTGAGCTCAGGGTTCTCACAGTGTCAGGGTGAAGTCCTGCAGGTGGCTGTGGAATGCTGTACCCCTGGTGTCAGAAATGGGAAAGGAGAACAAACACAATAATTGTGCCATTTCCCTCACCCAAGGAAAAGTGAATCCAGTCTATTCAGGAGCAAGAGCTTCTTTAACTGGAACCTCTGTTTCAGAACACAATTCCAGTCTGAAATAAAAAGCAGAAATATCGATGCTTCCTGTAGTTTGGAAATGAAAAAAAGTGTCAGATCAGTTCTACCACTTCTTATTAGGACGATATCAGAATGATTATTCAAATGAAATAGTTTTAATTGAAATACTGGTTTAAACTCACTTTGAATTTGTGATTTAGGTTGTGATGTTTAACTTTTATGCTTAAATATTAATTTCTGAATCTATACTGACACATGCCGAAATGAATCCCATTTTTGGCATTGAAGTGGAGATGCTCTGATAGCCTTGCACAAAAAAAAGAAAGTAAAAAAATGAATAGTTTTGATTTTGTATTCAATTCTTAACCTATATCTCAGACAAAGCTAACTTCACAAGCTCCTTTCTTTATAAATAGAATATGAGGACTGTAGAAAGCTTCATTCTAAACCAGTGTCCTTGAATCCAGATGAGATGGACTGCTTGACCCTGAGGTTATTTGGATGTCAAGTGTGTAGAAGTGGCTCTTTCTTCTCAGCTTTTGGGAAGTGCCTCTTCCCTGACTCAGGTCTGACCCGTTTGGATCCAGTGCATGGTGCCTTTAAATGGAAAAAGCAGCACCTGAACCCCCTGACACCTCAGCTCTGGGTGACTGGGGAGTGATGTCACTGACCATGCAAGGAACCACTGTTGTATTTAATGGGGCTCTCAAGCTGTGGAAAACTTTTAAGAAATCAGTGATTTTACATGGCTAAATTCTAGTGGTGTTAAGTGGAAAAGTGGATGCTCAAGTGAAAATGGCTCTCACTTTTCCCCACCTAGATATTTTTATTTCCCTTTCTTTCTGGTTATTTCGTCAAATACCTTCCACTGGCTCAGCTTGACCTTTCAAGGACTTGGTGTTACAGCTTCCTTTCCTCCTTAAAAAATCTTCCTGTGGTTTTGAACAATGGGATGGAAGTGGTAGCCAAGACAGCTTGGACCATTAGAGTGATCACCTGTCGTCTTTTATCACTGGTAATTTTTCTCCAGCCAAGCTGCCTATTGTTGTTTGTCCCTTTCTTGTTCCCAGAGCTACAAATATAATCAGTGAGTTGGAAAGTTTTCAGGGGTGGTGGCTGTAATGAGTAGGAACATCCTGCTTGCTTCAGCTCCAAATTTAGGCTACGTGGGGCATCTTTGTGTTTCTGGCAGGCTTAGACTTATTTTGTGAATGCAAGGGGATTAAGAGTAAATGGAGTCATTATATTTAAAGCTTTTCTGCTTTTTCTCTTCAGGAAACACACCTGCAAGCCACAACTTCACTGTGTCATCTCTGGGATCCTGATTAAAGCAAAGTTAATATTCTTTTTTGACTCCTGATGTGTTAAGACACAGAGAGGTGGTACCTGTGCACAGATTGTTACTTTATTCTGATGTGTTGCTTTAGGGATTGTATTTAATGACGTTACTAAAATATACCCACCCCCAGTCATCATCCTAAGACAAACCTATGTGAATTCAGATTTTTCATAAAACACCTTATGTCTCACCTGTAACTGGCAGACTTTATATGGGCTTTACCTTGGATGGCAGTTGGTATTTAGAGCCCCAGTTCTGCTGCACATTTTCTTTAGGAATCTCCATATTCCACCTGCCAAACTGCAATTCGAGTTGAAGTGCAACACTTTAAGCATCCAGTTTCTACCACAGCTTACCCTAATGACATTGAGGGACTGTTCATATGCTGCAAAGTCCTAGAAAACAGCACGAGGCAAAACAGAGAATGATATGCGTGGTGGCTGATTGTAATCCAATCGTGTCCTCCTTTTATTTTTACTTCTTAAAGATCATAATACCCTAAGCAGGAAACATACAGTGAATCTTCTTTGCCTACTAAACCTGCTCCTCCCAGTCTATGAGCATAAATCAGCAATTATCAGTGGCAATTTCTTGAGAACTGCAGGGCTTGGGGCATGTGTACAAAATTACAAGGCTGGTGCAAACAAACCTCAGGGTGGTTTCCAGAGAGCCAGAGTGGCTTCCCTCACACTGAGATTACTGCCAGGCAATAGTCTGTCCACATCACTCTGTTCAGTCTTGTTATTCTCACTGTTCCTTCTGTGATGCCTAAAAAAATCCAAGCCCAAAAACTTAACTGACATTTTTTTGTCTGTGAGAATGTTTTTGATAAATGCAGTAATTCCAAGGATGCGGCATCTGGTGTGGTTATGACCTCAGGGAGGAAGAACACGTGAGTTCGGACTTGTGCCTCCACACACGTGCATTTCAGGGGAGTTAAATATGTGTTCCAGGCAGGAGAAGCAGTAACTCCCCAGCCAGCTAAATGCTTGTTTGGCCCATTCCCCATCTTCATTATAGCTGCACTTGCAGCCTGACTCTAATCCATGGTAACCGCCTGCCAGCACTTGGCATGAAATCTTTGCAAACAACCTGTTTCATAAATAAGTTGGTGTTTGGTACAGTTGAACCAGAAAGTTTCCCTTTGTGGTTTTCCTCCATCTCCTTGTTCTCTTTCTCTGTAGTCAGAGGAGCCTTGAGTCATGTTCTTATTTGGTTGTTCTGCTTCCAGCTCAAATGGAATAGGGTTCCTGCTTGGCACTGGGTATTTACTAAATAAGTTTCAAGCAGTTCCACCCTAGGAAGCAGGGGAATGTCTGCAGCGAGTGATGGTGTAATTAAAAGATATACAGTGGGGTTGCAGGGCAGCAGTGCAAAACTCTGCAGTATTAAGAGTGAGCTGAGAGTGAGTTCTGGGATTAAGAGTTTTTGAGTGGGTTCCTGGGCTAAGCACCTAAATTAGTGACCTGCCTTTCAAAACAAATGAGCTTCTGACAGATTTCATTGCCTGTAATTCTCCTTTCTCTCAGTTTGCCTGTCACGTGAGTGGGATGGTTTAGCTCACTGCTGGGATAGGGCAGGGCTTGGTGCGTTTGTATTTTTTAACAGTGAAATGATAGTCTACGGTAAAAGCACAGACATGAAGCTGAGGAGACTTGGATTTAATTTCTGACTATATCACAGAGTGCCTGTGACCCTGGGCAGCTCATTTAATCTGTCTGTGCCATGGTTTTCAGCTGTAAAATAGGGCAAATTCTATCTTCCACACAGCTCTTTCCCTTCTAGCTCTAGTTTGGATCATTAGACCTCTCCAAGCCAGAGGACCATTTCTCACTCTGGGTACATTCAGTCCCAGAGTGTGGGACCTAAATATAATTCTGCTGCTAGCAGGATAAAGAGCAAACCATTCCACAGAATCTCAAGGACTTGGGGCTCACTTTGCTGCCATTTCAGTTTGCAGAAGTTTTTTTCCGTATTTACTGAACTATTAACTACAGTTCACTCAGGCTTTTTCAGTGCCTTCTTAGAATGTGTTTGAGAAGCAGAAAAGATGAGCATGCTCCAGTGCTGAGTTCTGTACTAAAATCCTCTGCACCTCCATTTTCCCCCGTTAGACAGAGAGATTTCCATGGCTACTCTGCAACAAGCTCTCAACACTGCCCTAAAACTCTTTCACTTTTTTTGCTATTATTTCCTTCTTCAGGATTTTCTTAAATTTGGAGCATTTCATTTAATCAAATAAGACTTGTGTGCTTACGGATGACCTTGTTAAGTATTTTTAATAAGAAGACCAGCTTTTCTTTCTTTTTTTCCCTGGGGAATGACTGTGACTTATTTCCAACCGAGTGTTCTTATTTTCCTAGACAATATTTTATTTACAGACACCACAGAAGTGATTTGCTTTGCTTTGACATTTTCCAGCTAGCTAAAAGAAAGCCACCTTTTGCTATTTTTTCACTGGGGGCCTTGCTATCAGGGGACTCCTTTCTCTGCCTCTTTGTGGTTTATGGTGATTCTTTGTTTAGTCAGAATATTTTTTCCGAGTCAGGAAAAAGAATCTCTTATTGACCTGACTTTTATTGCTGCTCTGAGCCAAACATCACCCATAAATTGAGCATCCTCTTTTATCTGAATGAGATGCTGTAAATTCTATTAAACATTTTACCATTTCTCTCTCTTGCAAGAGTGTTGGAGTGTCATCCAACCCAGAGGAATAGCTTCATTTTTGTTATTAAATAATCTGGTCCTGTTCTTTATCAATCTCTATTTTAAATGAGTTTGGCTAAATTAAATGACTCTTTATTGTGGCTGGCAAGACAGAATGGTTTAGTGCTCTGGCCTTTTACCTCTGGAGAGCTGAAGGCCATGCTTTTGGTCCAGATAAGGCTGCTTTGCACCTCTGAAGCAAAGTAAAGTGACATTCAGCAGCCTCAGAGGACTGTTAGCAGAATCCTTTATAGCTTGAGAGCCCTTCACAGAGACTTTAAAGAAAGTTCCTTTCCAATCATTGCCTTGTGCCACTGTAGTGCAGAAAGATGGTTGGAAAACTCTTATGCTCAAGAGCAAAACCTTGTGCTGATTTCCTGCTGCAGGTCCCAGGCAATCGATTTGTTTGGATTTATCTGAGTCTGGTGGGTCTGGCCACGTCACAGGGCCTTGCTGCAGTTTGCTCTAAGTCTAACGTGCTGCTTGCCAGCTCCTGGGGTGACCAGACCTGCAGTCTTGGGCAATGGCTGCACGTCCATCCTGGCACAGCTGCCCTTGGTTTTTATTGCTTCACCCTACTCTAAATCCCCAGGAACTCATTTTACCTAGCGGGTATTACATTTATTTATACATCTGGGGCCCAGTTCAGCATCCTCTGGTGGTGCTGAGGGTTCTGCACATCAGCATATGCCAAACCAGACAGGGGTTTTGTAGCATCTATGGAAAGAGCACGTGGGTGTGTGGGAGCATTGCAGCACAGACATGCAGCGGGAGTGCTGTACACTGCTTTGCCCAAATGCTGGTAAAACTAGAGTGGTTGTGAGAAGAACTGCACTGCTCAGCCCCACAGGGTCTGTGTGTTGCTGTCTGCCTTGCTGGAAATCTTGGACCTTTGCAATTATTTTAACAATCTTGTGTGGTTTGATGAAAAGGCAGTTACGTTCAGGGTTTTTGTTTCTCTAAGTTCCAACCAGTAAGTAGTTTAGGTAATGTAGAAGTATGAAAGCTTTAACAAGTCATTGCAGAATGAAAGGGAATTGGCTGACCAAGAAAAATAAACCTTCGAGAATCTAGAGGGGATCTATATGTAGTTGGCAGAGATGCATGAAGTGACACTGGCTGCTGTTGTACTCAGGTAAGTGAATCTGCATTTGGTTGCAGACAGACAGGTATTGATCTGATTCTGAGAACCCTTTCAAACCCATAACTCTGGCTGCTTCCTCGGTGATCTGGCTTTATTGTAATGTTCATGGAAGCCTTGTTGAAGTTCAGGAGCCTGGCAAATGGATTTTACCAGCCTCAGTGTTTCTCATGAAAAAGTTCTACAATTTTCCTGTCCTTCTAATAACCCCTGCAAGAGTTACTCACACAGGAGTAGCAGAACTACCTTAGATGCCATTGCAGTGGTTGAATGTTGGCTGTAAAAGGGCTGCGTGAGGAAGAAATTGGATTTACACCATGCTGATACAGCAGCATATGGCAAGGACAGGAGGAACCCCAGCTCTGCAAACCCAGAATTTTTGGGAAGCTCAGGTCTTTTGACGTCTTTCCTTTAACTTGCTGTTGGTGCAATTCTCTCTGCTGGACTCTGCTGAACTCAGCTGAGCTAATCTGAGGTAGCACTGTGTGCTCCTCTTCTCAGCTGGAGAACCAAGGCTTTAGTGGCCAATCTCTGATTTGATTAAAATAAACAGAAAAGAAGGGGAGGCGGGGGGAGAGGAGAAAAGGAAAACAAAAGAACTTGCTGTTGCAGAATAGTCTCAATGAACTTTCTAGCTGTCATCATAATAACTTCTACTGCATTACGTTTGAAATTTCATTATGCTCTACTCTGGCACTGATTCACCTGGACAGTGAGAGGGTATTAAGACCAGCTTATCAAATAGTTGCAGTAATAAAATATTTCCTGCCTTTCTGTGAAGAGCTTTATAGAATTAGGGAAAAGGAAGAAGTACAGCTGACGAGGGCTTCATGATGCTTCATAGCCCAAGTGCTTTTTCCGTGTTTTTCTATTTCACAGTTTGTATTGGATTTCACAGATAAAAGACTAATTTTGTTGCTTTTTTGGGCATAATTTGTTTTGTCTGCTTCATGCAACTAGGTGATTTAAATGATCCACAAGTGAGAGATACCTTGGGGAAAAAACTTAGTTTTATGCTTCATATTATTCAGACTCTAAAGCTCAAAGTAATTGAATCTCTACTCAGAAATGAAGATTGAGTATTTTTGTTTTAAATTTAAGTGTCTATATAAACATGATGCCTCAGGGCTTTGCTGATTTATAATGTATGTGATTTGAAGGGTGCCTTAGTGGCTTCAGCAGAACCCTTTTCATTATATTAGTCTTTGGGAACAAAGTATGCAGCACATAATTCTTTTCTTTCCTGCACTATAATATGGCTAATGCTCTTTTCTGTCATGATCCTGTATAATGCTATTAGCTAAGCAGATGTTCTGTACCTCAGACACACGACAAAACACCTCCCAGTGTTGGTTCCTCCATGCACTAATGATAATCTCCTTGCAGTTTTTTCCCTATTTTTGTGTTTTTCTCCTTCCCCCTGCTGCCTCTCAGCCAGGTGTCTTCAGCCTAATGGCCGTGATAATAGATGAGCTGATGGTTCCAGGGCCTGCTGCCATCACACCGCTGCTCCTTGGGAGCCTCTCTGGTGTCATTGTGCACTGTAGGATGGCTGCCCTCATCCTGTTCCCTCGGAAAGGCACACCCTGAGGGCCTGTGTGGTGTCCCACTGACTTCTGTGGGTCTGCAGGGTGAGAGATCACCCTCCCAGCGTGTCCTTTAGCTGCCTCTCGCCAGAGTGCAAGTCCAGGGCTGTGAAGTTGAGTGATTTCCCTCATCCTTTTGTGTGATGGAGTCCCAGGCAACAGTGCTCAGGTGATGTCTCCCATGGGAGCAGTGGCTGAGGCAGCAGCACGGTTTGATATTTCCAGCCAGCTGTGTTATGGCTCAATCTGTGTCAGATGTTTCCAGGCAAAACCGGTTCAAAATACATTCCTTTAAGTTAAAAACCAGGACAGGTTAGAGAGAGTCACGGCTGGAGTGACCACTGACAAGTCCTGGTGGCACCAAAGTGAGTACTGCCCCCTGAATGAACCGTCCAGTTCAGTTCTCATTTGAGACCCAAAAATAAAAAGTTGAAAGTTGCAGAACTGGCAATTTTAATCTGAGAGCTGTCTCAGTGTGACTCTGATAACTTCTCATGAGCCCGTATTTTTCTGTGAGAACCTCTTGCCTCTTTCACTTCATGGACAGCCTGTGGTCACTCCTTTGCAAGGCAGGCCAGGGCTGAAATTTGGAATGACCACAATCTCATAAATGCAGCAATTTATGTGCTGTAACCTGATGGTGAGACCATAGCGATGCTTGAAGAGCTTTGTTTTCCTCAGGGAGCAACAGTAAATGTGTTTAGTTTGGCTTTTTGGTGACACTCAGTGCGTTCTGTTGATGTGCAGTGGAGTGAGGAGTTAGACTGGGATAAGTGCTCTTAGTATTGGTTTCTATTTGGGAGTTCATTCTTGTCAGTCATGCAAGGACAGTGGACAGAATTATTCATTGGTTGGTATAAATCCCTCAGCTTCTGCAGAAATGCAGCCTATATGAATTGAGTTGCTTTTTCCAAATTTTATTTAATTTTTAAGTTTTTGACTGGCTTACTGGTCACTGGTGTATGAACTGGCCTCCTTTTGTGTGCAGGAGGCAACAGTCCTTTTGCTCAGTAAAAGCTTAGTATGTTTTAAAAACCTTCTTCTGTGGGCTCTGTAGAAGAATGTTCATCCTGTACAGAACTGACAACAAAATTGGCTTTAAAATTGTTCAAATTTTTTGAGAATGGTGTTTTCATTGCTTGTACTTAGATACCAGTGTCATAGGTCCCTTAGAAAAACCTAAGACAGTGGGACTTGGCTTTAGACAAGGTGGTTCTAACACTTCCACTGGCATTTTTTAGCCTGGACTGAAAATGCTTATGCTTAAAAGGAGTTATAATTTTGTGTGTCTGCTGCTAAACTGTTACCCAGACCTCTCTGCAAGCTCAGTGTAAGAGTGCACAGAGGTATGCACAGACAGGAACACGTGTTTTCGTCTTTTTTTGCTGGAACAAAGTAGCTGCCCTCCACAGCCTGTTGTGTGTGTGTGATGTGAGGCTGTTTGGTACCAAAGGAACGTGCTGGCACCTGTAAATTCTGATGGTGCAAGGGCTAATCCTGGTTTTGCCTGTTCATGCACAGATGCTGACACAGGCAAGCACAGGCTCTCTGCGTGGGGCAGTGCACATGCACAGCTTTCCCTGGTCAAAAGGGAATGTCAGCATTGGAAAGATGAAGCCTGTAAATCACTTTTTAAAGTTGAACTCTTTTCTATATCCCACACGTCCCTCAAGCCACTGGCTAGGAATTATCCCATGCTGTTGGGGCTATTCTCATCCCTGGGCTTTCCTCATCTTCACATTTGTATAATTACATGTTACCTAAGTACACCGCCCACGTCAGGAAGAATGTTTATTGTTTATTTTGACTACTGTTTAATTTCCTAGTGTGCTTCTGGTTTCCTCAAGAGCCATAGAGTAACAGCTGGGGCACAACATGTACTTCCAACAGATCAATAGGAGTATATGTGCCTTTAGTTCCTAAGAAAACAAACATTTTGTTTATCTTTTCCTGGAGCAGCCTGTTTTCCACTGAGAACAAACATAATTTGTCGAACTAGGAATATTCTTCTCATGCCCAACTAAACAAAACAAATTAATTTCTAGTATTTCTTGCTCTGAATACTTCTGGGAGGCATTTGGACAGTCACTCAGGAGTACTCCCACTTCTGCCAACTTCATAGGTGAAAAGAAAAAGAAAAAGCAAGAAAGGAAATTCTGTCAATTAAAGAAAAATGATTGTGACTAAAACGCATGAGGTCGATGAATAATTTTAAAAATCCACTTTTACATTAGTTATTTGAGTTTTTTACTTTGCTCTGAGTTCCAGTACCAGTTTTGAGTTTCAGGAAGATACAGGCCCCATCCAACCCTGGCCCTGCCTTCCAGCAGCTCAGCTATCAAACAAAGGGAAAATTAATTACCAAAATTAGGATACAAACGCTGAACTCTTCCATTTTGATGTAGTGATCTGTGGAGCAGACTCGCAAGAAAGAGGGATGGTGTTTCCTACTGGATCCTGGATGTGGGTAACCTCTCTATTCTTCCTTCCCCATAATTTTGATTTCTTTCTGGTGGAAGAGAGATTGTGTGGCAAAAAGAAAGAGTGATATCCCTGGAATGCCAGAGTTGGTAGATTGATGTGATTTGCCCGTAGTCATTGAAGGCATCTGTGGCAGAGCAGGGAATTGCTTTGGATCCTGTGAGCTCCAAGATTTGGTGGACTTTTCTGAAGATACCGCCTTTTAAATGTCTTTTCCCCCCTTCTTTCCTTGTTCTTTCCTGACCAATTTTCTTTGGTGGTTTGGCAGCATCCCAGATATATTCTGATAGACATCAGAGAATTGAATAAAAATTAAATTAATACAATGGCAAAAGCAGTCAATCATTTCAGGGACAATCAGAAAAGGTGTGGGGGAAAAAACAACCTAACAAAAAACCTCAAACCACTCCTAGAATAAAAAACATCACTATTCATGAGCCATTACTGAACTTTTTGTTCTCATATCTGATTTATTTATTTTTTAATAGCTTTGAAGAAGGAAGAAAATAGAGAGCTGCAATGCAAAATGACAAGTGTTTGGTTTGTTATTGGTTCCAGCTAATAAATGTGAATATTGCTGTGAGCCTCTTTCAAACTTTGGGAATAGCAATTGAAATTTCATTCCAGCTAAATGAAGGAGCAGTTAAAAACATTTTTATTTAGTGAAGGATGAAAGAATAGAGGCTGCCTCCAGAAGCATAGAATGGTAAAGCACAGAGAGGTAGTTAGTCTGGTTGGGTTCAAGCATTTCCTTGGATTAGCAGAGCACACTGAGAGATTGAAGTGCTGGATATGAGGAGCTTATTTTTAAGAGGAGAAAGCAGGACCAGAAAAACTGAGGAGATGATCAGAATAAGCATTACTACCACTGGGAACATCTCTTCGAGGCATGAGTTGATATTCTTGCAAGAAAATAGGGTGTTATTCCTAATTTAAAAGAATTCCTAATTTAAAAGAAAAAAAGAAGAAGAAAAATAAAAAGCCAAGTAAGATTGCATGGAAAAAAAAAGAAGGTCTTATCTCTGTCTTATCTCCATCACCTGCTTCCTTTTTGGATGTGGATGACAGCTTAGGTTTGACTCGATGCTCAGGTGAAAAGGGAGATAATGTGGTCCATATTTTGGGCTGGAGTCTCAGCCAACACAAGTGAGCGCAACTGTCTGCTCTTGACCCTTCCTAAGGACAAGATGTGCAGAAGCAAGTGGGAAAGGTGATTGAGTTCTCTTCTAGGTTTAGGGCAAATTAGATGTCATCTGACACAGGATGGTTTCCAATTCTGACATATTTTACTGTCAAAAAGTGATGCGAGGATGAAAATAGAACTGCTGGAAAGAACTGACGTTCGTCCCTCTTCTGACCAAACCGCAGAAAACAGGATAATTATAGGTGTGTGGGGGAGGAGGAACCTTCTGAACTTTGCCATTTTCCCTGTAAACACTGAGCCCGCTGAGACTCATCCAAGTTCTGTCTGGAAGTAAAGAGTAGGAGTCCCTTGCTGTGGCCTAATGAGAGAGGATGGTGTTCATGGGTTTGTTTGTTTGTTTGGGGTTTTTTGGTAGTTTTTTTTCCCTAAAATCTTTTTCCTTCTGGATTCTATGTCAATGTATATTAAAATGCATGCATTAAAATTTCTCCTGTGGATCAAAAATGTCCATCCTGTAATGTCAGGCTCACAGCTAACCACATCTCACCTCTAGGAAGAGGCTGGTTTTCCTCATCTTTCCTTTTTTAGCCTAAAGAGAGCAAATGTTCTGCTTTTGCAAAGCTTTATGTGTAATAAATATGACATGCTGATTATAAATATATAGTGCCACCACAGTAAATTTCACTCAGACACGGTAAATAAAACAATAGGAAATTACCCAGGTGGTGATTTGCTGACAGATTTTAGTTTGGTAGTTGCTGTTTCAGTCTGGTTTAGTGACTATAAATTTCAGACCCACAGTAACTTTCTACCATTATGATCCCACACTCTACAGTTATTTTGCATGTTTTATGGTGTCGATGTTGTTTCCTACTCAACTGCACACCAGCTAATTTAACTTAGACAAATGAGCTGAAATCAAAACATAGTGTGACTGTGGCCCTAATGGATTTCTTTTTATTAAAAAAGGGGAAAACAGAAAGTTCTAAACCCATGAAGATATTTGCAGGATATGCAATTAGCTCCAGGATGCAGAGACACCCTTGAAGAAGGTGCTGTGCGAGTTATCCACTACTTTTGTCACTTCTCACTCAGTATGTGCCATATGGGAACATTCAGCAGAGATTTGTGTAGAGGTAAACATCATCTTTCTGCAGCAGCTCACCCATGGAGTGAGGTTTGACAGGCAGCACTGCTTAGATTTGCCTGTAGAGTTGTACTTCAGTCTGAAACCCTTCCTGCCTACTCAGCCTCCTGCCCTTCACGATTTGCTTTGCTGAGTATCTGAGTTTTGTGGAGTGAGGAGATAAAAGTGGACTCCGTGCTGGGCTGCCTTTACCCACTGGAGTCTGTTATAATGTCAGATCTCCCGGGTTAAATTTTGTTAACTTTGCCTGCTTACAGCATGAGCTGTGATTTGGCTGAGGCACGCCCGTGCCGCCAGTTCTTGCAAACATCCCAGATTTCTTGAAAGCTTCCGCACTCCTCAGAGGAATAATAAAATCTGGGAGAGAGATGTGTCTGGTGAATAGCTGTTCTGTGTCTGAAGGCCCTCCTTGTATTTACATCCATGAACCTCAGGCAGCAGCTTCCACCCCACATGGGAAAAAATTGCTCGTATGGCACAAGGCTGATGTTGGGATGACGAGGAGCTGCTGGGGCAGATACAGGGAGCAAAAGTTTGCTAAACCAGCATTGCTGCCAAAGAAATGACACAAAATATTTTACCCTGATTTATGATAAGGTAGCAAACATTCAGGACATTTATAAGTTAGAAAAACACCCTGATTTAGATTTGTCTGCTTTTTGAGCAGTTCTTAGATAGCCCTGATGAGTCAGTGGTGCACAAACTCTTGTAAGAGATATTCAACTCCTGTTTCATGTGTTATCCACGCTTTGTGTCTGAAGTGTTCCCCTCAAATCCCATTAAATCACAGTCTACGTGCCAACATTCTTCTCAATTTTCTGACCTTTTCAAGCAAGTAAAGAAGGCACTCATAGACATCTCTTTAGCTGCATTATTCTGTTGATAAGAATTTTGAGTGCTCATCTAACATTTTTCGACTTCAAAGCTCTTCAGAAGTGAGGGGCCTGATCCAAAGTCCATTGAAACAAATGAATAGTCCTTCTGCTAGCTTCGCAGGGACTCAAGCAGTAAATCGTGCTCCTGGTCCTGTCATTTCCCCCCGTCTGTTCTCTGAATCCCTGCTACCTTTTGCACCTACTTAAGTTTTAGGCTCTGGGTAGTCTCTCTCCTATTGTGCTCCTGTTTGCCAGTGGCATAACGAGACCATTTCTGAGAGTAGCTTCCTGAGAGATGCTCGAATTTGGGGTAGGTATAAGCCCTTTGTAACTAAAATATGTCTTTATATGTGAGCTTCCAGCCTGCCATTCACAGTAATTTCTTCAGATGAGGTGGCAATGAGGTCTCTATTTTGGACAACAAAACCAGCTCTTTGATTTTTCCAGGTGGTTCCATGATTCTTTCTAAGCTCTTCTCACTGCTAGAGAACTCCATTTCTCCTGTCCACAAACTGGATGGGTAATTCCACTTCTTTAAGGACCATAGAAGGCTTTATCCTCATGAAAATATTTCAAGGGTCTTGAAACCCTTTGCTGCTCGCAGCTTGGTCAGTGAGGATCCTACATCCTCTGTGCAAGGATGGAGGTAGATGTTCATTTAACAGCTCTGCTTTGGCTTTAACAGTTCCTCCACTTTAGAATCCTTTATAACTCTTGGTTTTCTTGCTTTTGCACCATTGCTTCATTCTGGCAGATTTTGCATTCTCTGTGCTGCAGAATGCTTCTGCATTACTTCTTCCCCCGTTCACGTTTTCTTTTCCATGTCTGTTGCATGCATTTTTTCCCCCTCATGTTTTATCAGCTTTCCCTTCTGTTTCTTCATTTATTCATTCCCTTTGTTTTTCCTCTTCTCCCTACAGGGTGCTCTGCTTCTGCAGAGGCGAGGGAACATTGTCAGCTGACAGCGTGTGGGCAGGTGGTCAGTAGGGATTACTGATACCAAAAATAATCCTCCTTCAGTCCATTAAACATTGCTGTTGCTGTTTTCATTGTTGTTTTCTCTGCAGGTCAGCTGGAGCCGCTGGAGATCTCCGTGTGACAGTCAGGGAGTTCGACTCACAAGATCCAGGAGCTCTTTGGGCACCAGGGTTCTGATTTACCTTGTTGCTCTCGGTGTTTTTGAGCACTCTGGAACCCACATTTAACAGAGCACACAGGAAGCGCTTTTATGTGCCTGTGTAACCTTCTGTTCTTACCATTGCTAGGCTCTTCATTACCTCCAATTATCTGCCTTTTCATTAAGTTGGGGCTTGCATTAAATTAGCGCTCGGTTCTTCTTATTCCTGCACTTGAATTCCTGGACCCTACTCAATTCACATTTTCCTTCCTCCTTGAACAGCATGACCACTTAGATCTGCTACAACAGAAGTTATAAAACTGTCCTCATCTTCCTGTTGCAACTGGATAATTCAGCAGCTGAATTACCTCTAATTCTCTTTTTTTATATAAGGAAAATAGATTCTGCTAAAGCAGCCAGATTGCCTTTGGCTTGTTTGCTTTCCTCACAAGTATCTTGGCACTGTCTCCCATTATTCTTTCTTTGAGCTGGTGCTGAGTCCAGATTTATTACAAAGAAGATGCAGGTTTTATTTAGCAGCCAGTGATCAACCATTAGAGCATGCTGCTGTAGGAGGTGATGGGAATCCTCGTCCTGGAAAGTGAATGTGAAGCTGGGGGTTTAGCAGTGCCTTCTCTGGGTGAAATTCAGTGTTGGTTGTTCTGTGAAATGTCAGTGTAAGTGGTGTGAGCATCCCTCCTGAATCTTTGATGCGCTGTGGGACCTGTTATTCTGTGTCCAGTGGAGGTGCTGATGTGAGATCTGTCAGAGCCATGTGTTGATGGGCTCCACGAGCTCTGTGGGTTTCCCTAACACACAGTTCAGTATCACCATCTTCCCAGCGGTGTGTAACAAAACGCTCTAGGAAAAAAAATACTTCAAGGAAATTATAAACTGTGAAAATCATGTTTGAATGCAGCTTTATAGACCCCAGTCAGAAGCAGCACAGAGTATCAAGTGCTTGACTCTAGGGTTGAAAAAGATAAATATTTCACTCCACATTCTTGTTTTCAGCAATTCTTGCTCATTTGTTCAATGAGGACGCTTCTATGGGCTGCTAATGTGTTTGGAAATAATTTAATATTGTATTTTGGTTGTAACTCATGTTTCTTGCAGCTGCCAGCAGTTTAAGACCTGTGTACAGAGAATTAGATATTATACATCAGTTCTTTTGGGGCCAAGTTTGGCAGGGAAAGAATCTACATAAAAATTTAGTGAAGATGGCAGTTACTGGTACAATTATTGGGTAAGAAGTAGTGATAGACTATGGAAGTACTTTATAGCCTTCAGTTTTTCTCTCATCCATCCTAATGATCAATCTCAAAAGCGATACATCTCTTTCTCCCACCACCCCTCTCCTTGATACTCTAGTAAAGAAATAGGATTTTTCTAAAGGCAATTTTCTCCCAAGAAACAACACAGACCATTTCCTTTTGGACTTCATTGCTCACAGAAAATTTTCACCTAGGTAATTTCTACAGCAAATTGAAGAGTTTATAGCAGAAAAAATGAAAGCAATTAGTTTTCTGATTAAATTCACCTTGGCACTGAGAAGCAGGTAAATGTTTTCTGTTTCCATGTGCATTCAGATGAAACAGACCTGGCAGAACAATGGGAAAGGCCTTAGTATAGAAAATAGTAAAAAAGTAATTGGCTCTTCTGTGTTTTCAATAACTGTCCTGGGTTACTGTGTCCTTTGGGGAAACAAACACATCTGTCCAATGCACGTGTCATTGTTATCACAGGGTTCTGTGAGTATTATATATGATTTATTTGTTTTTACTTACTGAGATTTGACAACCAGCACTGCATTTACCAGCATCCCACAGCTGATGCTGTCACTAATGTTGGTGTCGTAAGGCACCGGGGGTGTGGGATGTGGTTTTCTGCAGACCTGAGCAAGAATCATCTGTGTTGTTCTGGGAGGTAGATAGTTCTGGAGTGAACACTGTGGGTTAGATCACACCTTGAGCAAGAGGAAACACCATCTTCTCCTTGAGGAGCAGCTCCCTGGGCTCTAAGATACTGCTTTTACTGGCAATTGTTTGCTCTCCTTTCTCTCCAGGAGAAAGAGCAGGGTGATGAATGTCCTGTCACAGCCCCAAATGTGGATGTGCCCCTGCACATCCAGTGAAAGGATATATTTATAATCCAGTATGTGCCTTTCCCCTGCCCCTGTCAACCTTTCCTCCTCAGCCGCTGACCCGTGGAAAGGATGTGAAGGAGGGAATTTAGGCTCTCAGTGCCTCTGCAGGTCTATTATTCACGTGAAAAATCTGGTCTTAAAATGTACTACCTTAAAGATGGGAAACAGTATGAAGTTCCAAGGGGTTTGACCCTGTAACAGGTAATTGCTGGTGAGATGGAGCTTCATCTTGGCTGCATCGTCACGGTAGAGTGAGGGGTGACAGAGTGTATTGCAATGACTGAGTGAGGAGCACTGATTTAAACCTCAGTCCTTGTTCCTTCAGCGTTTTCTTAGGCTGAATTTGCTTTTCTCAGATGTTGGGTTTATGCTTGCGTTCCCTTCAATGAAAACACAGTTTTGTCCAACTAAAAGAGTTTGTCGTCTCCACTTGCACAGAGATAATTAGCTGCTGGTTCAGAGAACCAGAAGAGGATATTGCCCTTGTGTGCTGAAATGGAGAGAGATGATAATTTTAAGAACAATAATTTAATTTGCATGGCTTTGGCAGTTAAAGCAGCCCAGGTGTTTGTTGTTAGGCTATCACCTGAAGGAAAGCCTACAATTTCTTGTTCAATGCTTTAAATTTAAGGGTTTTGTGTGCCTCTGGACTTTACTGATTCAATCAGAAGTGTACTTTGGAAGGCCCAATGCTCTAAGGCCTAAAAGGGAGTAAAAGTTGGACAGAGCTCTGAATCACTGACGAAGGCTTATAGCCTGAAACTTGCATCTTTTCTGCAAACTACATTTGTCTAGTGAAAATGCACGACATTCCTACAAAGTTTGTCCTATTCCTATTGCAGAGTTCACCTTTAGGGTAAAGGGAGCAGCCATAGGCTGTTCTAGATCTACAACTACCATCTACAGTGATTTAGTAATATTTAGACAAAATGTTCTTTGGTTTGAAGTTGTTGAGTCAAACCGAGGAAGAAAGACAGGGATTTTCTGTTTTGATGACTCTTCTGATTGCTCCTGTTATTTTGTATCATTTTTTTTACCATTTATCAAAATAATGGCATGCTTGACTGAGGCGTGAAAAAGGTATCTGGTCCTGTCACGTATTTCTTACTTTGTGGAAGATGGCCCTTCACTTTAATCCTGGCTTTACCTGGAGCACACTGCTTCCTGAGAAATCGTCTTAGCCATCATTTGACATGTGATTTTGTAGGGTCAGATGTGAAACGACCCCACAAAACACATCATCTGACCTGTTTTGATGTGGTGTGACACAAGTCGTAAAAAATTGCTACTTTTTCTGCTGCAGGTACAGTCATTTTAAGGGTATTTTACCTGCATTACCCATGAAGCAGCAGTTTAGCCTGTTTGCTGACAATACACATTACTTTTGGGATTTTAAGCATATCTCTAGTTTCCACTCTGCTTTAGGAAGTCTGAAGGATTCTTAGGGATATATTTGCAGTATGATTTCTAGGGATTTGTTGCACACCTATTTCTGTCAAGGGAAGTTATTTTGTTGTCAGCGTGCTCATCTTGTGAAAGATGAGGCAGTATTCACCAGGCAATGTTATATGTTGAAGTTTGACTTCAGACTCCTTAAAAATCACAAAGCAGAGAAGCAAAGGGGGGGATAAAATCTCCCAACCTTCACTGCTTCTTTTGCAAAATTAATTCTATATATACACATTTTTTAAAAACTCCTTTTGCATTGGGCTAATCACAAGAATGTCTAACAAAGCTTTGTAAGGAGAAAAGAGAAAAGAACACCAAGATACTTGCTTACTCTGGATGTTTTCCATTGCAAATTAAAAACCCCAAACACCCTCATATATAAGACCCTGATCCGTGTTGAACAGGTTTGCAATAGCAGTTTCTGACCTAATGGAGTTACTGAAACGCCTGCTTGTCCAACATCACTTATTCTGAAAGATACTCTTTTCTTATCCAGTTCAAATTCAAGATTATATGAGAGAGGGACTCTCATCGATGCTTTGGCAGCACCTAAAAAATTAGAATCTTGATCTGTGATCTATTATGTGACACTGCAATAAAGATTTTAAAAAAATTACTTAGCAGGAAAATATGAAAAATAGTCATGGCAAGCAATTCACCCTCATGTTACCAGCAATATCCACCTTTCAGGCTTTCCAGCTCTGGAGTTGTGACAGTGATATGCACCTCCACATATCAAATAATTTCACTCCTGTCTTCGATCAGTTCACACCATACTAATCTAAGTTTCACCAAAATTTAGATGTGAACTCATCTGTCAGCTCAGAGTCCTGTGAAAGTGGGTCCAAACATTTCCAAATACGTTTGGGCTCTCAATGAGTCTTGTCTGAGTTATGACTTAGCAGCAAAACCGCAAACCCAGACGAGCTTTGAGAAGGTTTTGGTTCACTGTGAAACATTTCATTCAAGCCTGAAATCTGATGAGACGGAGCTTAGTGGGGAGGGATTTTTTCCTTCTAAAGCTCCTGATGAAAGTTATTTACTTGATCTCTTCACAAAACCCCCACAGGTTCCACGCTGTAATGTTCCTTTGTTATTGCTCATCTCTCACCTGTAACACAACCACGGAGGCTGCAGATCGCCTGGAGACTCCCGGAGTCAGGGAGGATGCCCCAGGCATTGTTACATGACTGGTGTGTTAAAGTCAGATGGTGGAGGGGAAAAAACAAAAAAGAAAAGCAAGTGTGGCTTTCTCTGTGGGCAGCAATTTTAGCAAGATACTTCAGGGGAACTTGTAAGTGAGAAAGAGTGTGCCTCTACGTTTTAGCAGTTTGGTTGTGTCTGTGTTGATAAAGAATTTGAAGGGGAGAAGGAATGATTGTTTCAGTTTAAGGATAGAGTGGATTGTAGTGCAGAGCAATGGTTGGCCATAAAACCTGCCTGGAGAATTTCACAGAGCGGTCAGAAAGGGCTCCCTGCAGCAAGGTGGTTTTGCCCTGCTCTGGCCCCTGGGTCAGTGCCATGGGCAGGGTCTCTGGATTGTGGGGAGGGTATCTCTGCTTCAGCATCACTGCTTTGATGGATGCTGCAATGTGTACACTCAAACATGTGCTTTTCACAAATTCAGCCTTCGAAGCAGTGAACTCTGTGCAGGTAGGATTTATTCTGGTTCCACCTCCATTTCTACAGCCAGTCAGCTGCTGGGTACTTGGTATCCCATAACTCAAGATACCTATTTCACTGCATCTGCACAGGCAACTGCTGGAAAAGATTAAAATCCCTTTTTCTTTTAATTGCAAACCCTGTACAATGGTGGTTCTTGTCCTGTAGCACATTGCTGGGTGCGTTTCTTTTAGTAATGACTTCTGTATCAGAAATAGCCTACATACCACATAAAGGGATGCTGCTTTCGAACTTCACTCTGAATAGCAGTGTCTTACAAAATTCAATGTGAATGTCTGGAATTTGTATCAGAAGTGACCCTAGGCAATACTCTTTGAAATACCCCTGCTTTGAAATTTATAACAGCGTGGCCTCCTTTTGGGGTCAGTCTGTCCCTCTTTAGCTTTGTTGGTCTCAAGAAGGTGAACAAAAAGGTGCTGTATGCAGTGAATAATGCAGATTTAATGAACAAGGGAAAAGCAGATGACACTTATACTGCGAGAGGTTTCTCAACAAAGTCCTTGGAAACCACATGCAAATAAAGGAACGATTTTATTGAATGGATTTTGAGTCACCTGCAAAAGTGGACAAAGCTGGTGTTTGTATCTTCAAGAGGGAATTTCTTTGAAAGAGTCATCCTGTTCCTAGGAGAAGATGCAGTAATCATGGATAGGAGCTTGGGAGGTCAAACTATTTTACGATATGAAAATCAGTAGGGCTTTATCAGTGTAAACACTATTTTACAGTAAACTTTCCAGCCTCAGCAACCAATTGCTATGGTGCTCTCTAATAGTGCTCTGTAATTGTCATCATTACTACTTTGATCTTTGGTTGTGTGCGTGAAAAGCATTTTAAATTACTGCCAACCCAAAGTGTTACTGAACAAAACAACCTTTTGTATTTTATATCCTTGCCTATGCTAGAGCATTTGGTTTCCTATGAAGTTTCTTTTAATGTAAATTTCCCAGCAGATTTTTTTCTTGCTAGAGAAACCATACAAATTTAACCATAGTTTGTACCTGATAAATTATTAATCTGGCAGCAGTTGCTTGCTAAACAATTCTCTGTCATACTAAAAGTGCTGTTCTGCAGTATAGTGGAGAGTTATTTCAAGCTTCTGTTTGGAGACAAAGGAGTTCACACCAAATTCCAAGTTAATGCATGTGGCAGTACTTGTAGCAGTTTAAATGCCACCTCCATCCACTGACTCATTTCAATCCACGTTTTTTTGGTGGCTGTTGAAATCAGAGGGGAACACACCATGATTTTTGCATCCTTGCCTTCTGCCTGTGATCTTTGACTCTTCAAGCCTTACTGAAGGGTTTATAGTTCTCAGTTAACTGCTCAGACATCCGACTGACATTCGTTTGTCTTTGGAAGATTTAGCAGAAGACCTTTGGTATAAAGTGAGTTTTGGAGACCTCTGAAGCTGTGAGGTTAAAGCCAAGCCAGCTGTTAATACCACTGGACTGAAGTTGGCTACTACAGATAACAAGCAGGACTTCAGCGCACAGCAATAGTCCTGTGTTTTGCCTAAGGTCACTTTAATTACTTCAAGAACATTAATCCTAAATTAGCAAGGCTTATGTGTGGCAAATGACTTATCTCTGTTAAAGAGGGCACGCATTTTCACCCAGCAAAATGATGATGTTTGAAAGTGATATGCTGTCAATAGAAAGGGCAGAGAAAGAAAAAGATCTTTTTATACATTTCCTGCCAGTGGACATTTGAAAGTCATCCTTTCTGCTACAAATATATAACATGTTGCAGTATTTTCTTCTAAGCTCCAGTTTGTTTCTGGTCTCTTTGAGCTTTTTTTATGCCGTCAGTACCACCAAATTCTGTACCCTAGGCCCAGTTAAACGTAGTTATAGATAAATACAGACAATCCCAAGATGGAAGGAGGAGACCATATCCTGAAAGGGGAGTTTGTTCTCTCTACTCCTTTCCTGGGGTGAGTGCTGAGTACTGACAGGCAAGGACAGCACTGAGAAATGAATTTCAGGAGCAAAGGCACAGTTCCCTTTATTTTATCTTGGGGAGAAGTGAGTGGAGGCCTGGAACTGGGCACCCTCCCACTCTGTCCATAGCACGCTGAAAGGTTTTTAACCTGGCTCAACAGGAGCTTAAGTCCAGAATTAGGTTTTAATGATTTCGTGGGAGATGGATCAGAGCTCCAAGCAGAGGTCCTCATGGAGTCTTAGCACGTGGCTCAGAGGAGAGCTTGGCCACTTTCACTGAGTAAAACATAGGCCTGGAAGAGCTGTGATTTGTTTCTAAATGAAGCACATGAACACCAGAGCAGAAGACCTTGCTGGCCTAAGAGTCAAGGGTGAGAGTTGTCCAAGAGTGCATTTGGGTTTGTAACGAGAAGAGTTTTTCTCAGACCAGTGGAGGAGTAGACTTCTGCAACAACCTTGCAGGAGAAATCGTCAGGGTGAAAATCTAACCTTTCAAGTTCTATTAAAGCTGGCAAGAGGTAAGACCAGCTTCCCATTGTAAAGGAGAACTTACACTGAAACACTTCTTAGCCAGAACATTAGAAATGCAGGGCATCACTTGTAAATTGTTGTCATGGTTATAAGTTATTACTGTTGTAGCTGAGTGAGGTCAGCACCTTTTTGGTGAGATACGCTGAAAAGGGAAGAGCACTCCTGTTTCACATATCTTTAATTGGGTGAGACAGACCAAAGGCAGCAGGGAAAACAGCAGCAAGGAGAAACAAAGAAGTGAAGTGGCTTGCCCAAGGTCACTTGTTATTTCTCATTTCTGTCTCCCAGTGCACACGTTTTCTCTTCCTGGAATAAAATGAGTGAATCCTGCAAGGCACATCTCATTTGTTATGAATAGTCAGGTGAGAATTCTTATCCTGAGGTTTCGGGAGGTGCTGGTATTGCTGCCACTTCAGTGAGAGGAACATTCTCCTTAACATATAACAAGAGCTGTAAAATAAAAAGTGAAGTGAAAAATGGTTAAGATACTGTAACTTTCACAATTGGAATCCAGCACTGAACAACAATAGGAAGCGGAGAACATGCTGAAAATGGGGAAATTCCCCCCTTGTGCTTTTGAAACTGAAGTGGGTCCTACTATTGCCAAACAATTAACACAGACCAAAAAGTAAAGAACAGAATAGTTAAGTTAGTGTCTCTAATTTTAGCTGAGAAAAATCTCAATTCATGTTTTACCATGAAGAAATTGGCTTCACTTTCCTCTTCTTCCCATTGTTAGTGTCCTAAACTGACAAGACACCCTTCTTTCTCCTCAGTTCTGGACCCTCCCACATGTGAAGAAAACCCTATAATCTTTCAAAAATCTTATTTTTAATTAACTGAAATTATATAAGCCTCCTAATACAAATTTTTTTCAAAATTTATTCCCCTACATCGAGAATTTCTGCCAGAGTTGCTGAAATGAGGTGTAACACCTGCTGGATATTACAGGTGTTCAAAATCCCTTTTTTCTGTGCCCACAGACAAGGTTCTCTTCTGTGCCGGTTCTCTTCCTGCCATATCCTTGAGCTCTGCCGAGCTCCTGAACTTGCCCAAGGTAAAATTAAATGTCAGTGTTATGTTCCCAAATAATGTTACAGCAAATGATCTTCCACTTGGCATTCAGTGTCAATCTGTGTTACTGGAGTCAGTAAATGGGGCAGACAAAATGATAAAACTTGACAGGATTTCCTGATTGCCAGGTCTGGTCTCATGATAGCTGAGTTTCCTTCCCTTTGCTGCGCAAGCAATGAATTGATCAGAGGTGCTGACATATAATTTATCATCGTTGGACACCTCGCTGGGTTCAACAGGACAGTTTGTCTCAGAGTGATATTCCAGATGTGCTCTTGACACCTCTGAATTGTTGCAGTCTGCTTTTGTTTATCGTCATTGAAATTACAAAAGATAGAAATTCACTTTTTATAATAATAATAAAGAAATAAACTTAGAAGAGCTTGGAGACCAGCTAAAAGAATTGGCCAGCTGGACTCATTTATTTTAATACCAAAGACAGACTTTGTAGAATCAAGGTCAGAAGTTCCTTTTTTATCTCTATATTGTTTTATACATTTGGGCTCCTCTTATGTTCTCTTAGTTGGGTTTGCAGTTCAGAATTTATTTGAAAATCAATGCTCTGACGTGCAACTTAATGAAATCAAATGCTTCATATTTGGCAATGGGTATTTTAAGCATTCCTTGGCTCGGATAACTCATTAATATAGGCCACTCTTTTTGTTAGATTGATACTTACTATAATGTATGTAAGAATTAATCAGCAAATAGAGAAAAGTGCCTGACTTTCTTCTTTTATTGCACCACGAGCATTTACTCCACATTTCACTTGGAGGAAAAGCAATGCATATCAGCCAAATAGGGGTTAAATTGTTGGTGGCTCTGTTTTGGAGAGTACTGGGATTCCTTGGTCTTTGCTTGCTGCTACATTAGGCCTTGAGCTAGAAAACCCATGAGCAAAGCACCACTAAATTAAAAAAGAGACTCTTCTTTTATGAATAAGCCACTCTGTGCAAGGTAACTCTTATCTGTGTGCAGGGGAGAGCCTCTCAGCAATCTGCTTATTGTGCACAAGTTCCTCTTGATTTAACAAGAAGAATCAATTAGAAAGGCACCCAGAAGTACCACCGTGTGCCATATTAATTTAATCATTGTTTTCTGCTGTTGAAAACTTTATATTCAGTAACTTGTTAGATTTCTCCCCCTCCCCCATTCTCCCAGTCTCCGATGCACAAAATTATGAAACTTAATTGGGTTTCTCTGGACACTACTCATTTCTCAAAATTTATTGCAATTATACAATGCCCATAGCTCATTTATTTTTTGTTTCTTAGTGATTAAAACTAAAGACACTGAAAAATGTTATGTGTGTTTTCCTTTTCATCACTAATCATTTTCTGTCCTCTACATTCAAGACGCATTCTATAGTCATGAATCATTAAAGCAGCAAAATTCACAGGCAGGCTTAGTTTATAGCTAAGCATAGTAAAACCAGAATGTAGGTCAGAAATCTTGAAACATTTTTTATAAGGTATTTTGGTTTTGTTTCAGAGGATGTTTTTCTTAACAGTGGAAACATTCCTGTATTTCTTATCTCTTATTGAAGTAAAAATTAGTTTTCCTAAGCTGACGGCTATTAGCAAAATTTTTTTTGAATTGTAGTTATTAAACAAAAATATTGTGTGGGCAACACCAACTGATGTGGTTCCACCCAAGCAAGGTAGAGGGAGATGAAAGGAGGTAACAGTGGCTGGGAGTCCTCGGGTTTCATGAGCTGGTGCTGCTCCTGATCACTTCCACAATTTCCATGGAGGGCTGGTTCTGCGTGTCTTCACCCAGGAGGGGGAGGCTCTGCTTCTCCCAGGGCTCGTTCAGCCCTGCTGTGCTGCCTGTAGCTGCTGTGGCAGCATCCCAGTGACTGTACTGTTTTCTGGGACAAGGAGCACTCAGGACCATCCCAGTAAGTGGCAGAATGTCGAGGTGGGATCCCAATCCCGCAGCAGGTGAATGACCCAACTCAGTCACCTCCATCTCCAGCCTTGGCTCCGAGAGATGCCTGAACCCAGCTGCCCACTCTGCTGGGAGTGCTGTCCTGCCAGGTGTTCCTGAGGGCTCTCTGTCACCTTTGCCCCGTGGACTGGGCAGGGAACTGAGCTAGGCAGGCTTTAGGTGTGATCCATGTTAGCTGTTCTGGTGTTTTCATGCCAGGAGGTCTTTGCAGGGTCCTCATGGATCCCATTCTGCAGAGGCAAGATGTTCCATGCTGGGATGCTGCTTTGTCATGTCATAGGTGAGCAGTGGAGGTCAAGAGGAAATAATTAATATTATTATAACAGCTAGGGGTGTTTTTAGCATTAGCTGAAGTAGGAGCTAAGTAGGAGGCACAAATATTTCCTCAGGCAGAACACTCTCTGGATAATGCAGCAGAACAAGGCGTGTGCCAGGGCAGCGGTATCTGCTCAGGACAATGCAGAGTATGTTAGTTTGATACAAACACAAATCATGTGGAGTCTCCCCCAGCTGAAACAGCAGCAAAGTTATTCAAAGCAAATGTATGCAGTGGCTGGACTTGCTGTAGCACTTTGTGAATGGAGTTCAAGTGATGAGAGTCTGGCCTGCTTCCAGAAAGCCAGGCTTCTCTTTCCAGTGCTGGCAGGAAAATGTTTGGGAAATAAGCTTGCATCTGAAATGTAAACATGTCCTTTAGTTCACCAGGCTTCTGAAATCAGCCAAAGGGAGTTGAAACAATTAAATACCATGGGGTGGAAATATGGTGGTTGAAGATATTGTAGAGAGAAGCGATGTGAAGTGTTCATCTTTTTGGAGCTGAGGAGCTTCTTTTGTAGACAGAGATGGGCCTGCAGAGTGTTGTCTTTTCAAGGACCCCACAAAATTCACTTCATAAAGTTGTTCTTGTTCTCAGTGAGAACAGAGGACAGTGAATTAGTATGCAAAAATTTATATCTGGACAGGTTCATCATCTTCTTCCTCTTCTTTTCTTCATGGTGAGAGATGGGTGAAAGCCAGGCAAATAGCAGCCATCTATTCATAAGTTTTTTAGGGACCTTCTTTATGAGGAATTGTTATGGGCCTTTTAGTCCAAATGTTGCTCACATGGCAGGCAGAGGAAAACACTTTTGACCTGAATGGGAAATGAGTCAGGTTTCTGATATAAGTCACATAAAACATTGCCTTTCCTCTTAGATATTTCTTTGAGAGCGCGAGAAAAATAAAAATGTGTTTCATTTCTGTCGTGCCTGCCAGCTGAAGTCCTCTAAGTGCTTTAGAACTTGTGTGGATTTGGCCTCACAACATCCCTTTAATTCTGGTAGCATTCATTTCAGCATTATGGATGGAGAGGTGAGAGAAGCTACTCGACATTCTCAGGCCAGAGCTGTATGAGCACCAATCTCCTCCTCTGGCACTGTTCCCACAGTGATATTTTTACTCCTTGGCTATAACGTGTCTATACCAGCAAGCCGGATTTTTTCCTCCAGTATGAGCACTTGAAACGGCTGAATAAAGCATCTCAGAATCATAACTAGGCCTGAGCTGCGCAGACTTCAGCGCTACATGACCTTTAAGTGCTGTCAAGGAGTCTTACAGACAAAGCTGATCTGTTCACCTGCGAGGCCAGATTGCAGAAGAAAATAAAACAGGTGCATTTTGGTGATCGTTGGACAGGCCACACTCTCCCCAAATTTTAGGGAGCATCCTGCTGCACATATTTATTCAGTCTGTCATCTGCCTGGAGAATCCCTATTCAGATAAAAAAGCTCCATGGCTTAAAACATGAAACAATGTCCTTTACTAGTATAAAATGAAAATCAACCCTCCCATACTAACGCCTCCTTGATTTCAAACATTTCTTTGTATGTATCAGCAATTGTCCAAGTCTCCCATTTTTGTCATTGTCCTCTTGCTCCCCGCTGGGGATTTTTCTTTATCTAAACATGTAAGAAATAACTTGTACTCTTAAGTCAGTTTATTTGGCTTCATTAGATGATAGTCTGATGACAAACACTGCAGTGGTCGAGCTGAATCATGGTCTTGCTTCCGTCACTGGAAACGCAAATAACAATTGTGATGTGATTAGGTAGGATAGGAATATCTGGCTGAAAACTTGGGTTTTTAGGCTGTGAACCACTTACAGATGTGACTACCCACAGTAATGCCTAAAGCTGACTACTCACAATTTGCTAATTGTCTTGTCTCCCCCAAATTTATCCCATGAACTAATGAGGTTAATGGGCTTGAACTCCCCGCCTTTCTCTTTCATTTGCCCGACAGGCTACCGTCACCTCAGATTTTTATTATCATTATCTACTGATAGCAAAAGAGAAGTCCAGCTACATTTTGTATAAGAGTTAGCTGAAAGACTCCACATGAAGTTGTGCCCACCTGGGACTCCATTCCCTCTGAGATGGAGTTTCCAAACACTGGGTTTTCAACCAATGCCTCAATATCAAACGCGCTCTGTGAAGCGACAACATCTTTTCCCTGTGTATTGCTGAGCAAAGTTTCACTGAAGGAATGCATGAGATCTGCAGTTTGAGAGTAGAGGAGCTGAGATCACAGGGCAGAAAACAGTAACCTTACAAAAGGGCCAGTTTTATTAAAAGGTGAATGACATATGAAATGCATGATCATGGGCACTATAGCATTTAATTTCCTGAGAGGAACTAGAACTTGATAACACATAATTGATTACAGCTTGTAAAAGACTGCTGGAATTTACGCTGGCTTTTTATTTTCTTTGTGAAGCTGGCGGCTAACTTGGTCATCAGTCATTTCGTTGTGATTTAGCCTGTGCATTCTATAGTCATGGGGTTCTTGTAGAAGAACATTTTGGATGCCTTTCATCAAGACATTCCACTTGTGTTTAGGTCATGGAGAAATCTATGCACTTTATGCACCTCCTTAAACATACAGGAGAAGTGGTGTTTCAGAGGGGATGAGAAACACCATTGTCAAGTTCTGGTAAAAATGCTGGCATCCTGGAAAATATGTTTTCTGTAAACAGGATAAAACCCCCGCAACCTGGAGGTTTTGTTGTTGTTGCTCTTGAACTGAAAATAGTGATGAAGCAATTGCCTCTGGTTAACTGAATGTTTTGTTTCCATTTCAAGATTTTGTTAAGTCTTGAGTTGTTTTTGGTTTAGGTTTTGTTTTATTTTTTTTTCCTGTAATTAACAATTTTCTAAATACGTTTCATATCAAGAGAAAGAAACAAAGGAACACAAACTTTCGAATATGTCAGAATTACTACTGTCACACACTGAGGTTAAGATTAACCTTAAGATTCACGGCTTTGGATACACTTTAATAGGACCAAACCAGGATGGAAAATAATGATAGAAACGATAAAAGAATTAGAACATACAAACCAAGTGATGCCTAACGCAGCTGCTGACCGATCCCGGCCAGCTTTCCCCACGGTCTGGATGCTGGGCATGACACTGTGTGGCATCCATGAGGTCCCTTCCAACCCAAACCATCCCGTGGTTCTATGACTCTGTGCTGCCCCTGCCCAAGGCCACTGTGCCCAGCACATGGAGCCAGCCCTGCTGTGACATCGCCCCAGGCCAGGGCTCCGCGGGCGCTGCGATGGCAGCTGCACTGGAGGAGACAAACCCTCCTCCTCGCAGGGACAGCTGCCAGTGGCAGGGGTGGCTCTGCTGTGCCTCCTCGTCCTCGGCACGTGGGACGCCTGTGGGTGAGTGGGAGCTCTGGGAGCTCCTCACTGGTGGGGTGGGGTGAGGAGCAAAGGCCTTGATGTAAGTGCTGCTCAGCGACAACTAAAACATCAGTGCTCTGTTAACATTTTTCTCATCCTAAATACGAAACACAGCACCATCTCGATTCTAGGTGGAAAAGTCACTCTATCCCAGCTGAAACCAGAGCAGAATGTCAGGCGAAGTTTTAAGAAAGAAGAGGAGGAGATATTGATTCAGTGCTGCATACCTACACTTCGCAGTGAAATTTTTCCGTGAAAAATATAACACCGTGATGGCCTGTGGCTGCTCTGTTTGCTGCCACTGGTGAGGCAATGGGGTAAGGCAGAGAGATGGGTTTATTTTTGTTTTCCTTCTCTTAAAATGAGATTTCTCCTTAAGAAAAGACCCCAGTACTAGATTAAAAGAGCATCTTGAAAATGATGAAAGTGGAGCAACTCGTGAGATGGTCTTCAGCACGCTCTCTCACAGGTGTGTTGCCATTACAGTTAAATTCAATCTCTCAGGAAGTTGTGTCCTTGTAGCAGCGTGTTTTAACAACAGATTGCCCTGGGTTAGTAATGAAAATGTTTTCAATACTTCTGTGTTTGGGGAAAATTGTTCCAACAGTGCTGCAGAAAATCCCCAGCAAGTCTCTATGGTCTCCTGTGGCTGAGGTACACGGGTGTTATACACACAGTGTTAGTCTAAGTTTGGTCTTTGGTGTGTCCTTAAGGAAATGAGATTATAGCCATACTGAGTGTGTGTGAGAGACTAACACCTTGCCTCACAGATTTTGAACCTAGGGTTTGATTTAAGTCATATTTGATAGAAAGTGGACATGTCCAAAGTATTTAAGTTCATCCATCATTCGACAAGATGCTGATGGGAGGGCACGACCTTAGAAGCGCCCTTTGCGTGCTCCCCAGTCATAGGAAATGGTTTGCTTGTAGGTTGTTAGACATGCTTAAAATCCCCACAGAAAAAGTTGATCTAGATCACCTCTAGTCTCAAATATCTTTGCATATGATTTGTTAAAAGAAAAAAAAAAAAGAGTAACTGTGATTGAAATATGTTATTCCATAGAGCTAGATGAAAAATAGTGAGGATGGTATCCAAACCCATCACAACTCTTTATCTGGTCTTTTTTTCTTTGAAATTCAAAATAGCAATAGGATTGCAATAGGTTGCAAACCAGCCAGTTGTCATTATTTAAGTGATTAATTCAACTTTCTTGGCCAAGTTAAATCAAATCCTTTTTCCCTTATGAATCCATTTTTTGATTCTCCAAATTCATTGTTTGAAGATGATCTCATACCGTTGTATGAATAATACAAACATATCATTTATGCAAGGCTGATCCCTGCCTGACTCTTTGCTCTGACTGTTCATTTCTCCAGGTATTTTATTTCTGTGTCAGGTGATAAGATACTGATCTGATTAGGGGGTGATGAGAAAGTGAAATACTTTTATACACAATAAGTTAAAAAAAAAACCTCATTGAGAAATAAAAGGAAAGTATAGAAGCCAGCTCTTCTCAACACTGACATATGAAGAGAAAAAATACAGAAAATCTTTTAAATCCTTCCAAATCTTGTTAGCTAACAGAGGTCAGATTAGTCACTTTAGATGTAAGGCTGTACCCACTTGACTTTTTTCCTGTTGCACTTTGAGGTTGCTAAAGGACCTGTTGGTAAGTGAAAGCAGTTGATCATTGTTCTTTTAAAGTATATTCTGCATTTCTGAAGGAATTTTCTTTAAAAATTACAATCCTTTTTAAGTCTTGCTCTAAATATTTTTTAGAAAGCTACAGAATGTGCAATTCATTTTTGTGCCTTCATAAAAATGTTGCTGAAGTGACAAGCAGGGTCACTCTTTCATGTGTACAGGCTTCCTTAAACCTGCTGGCGTCAGAGAGGTGCTGGTTAATAGCTCTGTCTTTAAAGCTTTAAATAATTAAATTCCTTGGGCTTCCAAATAACCTCCTTAAAACCTGGCAATGCTTGAACCTTTTAGCAAACCTGATATGGGAAGGACACTATCTAAATAGCGGAATCTGAACTTAACTCCTCACGGCTCGATGGGCAGTTCTGGTTAAAAAAATATGTCAAGCTAAAATATTCTCAGTTGTCAAGTG
This sequence comes from Eulacestoma nigropectus, assembly GCA_013397775.1. Classification (NCBI taxonomy): domain Eukaryota; kingdom Metazoa; phylum Chordata; class Aves; order Passeriformes; genus Eulacestoma; species Eulacestoma nigropectus. The sequence continues at coordinate 1,108,830 of VZTE01000631.1, forward strand.
CTTGACTTTTTTGGATGTGCAATGCCATTGCCAAGAAATAAAACACCAAAAGTAACCCTGAATCTTTGGGAAATGCTTAGAAAAACAAATCAGTTGCACTCCCTGCTCCCTGTAACAAATGTATTGCTGCCAAATCCTTGAGAGAGCAAACAGACCCCACAGAACAAGCCAAGGCACTGGGAAACCAGTGCTCGTCCATGTGATATGAGGAGGTGTTTGGAGGAATATGAGGAGGTGTTTGAAGGAATACAACAGTGCCCATTAAACTGAGAGAGATGCCCCAAGTCTCTGAGAACCGGCTTAGATTTTTTTAGCAATCAGGCAGGCAGTGAATCGTCTAAGCAGAGAGATGCTCCTAGTTAGCTTTGCAGGAGCAATACCTTTTCCTGTGTTTAATTATTTAAAGGAAGCTGTATAATGGGTCTTTGGAATTGTGTGACCCACTAATCAATCCATCCACTTCTGCATAATGCATGTGGCATCAATGTTATTCCATTTCAAGATCACTTAGGAAAAGCTTTGCCAATCTGCTCATTGCTCCTTCGCAGTGCAAACACCAACACGCAGCTTGCGAGGCCATTTGCCTGCTGTGCTTGTTTAGAGCCAGCTGTAAATGTTCCCAACAATTAGCATTTAGAGAAGAAGCAAGATGTCTGTAAATTCCTGCGTTTGAGAGAGATCACTCAAGGTGCCTGACCTTTGGACCTGGGGGAGGTCCCTTCCCAGTGCCAAGGGACCTCCTTGCTGTAGGATTTTACAGGATGAAAGGATCAATATTACCCATATAAATAATATTTACTATTTTTATTGTTCAGACACAGGTTTTTCAGCCACAACATGGGCCGATTCTTTGGTGAGGTATTCTGCTCTATGTGTGCCTATCCCAGTCAATATTTTTTCCCTGTAGGGTGTTTTATTGAGCCACTTTGTTTCCTGGTATTTGTGCTTTGCTCCTCTCACTGTCCCCACTCATTCCCCACTGTCCTTCCTGAAGACAAAGATGCAGGAGAGATACACGCAACATCTCTTCATCTGTCTATGTAAATGGAAGCACTGAATAACTCTGATACTCTAAAAAAGATCCAGTTTGGCTTCTGTTGTGAAAGCCTGGGACCCTGAGCAAAGCTGTCAGTCAGTCTCTGAACAAAGACTTGATTGTCTCTGGATTCGGATCAGCTCTTTGTGGTGAGCACAGTGAATGTTGCTATAGAAAATCCTTCCCTTAGCTGTGGCTGTAAGTGCTGGGCTTGGGCTGTTGTCACTCATTTCCTTTGATCAGTGCTGCAAGTACCAAATGGCTCACACCCACGTGGTTAGATAGCCTGATTGGAAGGTCTTGATCCCACGAGGCTCTGGGAACATCTTTTTGCTAAAGAAAATTTTTACAGTTGTAGGATTAAAATGCTTTGTGCTTTCCAAGGCTGCAGAGAGATGGTGTTTGCCTGAATTTAATGTCCAGGCTCTCTCTCAAAAAGCTGCAGCAAATTGTTGACAGCAGAATCAAATGCAAACCTTCACATTTTTGAAATACATTTTCACTTATCTTTTTAGAAGTATCAGTGCAATGATGGTGCTATTTCCTTGAATCAAAGGAAGGAGGTTAGAAAGCTTTGAAAAGGGGATGGGATATTTCTCATTAGCAGTAGTGCTGGGTAGTTATTTTTTTGTTTTTATGAGGGTGTACTGGAAATGTGTTCATGAATGGATTTATCTGGACATACCCTTCTTCATGCTTGTGTATACTGTACAACTTTTCTGTACTTTCTAGTTAGTTTGAAACAGTCGAAATCAAATCTAGAGTGTCGGAGGTATAGAACAGATTCCACAAGCTAAATTTCCTTGACCTGGAAATATTTTTTCGAAAGGGTCTTACTGTCCTGTAATCTCATGTTTCTGTGGATGGCTGTGCCCCTGCTGTACCCCAGAGGGCTTAGGAACACTCTGAACTCCAGGCAGCTCCTGAGACCAGGTATCTCAGCCCATTCTCACCAATTCTTGCAGCCTGTGGTCAGAGTGTGTTGGCAACAGCGTGAGACTTCTGCTCCTGTGAGTGCCTTGTCCTGTAGTGAGTGTTTAAACCATCTCACAAACTCACAGGTACACAGGACTTCGTTGTTTTGTAGAAGCCTTTGTGGGGATGGCCCATTTCTGTTTGGAAGGACTGTATTTTGTCATCCAAACCTTTTTGGTCTAAGTTACAGTACCTGCATAGTATTGATAAAGAATGTTATTCTCCCATGGTCTATTTAGACCTCAGGTGTCTGAAATATGTATTAATTAAATATAACACATTTTTGATGTATGCTAAAAGCTTGTTACTATCAAAGTTTGCTGTGGTAGTCCTATACTAATAATAGCTCTATTTATCAGAATGCATTATTTTTTAACTGTTTGAGCAAATATGTTCTCAAGAATGGAAGGAAAAGGTAAAGAGGTGTGGAAAGCAGAATCATCACCAGTAGGTGAGTGCACGTGTGTGGGAACTTCACGTGGGACCGTGAATGTGCAGTGGCAGAAAATCCACTGATGAAATGAAGGTTTTGATCAAGTTCTAGCAGAGACACAGCTGGACTTGGTGTGCTTAGAAGTGACCATAAAGATATTCTACTACCAATTTTACAGTCTTGTCTGCAAGGGCCGAATCAACCTGCCCTCAGGCAAAAAAAAGAACAGAAGAATTACTGTTTCCCTATTGACATTCCACTAATGTGTTGAATTTTGGATATCTTTGTTCATGAAGAAGTTAGGCAACAGTCTAAAAATACACAGCAGGGGAAATGGTGAGCTGCAATTTTTACTATTTGTCACAGTATTTGTGCTGTAGCTTAATAAATTTTCTATTGTGCTGCAAAATTCCCTCCTTGGTGGGAGAGCACTCACTGCAAAAGCGACTTGTTAGGAACAAGCTTTGCTTATTCCCTACATGAACAGCATTATTTTTCCAGGTATAAGCTTGAAATGGTCTCTCATTTTTGGATACCTATTTAGGATTGGGCCAAGAGATAGTTTTCTGTCAGCTCTATGAAATTAATACTTCTCTATGACAGTGTTTTATTGCTTGCTGTACGTGATAGCTTCTTTCATTGGCACTTATGTCCTTTGCAGGGAAAGAAATTTGCCTCTATGATGGTACACTTTGAGTGTCATTGGCTCTCGTATTGTCTTTTAAAAAAGGTAATTGTGAGGAGCAGATCAGACCCCAATGAGGCCTTCTGAACTGAACCCATTTCAAGGGGGGAAGCCAGAACTGTCAAGATTTTGACTTTCTAATTCCTGAAGAGACGTTAATTCACTTGGCTGCCTGATCTACGGGGAGTAGAAATGAAACTCCACTTGCATGACCTCTGGTGTCAATCATTATGGGAGGCATCTGCATTTATATTGTCAATGCACAAACTTTCTTTACTTCCTGAAGCATGAAATCACCTTTCAGATGAAGGAAGAAATATAACCCTGCATTCTCAAGAGAGGTAGCAGCTCCACCTAAGGCTTCTGTTGCACAATGTTGAAACGCAATATTCTGGCTTCAACCTCAACCAGTCTCCTGGAAGTCGTCGTTTTTCAAGTGAAAGTTACACTATATTTTTTAAAGACATCTATTATTACTTCATGTTATTTTAGGACTTCTAATGCTCCATCTCTAAGCCAATGGGAGGTTTATCACTAACTTTGATATTGTCAGCAAAACTTGGCCCAGAGTGTCTCACATTAAGTTCCAATTTAAGCCTGTGTTCCTCTGGCACAGGAAAAAAGAAGGAAGTATATATTTTAATGAAATTTTACAAACTGGCATAAAAGGGCTCGTTGGTAACCTGCAGCAGCAGGATATACAGCGTGTGCCTGTGAAATACAGTCCTTTAATGTCATTGAATTCACTGGGATATTTTATGGTGTTTGGTACCAGGTCTTTGTGATCTCTGCTGACATTCATTTAATTGGGGATTCACACAGATGGTTTTGGGATATCCCATTGAATTCTTTCATTACAAAGTCAGCAAAATGCGACATACTCATACATTTAATTACAATATTTGGGCAGAGATCATCAATTGGTTGCTAGGGCTTATTTCTTGCTGGTTTTTCTAATGCTCATGAGAGTTCTCGTCCATCACCTGAGTGAGTCAGAGACTTCCTATTTGCCCTGAGTTTACTTGCAGCTCAGAAGTTCTGACCCTAAAGAAAACAGAATGCTTTCAACAAACTTCTGAAAAGGCTAACTTTTAGTTCCAGAGTTGAGGAGATCACAGGACAGACATGCCAACTTTCTCATTCTTTGAAGTACAGAATATTTTTCTTCACTCTAAATGTGCCCATTGGAACTTAGTTTGTGTCGGTACAGCTTATCTGAACTACCCCTGCATGACTGTGGCTGCACAGCCTTCTAGGTATAGTCTCAGTCACAAGGTGTGCTTCAAACTCTGTCAGCCCTCTAAAAGCTGTCCTTCTCATTTTGAAGCGCATGGGAGAGAAATTTGCTTCATTTTCTATCTTTTTTTTTTTTTCCTCTTTGTAAGCTGTGACATATTTCAGTGTTCTTTTGTTACCTGAATCATGTGATAGAAAGACTGAATATCAAATGAGGTAAAACAACCCTCAGGGGTCACTGGACATGCAACCAGCAAATTTGGGCCAGTGCATGCAGTCAATGCTGTAGCCTCGGCAAAAGGAAGGAGAGCAGAAAACTTATCAAGAACTTCACTGCACAAATGTTTCAGAACTTTCCTCTCAGAAGGGCAGGAGTGCTAAAGAACAAGATTGGGCTGAGTTATTTCCAATCACAGACCTCTCTGGAGCCTGTTTAATATAGCTGCCATCTAGATCAGTGACAGAGCTTTCAGGGCAGACTGGGAACGTGAGGAAATGTATAAGCTTTAAAAATGAACCAGAGATTTCAAAACCTGAAGCTTCTGTCAGATCTCACAGGTAAGCTTGCTGTGCTTGCTGCTAAAATGTGGCTATGGAAAGAGAAATTATTTGAGAATGGTGCCTCCTTTACTCAAGAGAAATTATGCTTCTTTGGGAATCAGCCAGGGTTGTTTTAATGCCCAGACCTTACTCCTCCTGATCTTAGTCCTTTGCTGCCATTGGAGTTTATAAGACTCTTGTTCCTTTCTTTCCTGCTCCTCTCTTGCCAGATTTCCTAGGGGACACTCACAGGCTTTTCCTGCAGGATGGCAATTGATAAAGTCGAGAAGGTCATGTTTCCATGACAGCAGCAGCAGCATAGCAGGGAGCATACAGCAAACAGCTGGACTGCAAACAGCTGTACCCAGCTGGGATGTTTCCTTATTATCTCGAGCACCCACAGTACCTGTGTCCAAAGAAAAGGATCCTGTGAGCATTCCTGCATAACAGTCTCCAGGGAAGAGCCCGGTGTGGCTGGCAGCCTGGTCTGAAGGGCTTTGGGAGGGTGCTGGAAGGGAATGGCTTAGGATTCCCTGCCTGGATCATCCAAAAAGATTCCATGGGTTGTGTCTTGTGTCTCTGGATATTGATGAATCCTTCACATGACAAGGCTGGCAATTAAACAGGGAAAAAAAGAAAAAAAGAAAAAACAGTGCAGAAGAGATTTTTGGAAGTAAGGAGAGTCAGTTTTTCTTACTCTCTTCTAGGTCATGGTGCGCCGGGATCATGAGTCAGCCAGGAGCTGGGAGGATGATGGGATTTGAAAGCAGGTTGTTTTGTCTCTGTCAGAGGGCAGCAAGTTTGTTTATGAAAGGCACAAGTTGAACTGAAGATTAAATCTGTCTGATTTTTTTGATCTCCATCTGTTGATAAGAACTGAGCCCAGCAGCATTATGGCATGAAGCTCTTTACAAGCCAAACATCTCAAAGAAGCCTGAATTTCCCTCTCTATCCCTAGAGTTTCTATCTACTAGAACCTAGAAAGAATAGGTATATATTTTTAGAAGTTGAAACCTTAAAAAAATGTGTTCCTTATTCTTCAAACCAGAAACCATTTAGCATGACCTACTTTCCAATTTCTGATATCAATAGGATATGAACATAGGTAAGCACGATCCTTTGATTGCAAAGATAGCGTTACAAAGTCCAAGAGAAAAAAGAATCTACATTGCAGGATTAACCTCTTTTTTTCCTTATCTATATGACTTCTTTCTGTGCCAGTTTTGCAGAGGGTTTTCCATATTGCACTGCAGTTCAAGGACCAGTTTCATACCTGGTGTAAGATGTCCTGCATCTCACATGACACGTGTTTTGGCAGCTCTTGCCACATTTCTGTATTATAAGCACAACTTCTGTTGCCTCCTTGGCATAATGAAGATGCACTCTACCCCACAGCCCTCAGGCAATTCTGTATCTTGGCCTAATATCTGTCAAGTTTAGTGCGACTCCATGTTATACATCTTTTTACAGAAGACCTATTGTTCCTACTCAAATAGTCTGGGTTCTATGCTTATTAGCACATTAAATAACCTGCTTAAAATGTCACCTGAAGCACCGCAAAAAATCATCAATACCGACTGTGAATTTAGCCCAGATGCTTCGAACTTGTATCTGATACGCCTCATGCCTAATATGTTCCACAGAAAAATTCAGGAAATCATCAAAGTAGCACTTTCCCATGAGCCTTCACATCCTGCAGAGCCAAGGCAATGGAAAGCAGCCAAGAAAGTTCACACTGCAAAGCCGTAACTCACTTTTCATTGAGCGATGAGTCCGTCATCTCTCGCTGCTCGCAGTTTTAAGAAGCAGGAATCCTTCAAACAGACCCCAGGAGCGCAAGCTACTGACCCTGTTAATCTCTTCTCTACTTCAGTGGCATCTGTCTTTTCTCTCTCTCTCTCTCTCTCTCTCTCTCCTTTTTTTTTTTTTTTTTACCCCTCTTTTCATCCCCGG
>VZTE01000631.1:1115729-1131419 GCA_013397775.1 Eulacestoma nigropectus
TTTTTTTAACCCATCTGTACATCCTGGCCAACAGGAAATCAAAAGAGCAAAAGTAACCTGTCTTCTCAGACAAAAGTAGGGCACCTTCCATCACGTGAAACAAAGCAGGTTTTTTCAAACTGGTGCCTGAACTGGAAACTTGAACACATCATGAAGAAGCTACATGTGTGGAAAGCTCTGTGCACAGCCCTTCTGATCACCCCAAACGTTCACCAAACTGTGAGAAAAGCTGCCCTTTGTGCTGGGGCTTGTTTTGATGGAGGGGGCTGGGATAGAGAGGAGGAATAGAGTTGCACCGTCTGGGTTAGAAAAAGTTAGATTTATATGTGCATAAATAAATATATGCCTGTAGCTTGCAATTATATGCCTCCTCTTGTCTGTGCGCACTGGGAAAAATGGGTCTGGCCCTTCAAAATTCCTCTTTTGTCTGAGATCTTTTGGTGGAAGACCAGGAAAACTGTAAATCACCTTTGAGATGGTTTTGAACGGTCCCAGATCTCTCTCTGCTGCATCTCTCTTTTGTAGTGCTGCTGCATCTCGGAGAGGGAACAAAGGCATGTCTGGGTCCACACCATGTTCAGCTCACTGTGGTTTGTTTTTTTAAAGCTGGTCCTTGGGAGATAAACACTGCTCTGTAACACGTTCCAATGTATTTACTACCCTGAGGAGTAGCTCTGTGGGCACACACTATGTGAGATGTACGTGCACGCCTTTAGGAGGATCTGGATATACAGAGAGTCTAAGCAGTGAGAAAATCTCAAGTGCTTTCAGTAACACTGGGAATTTTCTGATGTAAAAAGAATATGTGGTCCCTTTTGCTGCCATGATTATGTTTCTTCGTCTTCTATGGAGTTTAGGAAGTCTGTCTTTTGGCATTTGGAAGGGAAAAGATACAAAAGCCAGCTTTTAAAGTTAGTGACCCCTAAACCCTGAATTTTCTGTAATAATCTCCCATATCAATATAGAACACAGATTTGTGGTCTTCTGGTGCAGTCAATTTCAGATTGACTTCTTGTGCCTGTATTATCTTTCTAGGCTGGAGAACCTGCTGATTAAAGACAGACTAAATATGAATTTCTCATGCAGGCCTTTTGAGTTCAGGTCATGGCTGAGCCTGTGACTGCTTTGGGACACGGAAAGATGGTTGCTCGAACCCAGGCTGTTTTAAAAATGCTTCAGCTGAAAAAGTAAAGAACTTTTGAGGCTCTTGGAGGTACATAGATTGTAGAGGAGAGTAGGAAGCTGAATGGAAAGTAAATATTAAAGGTTTTTTTGCTAACAGAGGAAACATTTGTCTAGGGAAGTTATGATAAGAAGCTTGTCTGGAAGAGCATGAAAGGTACTCATAAGCTTAGCATCAGCCAGAAGAGCAAAGACACTGGCCTGATTCTTTGTGTACATTTTTATGAAGATGATTGCTCATACTGAAAGCTCTAAATGCAACACACAAAGCATGTTTATGCAGGATTATGTAGTTCTTGAAAGTCTATTCCTGATCAGAAGTTAAACATAAAACGTCAGCATTATCAGTAAAAACAGAAGCAAAACCTCCCACTCAGGTAAAAAAAAAAAAAAGTGTGCCATTTTTCTTCCCTTCTAAATGAAAATGGAAAATAATTTGACAGTTTTAAAATTTTTTAAGATTTTTTTACTTTTCAGTACCTTTCTCTCTGGGTTTCCTTTATGCAGAGAACAACAAACTCCTTTTGTCCTTGCATTATTTAGAAATCACAGGGATTGAGAATCTCAGAATGACGTCAGAATTTCCAGTTGATTTTCTGTGGTTTTTGGTTTTCCTAATGCTGTGTAGAAGGTTCCTGAAACTGGCAATGAAACAAGAACTGGGCAAGGACTGAATGCACGCTCTTCAGTGCTTATTGGTTTGGACTTGCTCTTGATACTGGATGTGAATAAGGGAACTCAAAGTCCCTGTGGTCAGTCTCCTGTAGCCCCAGAGGTTTAAAGATGTGATTATGGAGATCACAATTATGAATGTTAAAGTATTTATGGGAAATAATCCCTGGAGAGAGGGAGAATGCTTAGTTGTGGCTTTTTAAATTAGCAGCCTATATTATCTGTTTATAACAAAGCCTTACTGACAAAGCCAGAAACATTTCTTGAGCTCCAGATGGCTGCTTTTCTTTATGACTTGCTGTAGGGTACAGACTTTGATTTTATATATTTTGATAATCTATCCTGATTATTCAGCTAATACTCATTGTTCTCCCTGTACTGCAACTTTCTCCCTTTGAGAAACTGCAGCATATGGCTTGGTGAGGGAAATCTCAAGGTTAAGAAAATCTTCTTTATCTGTGTTTCTCATTACTTTGTTTCCTTTTTCTTAGAGCCAGGGCCTGTAATTTTGATAATATCTCTTTGAATGTTTCCTAGAGACAAATTCCCATTCTAGGAGGTTCCTGCAACGGATGGGGAGAGGTCTCAAAATATTTCCTCATCTTCAGAAGCCTCTTCTAAGGGCACACAATATGTGAGATAAAGTCCTAATCCAAACCAGGTTAACAGCAACAATAACAACAACAGATTCTGATTTCATAAACCAATATTTGCTCGAGCTTTTTGTGTCCCAAACTAGGATGCAGTTTTCCTAACTGCTTCAAAAGGCAGCTGCTTCCCAGTAAAAGTTTTTCATTCTGCAGTGGGTTACAATGTTCAAATTGTCCCTTGATTAAAAGCACTGATATGACCCTTAGCAAACTGGGAAAACCAGTGCCATATGGGCAGAGATTCAGGAGAGAGCACTCAGTATGAATTTTTCATTTGTTTGTTGTTTTGAAAAATGAAATTGAGCCAAAAAAGAATGTGCAAAATATTTCTTTTCCTTGAGCTCTGCAGCGTTGTTATCAAGTTTGCTGTCAAAGCAATCCAAAAATAATGATTATCATTAGCTGACGAAGTGGGTCTGTGAGTTATGTGCCATATAAATATTTCGGCATTAGTTCCGTATTCATACCATGGAACAAACTTGCTGAACTTCTGCACTCAAACAAAAGTGAAAGGGAACAGAAGGAAAGTTTTACATGGATATTGTTTTTTCTTAGGGAAAAATACTTCATTTATATATTTATTTTAGATTTTCTACATAGTTCCTGGATAAATACAAATGCCATTCCCTCCCAATTTAAACTACAGCATAAAGAAAAAAGTACAATGGTTTAAGAAAAATATTTTACTTAAGTAGACTCAAGGTGTTGTCTTGGCCATGAGAAATCGATTGAGTTGTTTACTATGGAGAGAGACATTCTTTGTTGTATGTGGCCTTACAAAGTTATTCTGCACAGCTCAGCTACCATTTAATTGTGTAAACTTTTGCCAGCTGTCTGCAAATAGGAGAATTCGATTATAAAAGATGTGAATGTCACTGATCTGAGTACAATTTGGCCCAAAGAAACACGCAAGGTTAAATGTTTGGGAAGCAATTTCGTCTAAGAAAAGATGGATAAATGACAGGGCAAGCAAAGATCAGTGGGGTAGGCACATGTATTTATTAAGAATGTCTGTGTTGCTCACATGTGGGCCCACACGAGCTGTAGGACCCTTGCATATTTGGCACTTGGGAAGATGTTAAACCCCAGTGCAGGAGCTGTATTCTCTAGATAGCTTTGCCCTGAAGGGGCTTGGAACTCCAGTGGTACCTTTGGAGATGAAAAGCTCTCTGCCATCCATAATATTCATTGAGGGAGCACAAAAGTGGGTTTGATCAATCCTAGGAAGTTCTGCTTAGCTCTTGAGTGTTTTCTGCTGCACCTTGCAGTTGTGCCAACTATGAGAAAGCTGAACCCAAATATGCAGACTACAACTAAAATTGTCTTTTCACGTTGACCTTGCTGCTGTTGCTCTGTATTTACATTCCTGTGGGGGAAAGGACAAACTGGGTGTGATTCACAAATAGGGAACACTGAGCGTGGACTTATCCCAAATGGCTTCTTCAGAGACATCCATATAATTCTGACTTCAGGAAAGAACTTATAAACAAAGTGTAAATGAGCATGCAGTTTACTTGACTGATCTATGTGTACAGCTTAATGCTGAGGTTTTTCAATTAGTATTCACTTCACAAATGAGGGATGTAAAACGTTTAAATTAAATGAAGCAGAAAAAAAATTGATTCTCTCCCTTCCCTCCATCTTTCTTACTAAAAGTTTTTGGCTCTTTCACATTAGTGGCTGTGCTATATATTGGCATTTACGCTAATGAAGAGCCCATGATGTTTCCTAAATGTTCCACTACAAGGACCTTGTTAATAGCTTCCATTTATCCAGCAAAATAAAAGCTCCTTGCAATCTCCAACCCATCGTGCAATAAGACAAGGACATAGAAGGGACATGAAACTGGAGTCCCTCCTTAACTGTGCCATCCTTTATTCCAGTACAGCCAAATAATTTGTTTAGGGGGTCAAAACCTGGGACTGCAGGTTAAAAGAAGCTTGCCCAGGGACCAGTATTTGTTCCTCTCCAGTGGCAGAGAAACAAAAACTGAAATCTCAGTGTGGCCCTGTGGTTGGTCTCACATTGGTTACTGGGAATCTCTCTGATCCACGTGGTACTGATAACTGACAAGGCTGGGGCACTGATGTTGACAGTTGCTTCCTTGCCTTGCCACTCATCTTCATTCCAGAAGCTGTGAGCCACGGAATCTGTGGCTAATCTTGGAGGTTTTGATCCAGGTGATCTTGGGCAAATCCAGCCAGGCGACAGCAGCATCGCCAAGGATATGATTCACGTGTGGCTCATCTCCCAGCCTGTGCCCTAATAGCTGGTAAACTGAAGAGGGAAGATTCCTTTCATACTCTAAATGTGATATTTAGTCACAAAGAATAAGAGTAATTATTTTATCCATCTTTTAACAATTAGTCTTGACACATCAGAATGGGTTCTGTAGTCTTCATCTAATCAGCAACTTTAAAATGATAATTTAAAGATTCTGAGTGATAAAGATTAAAAATTACAAATACTAATAACTTCCTATGATTAAAAAAATCAATTGGATAGAAAACTAGTTTCATCTCAGTGAAATTGCATCGTATATGAGAAGTCATAGAGATACACAAACGTAATCAGTGCCAAAATTTAAAACATCTTAAGGGGACATTAATATTATTTGCATATATTTTGACTAATTTGCCTTTATTATGCTGCAGAATGCAGTCTTTTAAGATCCTCCAAGTAATTTAAAGGTTTTCGCTGAGGCTGCTCTTTAATAAATGTTTGTGCTTTTTCTTTGAAAGTAGAAGCACTTAGGAGTTTGTGTTCTTCTTGTTTACCGTGTTAGCATCTATTTTCCTAAGAACAGGCAAAAATAAACACTCTCTAGGCTGATTTTTTTCATTTTCTCTTCTGAACAAAGCAAAGTTCAGAAAACAGAGTCATTTTTGGAGAGAGTTTTTGCTTGTTGCTTATTTCTCTCAACTTTATAGTAGGACAAACCTCTGTGAGTTCGAATTAGTCCTTCATAAAAAATGAAAAACTCAGATATTCCACTGTGACTTCCACATCCTCTCTGGTTTTGATGGGCATCACTGTAAGGTGTGAAAGCACAGCAAGAATGCACAACTTCATTGTTTTAAACTGACCTGAGACAACCCTCTGGCTCTTTTTTATTAATGCACAGAAAATTCAATTTCCCTCTGTTTTGAAATTAAATGGAAGCCATGGAGCTCCTTGCAGGCAGGATTGGACTTTCCTGTGCTCAGAAAGGAGACAACTTTGGGACTGAGGAAAGGGATACTGGTTGCAATGCATTCAAAAAGTTTATTCATAGCAGTAATTAGCACAGAACTCTTTTACAATGAATCACTGATGGAAGTAAATCCTACAGTGCACTTAATACAGGACAAAATGAGAAAACTGCTATATCATCATTTAGAACAGCAGGAACACATTTTGGAAGCACTGCGAGATATCCCTTAAGATTTCAGCTACCTTCGCTATATGCAAAGGCACTAATTTGAAAATGGAACTAATTAGAGGCACTAATTTGAAAATGGAACTGATGCTTCCTGCATTCTAACTCTCGCTTTTGCAGAACTGTATAAAGGTTCCAGTTTTGCTGTGTGTCAAACGTAACACAGCTCTGTTGAGGCTGTGACACTGTTTTCTCAAATCTACAGTCAGTGCTTCAGATAACTGAAATTAATATAAGCTGCATGTTTGAGCAGAGAATTCTCTGAAAGCAAACAGAAGCCAGACAAAATGAAAGATATCACGTCTTTGGATGTTTTCAGTGATTGACAATCTGCTTTTCTTTGGTCAAAAGTCTTGAAGAGCAAAAGCCACAATGACTTGCAGAGACAGCCTCTTCATTTTCTACCTGCAGGAACTCTTTAACATCACCTTTGCTGGATTAGTTGTTCTTGAATGTTTCTGAAATCCTGCTGATGTAACAAACAGGCAGATAAAAAAACACAAGGAAGATTGACTCAGCTGAATGCTTTCACAGGCTCCTTCAGTATCATCTTGGTCTCTTAGTGGAAGCAAAACTCCAAAACCACTGTTGTCTATGAACACATTCCAGACTTGAGCCATGTTAGGGAATTCAGTCTAGAATATTGGCATTTTTTTCCCAAAGGCCTGATTGCCATCAGTTGTCCAAAATTTGTCTTGTGATCTAAGGAGTGTCTTCCTGTCCTATGTCTGTAGAAGTGTAAGAAAACACTGCCCCTACAGAGATATTTCCACACTTGATCTTTGTTTCAAATGCTGGGTAGAAGTATCAATTATATTCAGTGTAATATCTATAAAATTCCTTACTTTGACCCAGTCAGACTCTGTGTTGGAATTACGATACTTTTAAAATTTGCTTTTCTAAAGCATTTTCTTTGAGTTTCTGCTTTCTCTTCCACTCTCCTCAGATTTTCTCTTCACTGTTATTGTTGGCATTTTGGTTACACAAACAGGGCACAGGAAAATAGTTTTACAACAGCACCCCCTTAAACTCACCAGATATATTTCCATAAAGGATCTGAATAACTTGCTTTTGGTTTCCAAACAGACCTGCTGTGGGAAAGAATAGCTACATTTCCAAAAATGCTCTGCAAGAAGAGCTACAGACCAGTCAGATATGAACAACAGGCTCGACAGTGAGTGGTGGCTGGAAGACAGCACTAAACTAGAAAAACCTACCAAAGTGCATCAGTTTTCTTCCTTGGGGTGACCTTGAGATTTTTGCTGTTGCAAAAGTAGATGAAACACAGCAAAAATGCAAGACAGGCTGGAGGTTCTGGGCTGTGCTGGGGCTGTATCTTTTGCACAGGCAATATTCTCCTGCTTTCAAGAATATACTTTATTTTCATACCCTGCTGGCAGAATATAAATGTATTAATGCAAAATGAGCTGAAAGTAAATTTCAGCTGGAACTAAATGAGCTGACTCCCTTTTTGACCAAGTTAAATCTAAATCAATCCTACATCAGCCCTAATTAGGTCAGATCTCGTTCATCTCTTGAGGCCACGTCCCACATATTTTTAATCTGCTGACTTTGGAGCTGCTGTTGTGTTGGTTTGGTGACCAGGGTTTGGTAAGGTACCCATGATGTTTGTTAGCACCTGCAGAGCCCAGCGTGAGCGTGGGGCCTGCTGTGGCTGATGCACACCCTGATTATCTCAAATGCTCCATTGCTGAGCTCATGGGCAAAGTTTCGTTACCAATTTAGTTGGCTTTCCTACAATCTTATGCTGCTTCTCAGATAGCCTTGAAGCACAGCTCTCTGGAAGTAACAGATGATTTATTTTTTGCTGGAGGTAGCTGCTCATTAACTGTTATTGATACTATAACACTTTTTGCTATAACAGACTTTCTTTTGATTATTAGATCTCTAGGAGTTTCAGGATTATTAGGCTTCTGAAGAGCTTACTCATTTTTTTTGTGTGTCTCTAATGTTTGGGTTTTTTTTTTAAATAATTTGTCCCATTTTTCTTTATTTACTAAAATGTCTATTGGAATCAAAAGAACTACTATCTCATTTTATCCTTCTGGGGAAGATTTTCTCAGAAGTTCCAGTGACTCCATGCAGTAACTAGATGTATGAGGTTCTGTGTATGGTCTGCTTCTAGGTACCCACTTGAAATTCTCAAAATGCTTGAAAGTTATTATATGTCCTGCCCTCAAGTAAATCATGTGCAAATAACATGTGGGGATGAACCGAACCTATTGTGATAGATAAAACTGACTTGGAAAACCAGGTTTTCAACTCCAAATCCTGAGATCTAAACCAAACTAATTTTCAAATGAAAACATGGCATTCAGCACAGCAGGTTTTCCCCACCAAGCACTAAGCCCATCAGTAATAATTTTTTTTATTTTTATTTGTATTTTATCTGGCTTTTGATTTTAAAAAAAGTCAGTAGAATTTTTCGATTTGTTTAAATGGGAACAGTATTGGACTAATAGTGAAAAGTTTTTTATAGTAAGTTTGCACGCCACTAATCCAGAGTGGCTGTTAGTACTACAACTTATTCCAATTGTCTGGCTTGCCTGGTTATTACAAAATTCAGAATTAAATGTTTTCAACTTTTTTTGTCTTAGAGCTTTGTTCTTTATAATTCTTAAAATGCTTTTTTACAGCAAGGCATTTCTCTTGGGTTTGTCATGGTAAAAAGAGATCTCAAGCATGCCATTCTGTCCCCAAGTTTTCCGGAATTTGTGTTACTTCTCTCTGTTGTATGTGCAGTGTATCAGGTGGGTTCTTTTCTATTCCTTCAGGTTTTTTGGGTGAAAGGGGAAGTTTTTATTTTCTGTTACTTAAAGAAGAGAAAAATTGACTTGTATTGGCTCTTTCCTGTCATAAAACTGCCCAAAGTTTACTTGGCAAAAACAGGAGTGAAGAACTGACATGCCAGGAAGGAATATTTTGCTCTACATCCACCTAGATTTACCTCCCCACTCATTTTAAGAATCAGTCTTTGCCTTTCAGTGCAGATTAAAAGCAGGCATCAGATTTTGTATCAGTAACAGAGAAATCTGATTAAATAAATAGCTTTGAGCAGTTTTATGGCTGGCCTGTTCAAATTCAAAGCACACCCTGAGACTGTAACAAAATCTGAGAGAATGCCCCAGCACGAGCTTGAGCAGGTTAGAGCTGGTGTTCATGTGGTCATCAGCAACTTGAGCACACAGCACTGTTGTCTTAAAACTTGTTACTAGATTTTCTCCTTTCATATTTGATTATGGATATGTATCTGTACAAGTTGTTCCAAACTTCCATGTTCATAGCACATGAGATAAGAATATATTTTTGGGGAATGAATGTCTTTATTACGGTCTGGGAGATTTGACGCTGAAGTTTCCTAGGCTACAAATGAGAGATTCATGTTCCAGGTTGCAATATTGGAATGATCATATGTCTATTTACACACACACACACAGTGTATACCTGTCCCACGGTATAAGATTAATGGTCCCATATTTTTAGAAACTCTTTGTCGGTGAACTTGGTTCTCCTTTGTTTTGTACTTTGTATTTGTGAAACACAGCTGATTTAATCCAGAGAAGTGCTGATGTATCTGTTTGTGGTAGAGTCCGACTGTGGGTGAGGGTTGGTAAGGGATTGCCAAGGTTCCATAATCTTTAGGGTTTTTGTTTGGATGATCCTCACAGTAATGTGTAGTGGATGCATGGAGGGACGTGCAGCAATGCATTGTTTTCACTGCTTTGCAGATGTCTGACTTAGGTTTCCATTTGTGCCCTTCCAATGGATAGAACCAAGATTGTTTTAAGGTGTATTCACAACTGTTCCAACCTTATCCTAGCAGGAAAATCTGATTTTTAGCCAGCCTGATAATGAGAAGATATAAAGACTTAAAAATACCTTTGCCCATCAGACTCACGGTTCTACTCTGTGACTGGAGGTGAAAACTCAGTGCTTTTAATTCTATCAGACAACAAACCCCCTTTTATTAATCAGACATAGGTTCTCTATCAGAGCATAATGATGGTCTGGGATGAATATTTGAAATCCTAATAAGACTGAGTGATTTCAACATTATTGTTCAGTATTTGAACAAGAGATCATATTGGTTTTTTCCCACGGAAACATGAAAAAATTCTGTAAAGAATCCAGTGAAACTTTGCCACTCTAAGATCCTCTTGGACAACATTTCCCATTGCAATATTCCCACTATTTTCTCTTCACTTTTTCTTTCCTAAAAGAAAGATTATCTTTCTTTTGAGCAAAAGATTTTTCTAAATGAACTTAGTCCATTACAAGAGCAGAGGGAAAGTTGTTTTTGTTTTTAAATACTCTTAGAGGATTCAGTCTAATCCTTAAATCTCCCAGGTTGATAATAGGGTGTTTTTCGCAGTCCACAGTGCTGTCTGCTTAAGCATTTCTGGAGAATTACTCAAATAGGGTTCGAAAAAGGTGGATATTCTCTCCAATCTACACATTATCTAAAAGTACATCTTCTTTAGGATTTAGCTTTTTTTTAGCAGCAGTGATGCAGATAGGAATTCAAAACCCAATGCACCTCACGGACTGATATATCTGTCTGGACTCTGAAAATTACACCTTTAATGGCAGGACAAGGCAGGTCAGACGCAACTTTTGAGACAAGACTGGTTGTTTATTTCATGAAAAACCCCTTTTTATTATTTCTATTCATTTCTGCCACCAGGGAAAGCTACTCATCCGAAGGTATTGTGCACATGGTTTGACTTTCTGAGAACTGAACTTGGTTTGTGTGTCAAGCTTGTGACATATTTCTCTGAAATTTTTAGTGGGAATGACTTGCTGGCTGACAAGTAGGTCTATTGCAGGGAGAAGATTAGAACAGAATTGTTCTGCCTCATGGCCCGGGCTTTTGACTACCTCAGAAAACAGCAATCTTCCCCATTCTCTAAAGCTGTTATAAAAAAATCTTGGTGTTTTCTATTTTTTTTTCCACAGCTGTCAGAACGGTACTTAGCATGTTTATCCAACAGACTGTGAACTGGAGGTGTAGTCACCGGGCCGATCCTGTTTCAATCATTGACCTTAAGTGGAAAGAAGGGAAAGATCAAACAAATATTTTTTTCTGATCTTTGAAAAGCTGCCAAAACTAACGAAGTTGAATTCATTTGGGACAAAGGAGGTGGTTTTGTTTTTCTGCCTCTTTCATCTTAGTTGTGTTTTGGATGGCACTCAGTTGTTGCAGTTGGAATACAAAACAACTGCATCAAACCCCTCTGTAAGCCGGGTCTGCCTCGTGTAATTGCAGTGCCACCCAGGAAACACTTGTTTGTGTATCTTCAGTGTGTATTGTTCTTATCTTCTTGGCAAATAGCCCAAATTCACACAGTGGGCTGTTCTTGGTTTGGTTTTGTATTGTTTTTTTTTACACAGGGGAAAGAATTGGAGAAATAATTTGTCTTTCCTGCACTTCTTTATCTTTCCCACAAGAGATCAACCTAAATCAAGGGTTGAAACATATACACCTACTTTTTAAAATGACAGAGGTTAATTTTAAAGTATGAATCTCTTCTATTTTTGGTATCAGACAGACTGCTGATGTGAAAACCCCTGGAACTGTTACTTGTGCCCTTATGCTCCATGCTCTGAGGTACATACACCTGTTCCCAGTTCAGCAGCCTCATACCCATCCACATAGCCCAGCCTGTCCACTTCATGGGTTCTCCAGGTTCCATATGCTGGGAATAAACCTTAAAGCAAAGCCATTTTCTTAAAAGGTCATTAAAGCTTTCCAGAGGCAAAACTGTTCAGTAAAGTTCGAGTAGAGAGTGAAGCGGTGCCATGTTGGCCATGAATGTAAATTAAATAATGTGGGCTGATCTTATATGGCCTAAGACAATCCCATCCCATATTGTCTGCTCTTGGGCTTTGCTGCAACTTTGGTTCTGGCCGTGGGCTCCTGGCTTTTCTTGAGCTAAGATGATGTGTTATGGAGGTGTTATGGAGGCCGTTGCTAAGACTGGGATTGTTCATTGTTGGAGAGGCCATTAACCTGTTGTTCTTGCAACTGAAACAAACCCACAAGAACAAAACCGAGCTCAGCTGGACCAGCCTTTTTTCTTTAGGTGCATTACTCTGTGTTCTGGCTCTGTGAGAGAATAATTTGATTTCACAGGAGTGTAAGCGTGTGCAGGATTGAATAAATAAAACCAATATTAACACTTATACATGAAAAGCATATAACTCCCTGAAGGTTTCATGGATGTTAAATCAAGTCATCCTGCAGAGAACTTGGACTTTGGACAGTTAATTTTATTATGGAAAGTTTACAGCAGGCCTTTTCTTCCGTTGAACTTCAGTACTGTGTTGAAGAATAAGATTAATACAATTTTGAAATCAGTCACATTCACCTTGAAATGTAAGGGTGCTAGCCAGTATTTGATGCAGGAAACAACTTTCACTCACCAAGGATGGAACTCATACACAAAAAAGAAAAATTTGAAAAGCCAATACCTCAGAAATATGATAAAAGGTGTATTTTCAACTGGAATTTAGGAAGCTATTAAGTGCTGGTAAAATTTTTCTGTTATGTAAGTTTTGCAAGCAGACAGGGTTATTTTTTTTCTCTCTCCTGACCTCCTTCCTTTTTGTTTTTATCTCTCTGCATTGCACTTGAAGTCCAGACAGGCTATTGTTGTAATAGGTTTTTTGAGAATTCAAAGTCCTTTCAGTTGTGTTGAAACCAACATGCCTGGTTAATGGATATGTCTGTTCCTTTCAGTCATATTTTATCATTTATTCATCAAAAACTGCAGCTTGGAGGAAAACAAAAATTATTTCAAAATGGTTTTGGCTGAGTTGTATGGAGGAAAACATTTTTGAAAGCTTTAAGGCTTTTCGTTAAAAACAGCACTTCAGTTTTGTGAAGCTATGAACTTTTTATTGAAACATGGCTAAAAGTTCCAGTATTTGTTGAAACAAAGGTCTGATTTTTACATGCAGGTCTGTAGTCGGATTGTTTTCCTCCAATTGCTGATACTGGTTATTCTGAATCTTCCTTCTAGATACTCCTCTAATTTTCAGCCTAAATATTGCACTTTGTTCTTATAATTTCCCTACCTCTACCCGGAACTGATGCATTATTTTAGTTTGAACCAACAAAATAGATTAGGATGCAACAGACTTGAGTATAAAGCTCTTTGTAAAAACCTTGGCTTGTGTGAACTTGGGCAAGACATTGCATTTCCCTTCAAACAATGACCTACCTCTGTCTTGTCTTGTGTGCTCCTGAGCCCAGGAGCTGCTGTGACCCTGTACAGCAGCAATCCAGTCCTGTCTGTCAAAAAGAGACAAAGATCTTAAGATCTGGCATAAGACAAAAAGGCTTCAGTTGCAATGGGTGTCAGTGTTCACTGTAAGGTTGTATTCCTTTGAAACTCCCAGCCATGGTCATCATCATAATTTGTGATGAACACCAAAGTGGAGCAGTGGGATCAGATCAAGGGCTTCACAGCAACTGAGGAAATTATTTAGGAAAAGATCCTAAGAAATTTTAGTTTCTAATGTATCCCTAGCTCTTTCATTTCCATTTCTTTGATAACAGGTCCAAGCTCCTTCGAGTCTGAATTTCAGCTCAGTCTTGTCCTTCTATGGCAGATGTGCTACCTTTAGCTATGTTAAGGTTGCAAAGTCTTGTGATTTTAACATGAACTTCATCAGAATGAGTGGAAAATGATAGTCATTCATTAATGAGGAGTTATGGTGTGTAAGTCCTCTGTGCAGGATTTTAGGTTAGAGATTCATTGTGTTTTTATTCAATTTGATATTTACTATGACTTCTGCATGCTTTCCTGAAGGTTCTTCATAAAATATTTTAGTGTACACCCATGTTAAAAAAATCTTTGCTATAGGAAGGCAGGGCAGTGTGGGCTGTTTCTCAAACCAGGTATCCTTTTGCTCCACGTGGAATCTCGCATTTGCTGGGCTCTGGAGTGATGAAATGGTTCCATACCACAGTCAAAGCTAACCCCAGATAAGTAAGTGCTTTTGTGTTTCAAATTGACAAGCAAGGGGTTATTTTCTTCCGTATCAAGGTAGAAAATGAGTGGTGGGAAAGGGATGTAATGTTCTTAAAGTGTCATGGAAGCACTTCCTTGGTCTTAGTAAGGGCTGTGATACATTTACCTCGTTGCTGCTGCTCTGTTACTGTTGAGAGGTCATTCAATACCACAGGAAAATGAAGACCATCTGCTAGAAATAGATCACATCCGTTCAGGCTTCCCTAGAGCGTGCCCTCTTTTCTGTGACATCACACATAGTGCTTGTCTACCCCGTGATAACTTAAACAAAGTTTGGATTCGACCTGACCTGCAGAGAGCTTGGAGAGCTTCTGTTCCTTCCACAGCGCAGGTACCCACTGACTTTACAGTGTGGGAGTCTGAGTGTGCTGCATCAACTGGGCAGAGAAGGCATGAGTGAGATGGTATCATCTGAAAAAGTGCTTTTTATGATTGATTTCTGAGGAATGCAGGGAAATTTGTCAGTGTTTCTAGATGCTGAATGTTGAAAAAAAATACTGAAAACAGCATGTGCTGTGCTTTCCCCCTTTATTTTCCCTTTAAAATGCTAGAATTCCATTGCAGTTTTGGGGTTTTTCTCTGCTCTTTTCTGCAACTAGTTAATATGCAGGATATCTTCACAGTACTTTGTTGGTCAAACTCTGTGTTGAAAGCTTGTTTCATGTTGCAGATTCCTCTGTTTGTACCAGTGGCAGTGTTTTCGACACTCTTCCACTTTAATTATGGAGATTTTAGGACAAATAACCATGTCACAAGTAACAGGTTCTACATGAGTGCTGTTTTTTTTGGTATAAATTTCACTACAAGAGTCAAAGGATGGAAGTTGCCTTTGGATGTATGTGTGCGTGCTCCAAAGGAATTGTGTTTCAATGAGGGCTTAATTTAAGGTTTGATAGAAGTTCTCTTAGGGCAGTAGGAAAGCTTCTACTGATTTCAGTGGATTGACAAAACCTCAGTCCAACAGGTAATTAAGTCAGGAGCTAGACCTAAGTTTTATGGTATTTACCTGCTGATCGTATTTGTAGTTTACTTGCTGTGGATTCAGAAACACTCTGTTCGTTACCCTTCGCTGAGTTTCCTTTTCTCAGGTCTATCTGGTTCTCTGCTTTTCAAAGTTGAAGGGCAAACAAGAAGATCAGGAATTTCATCATGAAAGCCGCACAATGTAAAAGAACTGACACCTAGAAAAAACAAGCAGAGTTAAACAGGATTTGACAGGTTGCAGAAAAGAGAGAGTGAACAAGATGGGAACAATGAGCAGCAACTAATTATTATTTCACTGGTCACCACAACACACTAAAAACTTCCAAAGGCTGAGAAGTTAATTGCATGCAGAACAGCACTCAAGGTGCTTAGTATTTTGTCTCTCTGGGACAATTTGCTAGAGACATCGTTTGAACTACAAACACAAAGCAGGGAAGATGGGCCTCTCTCTGCCTGTGTCATTCTTCATTTTAATGAGGAAAAAATGTCACACAGAGCAGTGTGAATTTGAAATATTGTAATATGCTTCAGTTTTATGTCAGAGTAAGCATGTTTCTTAAAAGAGCCCTAATGATTCTAAATTCTAGACCTTGTTGACAAGACATCTGCTTACTTGGCCTGTGGTTTGTGTCTCATCTATAAGCTCATTAACATATATATTAAAAGAAACCTATTAAAATATTTGCATTTAAAAATGAATCATAACCCCCCCACTTTCCTTCCCCCC